>OY804258.1:8048348-8648348 GCA_963680825.1 Meiosimyza decipiens | reverse complement strand
AAATTTACATTTAATTTAATATGCCAAGCCCCGAATTCCATGTCAAAGCCTGAAAATACCAGGAATTGGCTGATTTTTTTTAGATGATTGAATTTTTTTTAAAGAGCAAAAAAAAAATGAGTTTCTGATACACAAATTAAGAACAACAGATCATTAAGTTACAAAATTTGTATTTTTACATATATATTTCTTATGTTAAAGTATTGTTGACGTATTTCCCGTGTTTTACATTTTCCCACAAAAAAACTTATTTTACTTTTTACCATTTTAAAGAAAAATTATTTTATTTTGGGAAGGCCGAGAATTTCTTCTTTAAAACTTGGCAAAACCTCATGTAAACATTTTTTTTTTAACTGCAATCAGCGTACTACTTTACATAAGAAATTGTAACTAAAACTTTAAGTTCACAACTTTTATCAAATTTTGTCGAGTAGTGTTATTATTACAAGCAGATATAAAGTTATAGAAAAACAAAAATCTACAAAAAAAGTCCCGCGACTTAACAAAGGGAAATAATATTTAATGATACATAATTGACGGACTTAGAACCAGTGCAGAGTTCCAATTTTTTTATGAAAACTGGCTAAACAACAAGTTATCAACGAATGACAATAGACCAATTGAATGTACTACTGTTGTTATATCTGTAGAAAAATACTAACTAACTAAATAGTATTACAACTACTAAAAAACATAAGTTTAGCCTTATTTTACTGAAAAGTGTAGTTGGTACTTTAACCCCACTTTTCAACAAGGATATCCGGATGTCTCTACGTATACTGAATAAAGGTTTATTTCTAGAACACAAAATTCTTTAGGACTAAATGTACTAATATCAGGCTAAAAAACGTGTAATCTACACACAATTGCATCATCATTCGATAATCGATATACGAGTAATTCTTGCGCAATGAAACAGTTCTCATTAAGAAACATAATTCAGCTATCAGTTCAATATACCAACTGGAAATGAAGAAATAATAATTTCAGAAAGTCTCGATTAAAATGCATTTTAAAATAAGAAAGAAAAAACAACTTCTTTAAAAAAATACGAGCAACATTTCATGCATAAATGAATAAAATTAATATATTTTTACAAAAAGAGAAAAAAAAAACCGGATTTTATCGCCACGCCAGCCGTTTAAAACAAAATAAGAAATAATTTATGCAAAAAAAATTGTTGTTCCTTTACATTGGAGCTTGTCACAGTTGCACATGTTTGCAACAGCTTTTGGCAACATTTTATTAAGATAAAAGAAAGATATATAAACGGCGTTGTTGACTTTATTACGAAATGACGCACATTAAAAAAAAATCGTTCTGCCAAAATAATTCGCAAATTACAAAAAAAAAAAAGTAAAGCGTATATAAAGCAAATGAGAGAATTAATTGGGCTATTTTTAAAAATTTTCTTTTAAAGGCCGTAATAATAAATGTGTACATATGTATGATATTTTGTGTTAATTTTAAAAACAAAAAGACCAGTTCTACTCAATATTTTAACATTGAAAATAAGCAGCAATAATAAAATATTGTTTTGTTTTTTTTTTTTAGAAAATTTGGTATTTCCTTATTATTATATGAAATAAGTTGTTACGAATTATAAGCACCGTGATAAAATTCACGGAAAATGTAAAATATGCTCAAAAAAAATTATTTTGTTTTAAATTTTTCCTTATAAAGAAGATATTTTTAGCTTATACCATTAAAATAATAGCTGTAAATATGTGTCCAAAAATTTTAAAAAGTTTTTTTTACAAACCATCCCGAAATTAAATTAGGTTTTATAACTTTGTATCTTATGTCCTATCTAATGTAATCATAAAGCTGCCTAAAAATAAATGTGGATGAAATATTGAATTGCGGTTAATACAATAAAACAACTAGCTTTATAGCAAAATTAATTCACAGCTGTAGTAATAAAATTAATTGCCGGCTACCAAATGCAATCACATTAGTTCTGATAGTACGCATTTTATAAAACCATTTTAACGTAATGAATTCTGTTTGAAGTGATATTGTTTTCGCTGAGTAACTGTGACGAAAAATCACCAGTTTTATGTGACGTAACGAACAAATTTGAGTAAATATTATGGAAGATTTTTTTATCTATTCTAATGGATGAGGTGAATATACGAAATTTTTTAAAAAAGTTGTCTATTAGGAATTATGGACGCTTTTTTCGTAAGAAAATTGAGAATGTTCATATGCCATCAAACTTTGACCTTAAATATCACACCAGACTGAATTTTTTTTTTTGAGTCATATATGTACATATATTTTAATCAGTATAGCCTAACCTAACTTGCTCAAAAGTTTGAGCTGTGTTTCTTTAGAACAAATTGTTCGGTTTGTTTTTGGGTGATTCTTTTAAGGAAATATAATATGTGATACTTAGAGACTAAAAAAATGTTTTTTTTAACGTTTCCAGTTTTTGGGTTATTTTTCATTATTACAACAACAAATTAATTTTGTTATTTTTGAATAAATTTGGATTATTACTTTTGTCCAAAATTTTTGAGTTGTGTTTCATTATTTTCAGGATTTCTTTCTTTATTGGGATAATTATTATTAACTGGTTTCAAAGCAATTTGCCATTTTGAAATAGAAAACCGATTTAAGTTATATTTCTTACATTTAAGCGATCTTACAGGTTAAATTTAAGCTCAAACAACAAAACTCCTTATTTGACAAATTCTCGATAATGTAAACCCTTAAACCTCATTAAAATCAAAGTAATCGCTTATCAAACACAAAAATACAGTCACACACTGCGTAAATTTATTGATAAGCGTAACAAAAGTTGCTGACGTTTACACGATACAACAATACAACAATACTCGTACATTGTGAACGATATGCGTCATATCATTGTTATATGCTGATAAACGACTGTGCAATAAGTGACATGTACAAAATATCTAAATAAAGAAAGTCATAATAAGAAATAAAAGAACATGAAGACAGTAAATTGGAAAATAACATACATAACTTACATACATACTTATGTACATGTAAATATTGATAAACATATGTTTATATGTTTTAGTACTTGCTAAATGATAATGAAGTCAAACAATTAAATGCAAATATGAAAAAAAAAAATCTTGAACTGAAAAAAACAGGTAAAAATTAAGCCGCATAAATAAACTCAAATAATTGTCATAAAATTTATGTTAAGCTAACAATTAAACAATCAATCAATAAACTTAAAGATAAAGTACACAAACTTAAATAAAAGATAACTCTAAACAGTTCAGGTACAAAGTTTAAAATTCCTGTTCGAGTGAGTGTTAATTAAAATGCTTTAACTTTTGATGTGTAGTTGATCTTTTCAAAAGCAAGCGCGTTTCAAATGCATTTATAACACTGCGCAATTATCAGTTTAGTTTTAAAACTCGCATATAAAGGGTGTATTTTTAACCGTCAAAGTACTTTAAATACATTTAACTGATCAGCCAGTTGACAGATTGCTCTCAAATTTGTAGTCTGTAAGCTTTAACTTGTTATTTTTTAACGTTTGATGCCGATAAAATGCAATGAAGTTTTAAAAACTAAGCTCACAAAACTGTAACTTTAAATCCACTTAAAATTCATATCTTGATATGGTGACACCAATTGGTTGTCATGATCATGTGGTTTGACACCTTTGAACAATTTTTGTGGAAATATTACAAGTCTCTGGTTGATGCAGATAAGCCATTAACGATTACTGCTTTCGAAGCTAACAATTGTTTGGAAAAGGGACTATAAAATTGAACCCACATAATGCGCATCGTACGAATTTGTCGCGGTGGTCATAGTTCTTAAATCAACTTTGATAGCGAATAAATGATCACTAAGCATGCACTTTTTTTCATTTCCAACTTTCTTCAAAGCTGCACAACCATAACATTCTTTTATAAATATTAATTTTTATTTGAAACACAAACCTTTTTTTTTATAAAATTTTTAGATTACGTAAACTTATATTGTTAACACAATGAATTTATATTTCTACACTTTTTGTCTCGCTTATTACAAGCTATAAACGTTGCAAGCGCGCTTCCTACTATCGACTAACCAAATTTTTATTTTGTTGTCTATTAAAGCAACAGCTGTTAATGGTTAGCTACACGTAGTAGCTGTCTTAGTTGTTGTTTGCTGTTGTAATATTGCATTTGTATTTTATTTTTTTTACAATGCCGCAGCTACTCATAAACATTCTTCAGATATGCGTGGGCAGAGTCCGCCAGCCAATGGAGAGGTAAAAGTTAAAAAATCATATCAGTGAATAATATTTCTTATTAATTTTTTGGAAGTTTTGTTTAGTAATAAAAACCTTAGAGCTGCCTATTTTAGTTGAGATTTTATTTTATGAATAGTTCGCTATCAACCGCATAGCCGTTATCGGTTTTACATGAAGGGATTGTTTTTTCTTTCAATTTATAATTTTTCAAAGAATTAAGTTTTAAAATATTTTTTAAAAAATTATAAAAAATTTTGAGAAATTTGATGTACCGAAAACTCGTACGTATAGCAGAAAATATTGGTGCCTTAAGTTAAATTATTGATTATTAGTTTATTTTTTATGGTGATATGTGAAGCCAGTGACAGGCTTCTGGCGTTGAAACCAGCTACAATTGACGCATTGGAAATCAACGTTCGTATTATTTAGCTTGAGAAGCGGTTCAAAATTGAACTCATTGAATGCGATTTATTATAGCTAGTCGTCGTGATCATGTATCGGGAATTAATGTTCGAAATGAAAAAAATTTGATTCAAACTTAATTTATGTGTACATACTTTATTGCAAATTTTGCTCCAAAGATTTATCACTCTAAGGTTGATGTCAGAGTGGGCGCTGTAAGCAATGCGATGCTCTGACGCTACTTCGCGCTACAAACTTCTGCGTTAGTATTCCCATGCGATAGTATAGAAGATGTCAAAATAAGAGCGAAGCGAGAAGAAGATTGAAGCGTGCAAGCAGTTTATGAAGCGATTTGTAGCTTTTGCATGTCAGTTAGCTAAATATTATTTTGTGTTATGAAAATTAATATGTTTACAAAGCGTATTAATATAGAAACATTAAATGCAAAATTTTTTCACGTATACATTTGAGGGATCACAAAAATTAAATTATCATAAGCAACAAATTAATAACGAATAGTTTAGCAACTCGCTCAACGCAATATCGCTTTCACTCTGACAGCTCATAGCATTGCATACAGCATTAAGTAGCAACGCTTCAAGTATCGCATTTCTTACAGCGCCCACTGTGAATTCAGCCTAAAACAAATCATCCTAGCATTTTTTTTACAAAAAATCAACTGTTGCTAAAGTAAACCTAGGCCAAACTTTTGAGTCAAGTGAGATAAAATAAGGTTTTTTTTATTTCCTCTATAGCTCATCTGGTAACCCTATCAAAATAAAACATTAAAACTAAGGTTTATCATTTAACCTCTCTGTGTTTATACAATTTAACTAACTCATGCCTGCTTGCCTGACCTTGTCCTATTTAGATGTCCTTGAAACCTTTGAACGCATTTTCTTTCAATCTTATTCGATTTGTCATACCTCAATCAGGAACCAAAGTATATTTTGTTGAAATTTTTGCATATCTTAAATGTATTGAATTTTTCTTATTTACCTTTTCTCCTTCAAGGTTTTGTTGTATTTTAATCGCTTCTAATTTGTTATTGTTTCGCTTCTTATTTCACTGTAATTTATGAATTCCGATTTATAGATACGAAAATGCCACAGACGAGCCCACTTTTTTTCGCGGCTATTCGCATTTATTCAACCAGTCACGTTTTTCTTTTGCAGACGTCAGCTCTAACGCAATCCACAAAATCAGCTGTTTTTGACATTCGCTATTTTTGTTTACTCGTTGTATCACATACTCGTCAATTTAATTATGCTTTTCTTCTCAAAGCGGAAATAATAGCACACGAGCTGCCACATGGACAAAAAAAAAATAATATTATAAATCAATACTGAAAATTATATAAAACAAACGAAACATTTGATTTCACTAAAGATTGAACTCTAAGCACCTGAGCTTACATGCGACTTAAGAGTTATGCAACTAACTGTGGTCCCTTAATTGGAGCGTTTGGTGTTGTGCTTGCTAGCGCTGCGCCACTGTGTTGAGCGTCAACCTTATATAAGAATGAAGTGTAATACATCATGTGCAGTATATTTATTTATTGTTTGCGACAGGATAGTAAAATTAACACAATTAAATAAAAAATTTAGCTGTCAACGCTCTGTCAAATTCGGATAATTGAATAAGCCGGTGTAAGCGCGTTGCTAATATAAACTGTATGTCCATAAGAGAATTTCGACTGATAAATGTCGCTGGCGCTTCAATTTAGATACAACAGTAAGTGCCATTGTGGTCTCTACATAGAGCTTTCAAATGCTAACATTTAGCCGCGAAGCTATTTGGCCGCGTGGCCTATTGCATGCAATTCATGCCATTTTTATTGCAATCTATTTTCTTATGTTGAATTGCTAGGAACACTCGTTGTATGACTGTCATATGTGGAATAATTGGAAAAGGTGACATTTATATAAATTTTGTGGTTCAACTCTGTCCACTATGGATACAATTTTCCCTAACGTAGTCAAACGTGCTTAGGGGAAATTAAATCTAGATCAAAGGTGTCACGGCTAAAAATGCTGATGGCTTTGCACAATAAACGTATGTTGCATTTGATTATCGATACCCAGATTAGCTTTGAACTCAAGTTAGTCCGAAAATGGCTAAATAAAACTAGTCTTTGAGAATAGTTATTAAGTTCACTAGAAATTGTGCCTGTAATGGCTCGAAATGTATGGGAATATTAATATTTTTTTCAAATGGCCTTGTGAGAAAATTATATATTTTGTTTTAGTTTGCTTAAGATCGAAATCTGTGTTCCTGGGCCAAACTAAGTTAAGACTTCGAAATTTTCAGACTATGTTCTACATGTTTTTACATCCGAGCTTAGACGTATAAGCACACTTAGACATCCACATCAAAAAGAAATCTATTAAAACATTAAAACATTAACGTCGCTGCTTACGAAGAGTGTAAAAATGTTTCAAGTTGGGATTTATTGCTATATACATAGCTTTATTTTACATATTTGGTTAAGAAGTTACACTTGATACGACAGCACCTGTTGTTATCTAGACTAATACATAGTAAGAACTGGTCAGCTGTTTGGGTACAAGTCAACTTTTAAGTAACATCTATTAGAAAATATTATTTTTGCTTTCAAAATATTTATATATGCCATATTATTGTAAAATAAGTGAATTCACTTCTAAACTACTAAGGTAACGCTGCTTAGAAAAACTATATCCGCTACTTCCGATGGCTATATCTCCGAAAGATTAGGGCAATTTTTTGGTGCATATCTTTGAATTAAAAACCAATTAAGAAAAGTATATTTGAAAAGAAAAACGGTTTGAATTGACTTAAGCTGCCATTTGTAATCTTATAATAGTGCCATGCCAAAATGCAATGCGCTGAATATACATAAAGTGAGCTCACATTGGAAAAACTATATTGTTAAACGTATTTCAAAGTGTAACGACTTAAAACTGAACTACGTTTGAAAAACTGGCCCTTAGTAAGGTAGAAAGACTTTCTTAATATACACCACATAAATGTTTCTTTCGCGAGTTTTAGAATAATCAAATATAAAATATTTAATAGTAATGAAAAAGTACTATTTAAAAAGTAGCAGCATTATATTTGCAACCCTGACTATTCTTTAGATTTTTGCTTTAATAATGTAATTCGTGAAACGAGTTGAGTTTTGACGCTTCGCCAGTTTGACGGGAGTTGTCGAAGTGTGTTAAAGTATTTTAGTGTTTAATTCGTGAAAAATGAAATGAAATTGGAATTTTTATTTTAAATTAATTAAAATCAATTCAGAATTTTACAAGTGCGTGTGGTTGAATGAAGACATAAAACAATTTTAACGAGTGCGGAACATTAAACGATCGTGGAGAAAAGAAGAAAACTGCGTCAATTTTTTAAAATAAAATCAAGGTTTAATAAAGTTTATTATTCTACTAATACGCTGTTGCAATAAAAATTGCAAATTGTCGATTGCATTAAGAAATATCTTTGGTTAGATATTAAATACAGTGGAGTTAGGTGTTTTGTTTTCCTTTTTTTTTTTTTAAACGACCAAAACAAGTTTTTCTGTTTTTGTGATGCCTGTAATCACGATACTAAAAATAAAAAACAACAGAAAATACCAAAAATTTCAAAAATATATGTAAGAATATATAGAAAGTTCGTGCTAAATAGAAAGAAAAAGTTGTGGCGTTTTAATAAAAAAAAAACCGGATTCAAACACTTCGCTGAATTTTACGGCAACTCTCTCTCTTGAAGGAAGGTAAATAAATGACAAATTCTTTTATTTTTATCTTTTATTTTGTTTACTTTAATTTTGCTATTTCACAAGTTTTTAGTATGTACATATTTCAAATAATTAAGTTCAAAAATTCGTTAGTTCATATGCACATGCGATTTTTGTATCAATCGCCGTTTATTTGGTTTCTTTAATTTTATCATTTATTTTATCGTTTTTCTCAATTATCTTCTTGTTTGAAAGGAAAACATTTTTAAAATTCTCTATTTTGTTGTATAATTTGTTCAATTTTATTGTTTTGTTAGTTATTTTGCTTTGTTCGCCATGTTCTTATTTGTTATTTCTATCAACGATAACAACAACAACAACTAAGCCAAAAACTTCAAAATATAAATAGAAGATAAGACGCAATTTGTTAAGAATTCATAATTGTTTATAAAAAGCAAATGTGTATGTATGTATGTATGTATGTACCCAACGGGAAACGGAAGCGCATACTAAGCGCTCTAGATGTGCTTCCAGGGAAGCAGGGAGCTGTTTCCAATGCACTTCTCACTGCATATCTATTTTAACATTAGATGTCATGACGATGACGAAATGTGCTTCCTTGAACTCTAAGTGGAAACACTTCCAGTGGCGTCACTTCACCAAATCTTGGGGGGCGCGGGGTAAGAATTATAAATCCACCACTATTAGATGTGTTTATTGAATTAATGTAGTTATGGAAAAATAACTAGTATCAAATCCTTGGGTAGGGGGAGGGGCAATGCCCTCCCCAGCCCTACTGAATTGATACCACTGAACACATCTTTGGAAGCATAATAAATACGTTTCTTTGGATGTTGAGTAGAAGCACAATGAGCTTAAATTCAAAAAAAAGTAAGATTTTATTTGTCCTCCGATCAGACTCGAACCCAAGCCTTCTGCGTTATGCCAGTGTTCTGAGAGACGCACATCTTAACCAACTGAGCTCTCTTATTATTAATATAACTGAGACTTAACTAAACCACAACATTTTTCTGTCAAAATGAAATGATTTCTATTGTTACCACTTGATAGTCCATATAATAAGAAGGTTGGCTAATGTTAAACTGCGCATGTAACAGCACACAATGCCTAGGTTCAAACCCCAGTGGATACGCAATGAAAGTGTTTTTTTAAATATAAGATAATTTTGAATGAAATGAATGATGTTCAAAGAAGCACATCTGACGTGTTCGCCTTGGAAGCTGCTTCTAGATTTCCCGTTGGGTAGTTCCCATCGTTTGTAAATTTAAAAAAATCAGAATTTCATGTGTGTCAAGTACATATATCGTTATAAAGCTATCGACAAGCTCTACATCTCGAGACCTTCACAATAATATAGTTACTTTGCTTGACTAGCGGACATCAATGTGCAGAGCTATCAACAAGGGAACATCTTTTAACCAAAAAATAAATACACTCAGCGAAAAAATTATAGGGAAAAATATACGTATAAAATTATAATATATTATTTTTCTTGAGTAAATACTTACATATATTTGTAACCTAAATAAAACTCGTTTTTATAACTGTTAAAGGATTTATAACCTAACACAAATCTCCGTCGTACGAAATAATGATAAGGCCAAAAATGATTTTTTAAAAACTTTTCATCCAAATTAGTAATTAAATAAAAATAAATTTAAATCAATAATCGGTAGATGAACCTCTTTTCATAATGACTTGCTGCAAGCGACGTGGCATCGAATCAATCAATTTTGTAATCATATTCTGGTCAATATTGGTCCATTCAGCCTTGATGCTGTCTTTGAGTTCCTTAACAGAATTATATTGGCGGCCATTGTGGAAAATCTGTTCCGATAGTATGCTCCAGAGGTTCTCAATTGGATTTAAGTCTGGACTACATGCAGGCCAGTTCAGCAATGGGATACCTCGAGACTTCAAAAACTCCTTGGTAAACTTTGCTGAGTGAATTGCTGCGTTATCCTGCTGAAATATCCAATCCGGTTTACTTATTTCATCTCCAAAATTAATAAGAACATCATCAAGTAGTCCTACATATTTCTCAGCATTCACTTTTGTAGAAAAATGCATACTCCTGTCTTTTCATGGTATCCCATCGCTGCCCAAATCATTAGCGATCCGCCGCCGAAGTTTCGTGACATCCGCTCCAATTTTTTTGTGCGCTTATCATGCCAATATTTTTGAAGCCCATCGGGACCGTCGAGATTGAACTTTTTTTCATCGGAAAAACTAACTTTTTTCCACTCTTCGTGCCAGAATTGGTGTTTCTCCGTGAAGTCCAATCTCGCACATTTGTGGCGCACTGTTAACTTCGGTTTTGGTATGCGATTTACATATTCAAGGTTTTTGTCTGCTTTTAAAACTTGTTGGACACGCCTCACTGATACGTTGAGATTCAAATTGAGATTCATTTCTGCAGGGCTATTAAATTTATTAACTGCTAACCTCTTTATTTTGCGTATGTCTCTAGGGAAAAGTACTGGGTTCCTTCCAGAACTTTTTTTTATCCCATACTCTTCACGCAATTTTAGGAAATTGAGCACCACATTCTTACTCCTATTGATTCGGAGACCAATATCTCTTGATTTTAATCCAGAATCATGGTACGCCAATATTTTCCCTCGCTCTTCTTCTGTCAATTCCTTTCCACGACCCATTTCAGAATATTTATCGCTATAAATAAATTTGAATTAACTTAATTGAACTTAAAAATACTATCCTACTCATAAAACTGCCCATACTTTTGCAAAATGATAATTTTTTTTAAATTAATTAATCAATATTTCACTCTGAAATCACGTTTGGCCCTATCAATATTTCGCTTTGCCCTCTGATATAATAGCGCTACTAGATTGAGTGAAAAACAAAATTCAAAAAATTTTACCGTTATTACAGTTTACAGTGACCGAAGTATCCAATTCTATGAATAACCACTTTTATTGTCAATGCATATGTAAAATAAATGATATTTAATGTTTGGCCCTATCATTTTTTCGCTGAGTGTATTGCCTTCCCATTCCGCATGGAAGATAATGTTGAATACTATTTTTCAAGCAGCTTTTTATAGTTATACTCTCAAAGATCTAGAGTAGAAAACTGCTGTACCGTGATAACTTAGGAGAGCCTCAAAAAACTTAGACGTTAAATATAGATTTTAATCGTCAGTTTATAATATTTCTGCATAATTCACCATTACGAGTAGAAGCATTAAATGATGTAGGAGACTGACGTCCCTCGAAGAAAGTGCTTTTTAGGTGGCATAAATTTTCACTTTCAAGGCGCAAAATGTCAGTTATCATTTTTGGAACAAGACCCTCGAATAGAAAATCAAGTAAACTCAGGAGCGAACCGTGATAATTGAAGACATTTTTTTACGTATGTAATTGATTACAACCTTTTAGCACCGATATAAAATTTTGTTTTTCAGCTTTAGTTATATGTACATACAAACTTTTAAAAAACATTGAATTTTACATGTATGAAATAATTCGGAAATTTTGATGTACTCTTGAAACATAATGAAAAAAAAAAGTTTTTCATTGGAAATTTTTATTTTCTCTGCAACATTTAATTCAAAGACGTGACGTATAGTAAAATTCTATTGAGAATAAAATGTTACGTGATGTGCCGTGGCACGGCAGATCACGTTTACGTTTTTCGAGAAATCACTTGCACGCAATGCCATATCAAAGCTTTTGCTGGATTAACTCAAAAACCGGTTGATTTTTACTTGAAAAGTTAGAATTATATAGTTATTTTTCTTGTGACATTTACACACATATCTCTCAACAAATACATGCACAGTTATTACATATTTTCTTTACTAATTTACCCACACACAAAATGCATGCAGTCAATTCAACAGTCATGAAACATTAACATAAGAATATAGAAATCCGCAACAAATGTTAAAATTAAAGCAAATGTCGCCTAGTATACTATAGCTAAAAAGTGAATTGAAGAAAAACTTGATTTGCTTCAATAGCACAGAATGATGGTCTCAGATTATAGAGAACTGCATGCAGCGGATAAACTCATCACTTATGTTTACTCCAGACAAAGGCAATGTGTTGTTGATGGTGATCGTCAAAATAAAAAAGCAAAAGTTGAATTCAAAAATATGATGCGCTACTTCAGTAAAATTTCTTTAGAAAGAAAAAAATATCAGTCCTCAACCTCTCTCGAAAAATCCCAAACATTATTAATATTAAAATATTTTAAATATGTACCCTAACTATGCAAATCTCAGCATGTTGTTAAAAATGGAAATGAAGTGTCATTTAAAAATTTCAACGTCAGCTTGAAAAGTATCTTATGCACTTGCACTGAACTTTGTCATGTCTCTAGTACGTTTGCATGTAATTATTGTTGACATTGAAATAAATTAGAATCCAAACCAAAAGTGCGCATATGTATGCATATGTGTGTAAAAGAAAAGAATATTTAAAATAAAAGCTTTCACATAGAAACATGATAAACTTCTCGACAAGATATCTCGTATGCTTTATGTCTAGCAAGTTGATGACGTTGGTAACTGAGTTCATTTATTTTTTAATTTTTCATATCTACGACTAACTTTGTGTATAATTTTGATGACAATGAATAATAATAAGTTGAACTCTCTTAAAGTTTAAAATACAGCGTTTACGAAACATGGAAATCTTAAAAGTTTTATGTTTTCATACAAATTATTAATATGTAATTAACCTTTTTTAAGTTCCTAAATTAAAATTTCGTTTTATACTTTAATGCCAATTAAATAAGAATGCTCATATATAAAATTGGTTTAAAAAAGTTTCTAATGGGGTTGTTGCATAATAACAACTGGTGGGCTTACCAATAAGAACATCCATGCTGGAATCAATAAAACGAAAGGTATCTTCACTCAGCTACGTAATGCCAGGCAGTCTTCGTTCCTGTCAACGACAACGAAGCTCAAAACCTTTGAATCAAACGTGCAACCAGTTCTACTGCACGGCTGCGAAACCTGATTAGCAAAACGTACCATCTTCACCGATTTCTGAAAACTAGAGGTCGACCACTTTAATGTTTGAAATTCAACCATTAAAGTGACAATATAAATCAGTTCAGTACCTTTTACATGATTAAATGTCATCGCTCAAATAAATAAAAATCATGGTATCATGTTGCCCTATCCCCATCTTTATCACTTCCTTACTGTTCAATCTATTTCCATACCAAATTTAATCAAAAGTGGTCCATTAGTTAAACTATGAAAACGTATTTTTCTGTAAGGGGCGTGAGACAATCCACTTGAAAAAAATACCTTTCCTCAGAGTCCAATCTAACTTTGTAGCAAATTTCACCAAAATCGTTCCATGAGTTCAGCAGTAAAACGCACTTTTCTATTAGCTTGGTACATCCCAAGTGGAATCGTTTTTTTTTTTCATTAGAGGCAATGCCACATTCACTTAAAGAACACATAGCTTTTAATACCCTTCCTTAGGGTTCAATCTATTTTCAAACCAAATTTCCATTAATATAGCCGTGGAAACATATTTTCCTGTTAGATTCGTATAACCGCCCACTATTGGAAAACAAAAATTACCCTCTGCACTACGCCTCTTCACAACCTTTCCGACAAACAAAAAACTTAAGAAATTATGTTGTGTCAGTTAAAAAGATATGGAACCGTTTCGCCTTCACCTGTTTATATATGGATTTAAAAAAAATATAATTTTCAACTTCGAACTGCACCCCAGATGCTGTCAAAATCAAATTTACATTCAAAACAAACGTCAAAAGTGGAAATAGATCGGGCACACGTTGCAGAAATCACCAACTGAATTCTTCCGGCAAGCATAGTAGTGGAACCCTCAAAGTGGCAAAAATTGCCGCTGTCTTAGATCATCGCGGAAACGTTCTTTAGAGCAGGAAATGTGTGAATTGGCGAAATATTGGAAAGAATTGAAGGCAGTCGCTACTGATCGTGCACGTTGGAAGAGCTTTGTGAAGGCCATAAGCTGTCCATTCCAATCTCTTTCGTTATTGCATTACTTCACAGCTCTGATGAAGTCAAGGCTTTGTTTCCTATATTTTAACTCTTGATAAGCTAAATCTCCGTTTTGCAATAGACTGCTAAGTTATCTTCTTTTTAATTGAATTTTTATTGCAAATCTGCTGTCGCATATTATTCTTTCACACATCTTACATTTCATGACCCTGAACGTAAAAGTCTCTTGTATGCCATACATCTGGTCACTATCATTAATGAGTCCTACGTCACACATGTTTTACGTAGTATGTTTATTATTGGTATAATTTGCATAAATGATTTTATGCCTGATTTTTACTCATGAACAGCTCTTCAACAACTTATTGACAATTGAATTCCATTTATGACACAGAATACAATTTTTAATTTCAATCAATATAATTCGCTTATTCAGCCAATTCAATGTTTGGATCACGTTTCGTTCAAGTGTTCGAATAAAAACTTATAAGTAAAAATTAAAAAAAAACAAATTCATGAGCACGTACACAATTTTTAGTTTTTCTTCGTTTGCTGTGGTGAAAAAAAGAAATTGTTTACTGCTATTTTTCTCATTGCAATTGATGTGCTAATTAATTAGCGTGAGGAATAAATGTGCCTTAATTACTTTGTGTATTTCTAAGCTTTTTTTAATATAAAAACCATTCAGATTGAATAATATTACCTAATCCTTGAATAAAATGTATGATAATAAGCAGTTTGATTTTTGATTATGATTAAGCATAATTTCCCATCATCTATTCGGTTGAAATCAATGTTGATCAATCTGATCAATGGAGATACTGAATAATTTTAACAATTCTCAATAGATTTCGGAAAGTTGTGTATTTTATTAAGCTTACCCCTGTACAATTTATCTTAACCAGTTTTGAAAAATAATATGGCTTCAGTGGCCAAAAGCGAGCTATGTCTATCACATTGCCCAGCGTCTCTGGCCAGACCTTCTAGACACTTTTTAAAAGATCGAACCCCAGACAGTCTAAAATTTTAAAAACGCTGACGAGGCTTTCACATTGACATCAAAAACTGTTCGTTTTTCATTTGTCTCGTTTTTTAAACCAAACCTCCTTTTTTTACTTACAAGGAAACTTTAAAACACATATAAATCAAAACGTTAGACAAAAGACGTTTCAAATAAAAAAACTAGTGTAAAACTTTCCAAAGCATGTCCTAAATTAAAAGAAAAATAAAGCTTAAAATAAAACTAAAAAATATTATGAAAACACTTAGCTGCGCGATAAACAATGCAGCCAATGGCCTGTACTTATGTATGCGTGTTTGTTTTATTTTTGGATAAACTTCAAATATGGATTATATTCTTAACCCCATTGTTTTTGTGGATTACCGAGTAAGGCAGAAAGAATCGAGGTTGTTTCATTTTCATTTAATTTTAAGTTATACCGCACCATTGATTTTGTGCCCCACCGTGTAAAGGCTGTTTGTTAAGAAAATATGGTACTATAGCAATGGGAAAAGCAAACATGCTTTAATTAGTCATAGCATGCGGACGTTCAACTGGGGAGTTACAGTTTGTTAAAAAAAAGCTGGATACTTATGTAAAGTAAGGCGTGACTAAACGAAATGACTCGTTTCTGCATGAGAGTCATGTACAAATGAGTTAAACTTGAATGAATTGACAAACAAAATTAGCATTGCCAGAGATATTCTAGCAGAGTTGCTAATTGGTATACAACCCCCCAGAGAAAGGATCTCGGTATTACATTTACAATATGCTTCGGACCCAACGTAGTCGCGAACCGTGATTTAACTTGGCTCTACGATTTGTTTGTAAGAGACAACGTACTCGTGAACTGTGATTTAACTTGGCTCTACGATTTGTTTGTAAGAGACAACAACAACAACAAGCTTAGTTATAACTGCCGCCTAAGCAGCCGTGATAAATAACTGTTGAGTGAGCAGTTCCTTTAAGCAATGCGATTTGTTGTTAAGTATAAATAAAGCAGTTATTTTTAAACATTATAAAAAGTGACTTTGATTTTAACACAATACAGCCATAGAAACCATTGCCAAAAGTGCCAAAATATAATACTTTTTATAAACGTTAAATAATTGCCAAACTAATCTTCCTTACAATAAAGCTCAAAAACCATGTAATAGAAGCAATTTTGTGAGCAAACTTTTTAAAATAAATTTCATTTTAATAGGTTTTTTATATTATTTCCACACACTTGACAACTTTCCAATTTAAATGCGTCAGCAACCTTTTTTTTTTTTTTAAATATGATACCATATTTTGTGGCTATGAGAACAACAACAGAAGCTATATCTATATTTTTCACACTTAAAGTAGCTTACGATTTTGTTTGTATGTTTTGCCAACTTAATTATTTGTTTATGTAGTTTAATAACTTCTCGGTATATGGTTTATAATACGTTCTTTGTTTATATCAGATGAACAGTTGTGTACTCACTAGTATTCAAATTTCAAGCATAAGAAAATCATTAAAAATTCCCAAACTTTGCCATTGTTTAATAAACATTAAAATTAATAACTTAGCATTTTATTAAGCTTAATATACATATAAGTATTATTGAATCTGTTCCTTTCTAGATATTTTCAGGCTGAAGACTTAATTTTAGTGTTATAACTTAATAATTTTAGGTACTGTAATTTTGTGATTACATAATTTGTTTCTTTTATAAAAGTGTATTAAAGTTCATTATCCAACTTTTGTGCAATTTATTATTGTTTGCCATTTTATTGCACTAATATACAAGGTGAGGTAAAAATTGTCTTTCTTTCGCTTTTTCCAGCTTTTTTGCATTTGTTTTTTTAAGCAATCATTCGTAACGATTACAACATTTTTATTGGTAAAACATCGATTGCAAATGGTTTCTTATTTTATTTATTTCTTTACTTAAAGAAATACTTCAGTTTGGTTTCTTTTATTCATGTCAAAATGACTGATACAAATATTTCAATTAATTTTTGATTTATATATTTTCAAAGCTTAGGTAGACTTTTAAGTAACAAAAGATATATGTATGTACGTACAAAATATTTTCGTGGTAAATAGTTTTTATAACCATATTTCCTGATAATTTTAATTACAAATTGTCGCAATTGATAGAATTCTGTTTGTAATTTCCTTACAAAAATTTTTCTTAATGCTCAGAAAAGTTAAGCTAAAAAATATCTAAAATTATAAGTATAAAAGTTGAAAATATTTTAGTTTCGAGTACAGTTAAACCTCCTATAACGCGGTGAATAGGTTCCTGAAAAACTCCGCGTTGTAGGAAATCGCGTTGTAGGAGACTCTAACTCCATACAAAAATAAGAGTTTGGTTCCAAAGTAAAAAAATTTTCAATAAAATATTGGAATTTGTATAGTAAAAATATGTGCTTAATATAATTTTGTGTATTTATTTGTTGAGTCAGAAGAACATACATATTGTGTAATTTAATAACACTCCATTTATTTAAACAAAATAAAATAAAATAAAATTTCAATTCTACGTAAAATATTCAAGATGAAAGATTTAATAAATTAAAGCCAAAATAGAACGATAACTTTCTACTCCTCCTCATCACTTAGTATGATTTGTTTCGAACGTTTTGTTCGTACATACTAGTTCAAAATCTGAGCTTGATCCACTATCAGATTCGGGCATCCTTTCGACGATTATTGGTTTGAAATAATCGTGCATTGAAGTTTGTTTGCTCTTATTTCGCAAATCTTTATAAATTTCTTGATAGGAAGCTAAATTGTTTTGAAGTTTCGTTTAAATATTTCTGCTCTGTCACTTAAAGGGTCGTTCTCCAAAATGTATTCTTCCAACTGCTTTGCCATATTTAAAACTTTCTCGATATTTTTTAGTGAAAAGTTTTTATTTTTAACATCGGAAAGATCGTCAGAGCTATCTCCAACTGATTCTTCATTTATCGAGGAAACCCCTTTTTTTAATTTTGTCGTAAGTATGGACAAAATTCAAAGAATTTTATTTGGGCAAGAAAACCTTTTTCAAATTAAAATAGTAAATATTTGAAAAAATTTTCGTAAAAATCGCGTTGTAAGAGTAGCGTTGTAAGAAAATGTCCGCATTTTGTGAACCGCGTTGTAGCGAAACCGCGTTATAGGAAACCGCGTTATAGGAAACCGCGTTATAGGAGGTTTACCTGTACTCCAGTTAGACGTTTTTTGTAAGTATTTAGATAAAGCTTCAGCACTAATCGTCTCGAAAATATTTTTTGACCATCTAGGACAAATTTATTGTGAAATAACAGGTAATTCAAAGTGGCGAAGGGATATTTTATTTATATTTTATATATAAAAGTTAGGATAAGTGAGCGGCCTCCGATGCCAACTTCGCGAGCCACAGTGCTTTTTCATTAAAATTTCAAATGTTTATAAAATTTGACGACTTTACATACATGTAGGTGGGTACGAGTAAAATTACTTTACTCGCAAAATCTTACGTTACTAGTAAAATTTTACACACATAAGTAGTATACATTCCTTTTAACTGTAAAACTTTGTTCAGTGTATTCTCAATGTAGTTATCATTTAAATATTCTGTGCTCGGCAGGCAATCTGAGTATTTGCAGTTGAGTAAACATCCCATAGTATTGTAGGATGGGAATCTATATATGCAGTTCATACTTAAACAAAGTTTAAAAAAAACGAAATCATCATTTAAAATATTAAATTGAATTCAGTTTTTTTATTTTAAATGATGAAAAAAAAAGAATTTTTAATTAAATGATTTAATAAAATCAAAAGCACAATAAAGGAAAACAACAATTTCGAAAAATCTAAGAAGAAAAATGTTAGTGTCAGTGGCGGCTTCACTAATGGTTATAGTAGTAAAGCTTCGAATTTCTTGTTGCTTTAAAACTCTAAAATTTTTAGACTGAATGAATTGTTTGAACTTTAAATATTAGGTGCGCAACTAAGTTCTCGCTGTTTTTTGTTAGAAAATGCATCTTTATTGTCAAAAAATAGTTACAGATGAATCAATCAAAGTATTGCCCATTGCTAGATACCACTTTTCCCCATCTTTTTGGTAGAGCTTGAATGCCATCACGTTAAAGTGTAGGTCTCTTGAGGCTTTCCACGATTCAAGCTATTTTTTGAGGTCTTCATAGAAGTTGAACTGCTGATCATCCAGACCATGTGCCATTGAACGGAACAAGTATTAGTCTGACGGGGCAATATCTGGGGAATACGGCGGGTGGGGTAGGACTTCCCATTTGAGAGTTTCCAAGTATGTTTTCACTGGTTTAGCAACGTGCTCTGCTCAATCGCATCAGTTGAGTTCGGTACCGTTACCCAGCAATGGTTTCATTCAGTTTCAGAAGTTCATAATAGATTACACCAACCTGGTCCCACCAAATACACAACATAACCATATCAGCGTGAATATTTGGCTGAACTGACGATGTAGAAGCATGACCGGGTAGCCCCCAAGACTATGAAAACACAAAATCTTAAAAGTGTCAAATCGGTTTGCTTACCATATGCTTAGGCTAGATTCATAACGTTTCGATATGAACCAAATCGACCAGCTCTTACCGTTAGCGCCATTTATTGACAAACAGCGAGAACTTAGTTGCGCACCTAATATTTTTTACGTTGCTTTAAAAAAATGTTCAAAGAGTCTCATTTTTGTAAAAAAAAAAACTTTCCACCAATCGATGGCGGAGAGTTGGCTTCTATGACATTACAAAAAAACCATTCATAGTTATTTTAGGTCCATGATTTGAACCAAAAAAAAAATAAACTGCAAAATGTCAAAGGTAAAATAACTTGGCGCAAACCTTTGTTAGTTTAAGACAAAATTGTCTTAACATTTCACTCATTTTACTGCTAAAATTATTCATATTTCTGTGTGATGCTACAGACTAACTAGTAAATTGTGCATAATTTCACAGCTTTATATGAAGTGCGCATAGTAATAGTCAATATTTTAAATCAATATAACATCCAATAGTTAGTTATTTTTGATTTTTTGCTGTTTGTTTTTGCCCATTTATACATTTATTTGTTGAATTATTAGAAATGACTTCATTCCTTTAAGATTGTACTTTATCAAAATCTACACTTCACTCATAACGCTATAAAATTTAAGTTCAATACATAAATTTTCCGTGTAATTTTTTAAGGGTCTAACAATATAAACTCAAACACAGCTTTGCCATTATCACAAAACGTATCGGAAATGTGACCGTAATTGACTTCACATTTGATTGCTCTACAAAGTAACGATAATCTTGAAAATGCAAGCAAGCACCCCTTTGACTTGGAGCATTGTGAAAAGTTTTTAAAAATAGAAAAATCATCGAATATGTGCTTAGTGTCTGTAGTAATTTCTTGTAAGAAATGAATCGTTAATTTTTCTTTAAAATTTCTAATTTGTTTCTATTATAGTTTTTATAAAAACAATTATTATTTTTACATTAAAAACAAATGCCAGCAGCACAAAATATTTGGTATCTGCACTTAAAAAAAGTTAAACGAACTTTGTCAACGTTTCGAGATTTCCACCATCTGTCACACATGTTTGCTTTGTTGGTTTATTCAACAGGTATTTTTCAAAACAAAAGAACGAAAATGTTGCCTAAAGTTAACTGAAGCGTTGCATAAAGTGTGCGTTAATTTTTTTTTTTTTTGTAATTTAATTGTTATGTCGTATTTATGTTATAAGTAGTAGCTAGGTTGAAAGTATTCTTTCTTATCTCTAAATTTCATCTAACCTTGACCATTTCTCATTCAAGGTCGCTTTATATTATAGTTTAATTCAAAACTTATTTATCTCTTATAACTTCAATTAAATGAACTGCTTAGTTTCCGAAAATAAAAATGTAATACTATATTTGGAGCAGTGCTTTTCAAACTTTTTCTAGCCGTGTAGTTAAAATTACTCTAAAAAACTTTCGCGACACCCTGGAAAAACTTCGTTTCATATAGTTATGGGAATTTGCGGCACCCGAGGCTAAAAACTGACAGAGGCACCCTTTTCATGTAAATGGCGGTATCATAGCAGTCACCGGTAGACTTTTGTGATGTATGTTGACGGTGCAACCAAGAAAAAAAGGTATCTACTCATTTTCCGTTTCTCATAAAACATGTTGGGGTCTCCTTTGAGCTCTTGGCACGGAGCTATTATAGCCTCCCCTAGCCCTATTTTAATACGGAGCTGAGTGGAACTTAGTTTCATTTTAACCTTAGCAGCAGTTTCTACAAAATACATATTAAAAAAATTACTGAGTTTGAATAAAGTTACTTATAGTGGCATTAGCTCAGACCGATTTTGTTGATACACTCGAAAAGTATGTCTTAAATAAAAAAAAAATAAAAATGTAAGTCCTAAGTTGTACAGGAGAAAATAAACCTATCGGTTTTCGGCAACAAGTGTACCGAACTGTTTAACTGAGAAAATCATAAGCTTACAAGTTTTGGCTTGCAGTAAGACTGACATTATTTTTACTGTGGCCAAGATCAAGAAGTTCTAGGATTTTACAATAGTAGCTATATAAATTTTTGTACTAAATAACCTTTGGAACATAAGAATATTTTAAAAATTGGCTTTTTACTTAAGTAAAAGCTGCTTTTATAGGAAACTGAGAAGGGGGGAGGGGGCACTGCTAAGTATGTTTTACGTAAAACGTATAGATTCCAGTAACTAAACAAGTAATTTTGCTAATGTAATAAGTAGTCCAAAATCGGTCGTTGGATGCTTAGAAATTAAAACATGAGTATACATATTTAATATTATCTTGACATTTTTTAATTAATCTTAGGTTCTTCGAAAAAAATGCATCACCAAAATACGATGGCCTTTTGTAATTCTTCTTCTAATTAGTTAATTTATCTCATGCTATTTAACTTGAGAAAATAATAAGATAAAGTTCTTCAAGCAGTTCTTCTCTGAAGAGTTTTAATTAAGTGTTTTTAATAAAAAAAAGTGTTAGTTTTTGAATTAAGTAGATGGTTTTTATAAGATCGATCGATCTTATCAGACATTTGTAACTGCTCCTACAATGTAAGTTTTATCTCATTCACTTTACTTTACTTCTACGTTTATCATCGTCCAAGTTCTTATCTAAATTTTTCAGTTTGTTTATTGTTCTTATTCTGAAATTAACACAGCAAAACAACTTATGCCTTCAATATAAAGTATGATTGTGGTGTTTTATCAGGTTTGAGAACCCTGATACCAATGAGGCTTAACATTGTAAAACAAATAAATTAAAAAAATGATAAAAATATTTGGCCATAAATGACTGGCTTCTGCTATTTAGTTTTAGAGTTTTTTCTGTTAAAAATATCTTTGTCGTCTCGGTTGTTGGAAATGGTTCTTTTGTTTTTAATTGAATGCAACTTTACATTGCAATAAAACATAAATTATCTTCTAGTAAGACTTTCTTTTATTTAAAAGATTATTTTATAATATTTATTGTTTAAAAATAATTTCCGGCATATGCCCGCTATGATTAGCTGTATTAAGTAATTGATAAATTTCAAATAACATTTATTTTACGCGATGCAATAGCAACAACAAATCGAAAATATCGGTGCGTTAGGCGTAGTGCAGTTGCTCTTCTATTCATCCAATTCGACAGGTATAGCAACAAAAGAAAATATTGGCAAACAGCTAGCGCTATTGTGTTTAGCAACAGAATGCAATTGTTGTAACCTAGAATTTCTCATTGGTAGAACTGTTGAAAACTGTTTCAGACGGTATAAACACCGCACTCAATAACGACGTTGCCTCCCGTATACAGTACGATTTGTACAGGTCGATTTGTTCGGGTGGGTCTTAAATCAATTTCGAGCCTCTGCATTTTTAAAAATAGGATTTTTATGGGAACTTTTACAAATTTTTTCATTTTTTCAGCAAAAAATGGGGTAAATCGGCCATTTTGATGTCGTTGGATAGGTTTTGTGCCTCCTTCCTGTACTTACCATATTATTATTTTTTTTTATAAGAATAGTGGAGTGCTGAAGTAGTAAATTCGAATGATACTATAATGGAAAAAATTATTTGATATTAAATATTTTGTAATTGTTGCTATAAAAATCCAACAAAAGTACTGTTCAAAACCTATTTTTCAAAATGCGGAGTCTCGAAATTGATTCTAGACCCATAGTTTTTTTGGCAAAATTGCTCAGAACTCCCCGTAGAGCATTTTTCTGACATACCCTTTTTTGAAAAAATTATACAGTATATTAGTAATGAAAAATGAGCAGAAATGGACGAATTCAGCTCAATATCGGGCCTTATAGGATTCTAATGTTGATTTATTGAAAATCTGAATATGACATCATCAACGCACCGCAAACTTAAAGAAATAGTTATGATTTTACGAAGTTATCTCTTCTAGTTTTATCATTTAAGCTTGGTAAATGACAATTTTATCTCATCTTCAGTCTTATCATTTTTATCGAGATTAAACATGTAGAAATACCTTTTCTGGAATTCTTATAGCTTTCTCAAATATTGCTCATACAAATTTTTTTGTTTCAAGGATATTATTATGCAAGGCTTTAAAGATAAAAGTTTAAAAATGTTGCTTATTCATAGGACTTTAATATATACCTTATAATAGTACCTACAGTGTTTCTAATTGTTGAGACGAAAGGATCAACAGCTTAGAAAATGATCCATATGTATGTAGTTATAACCAATATATACGTTGCCAATTTCCAGCTTGAATTGATTCATCTGCTCTGTCATATTTTTTTTGAATAAAAAGACCCTGTTTATAACTTCGTTTTTAAGCTATGCAAACCATTTAGAAATTTTTATAAACTTGAAAATGGATTTTGGTCACTTTTGAGCGATGTCTTCAAGAGAGTCGAAGAAGTGGCATCCGAATACCTCATAACGCCTATTTGTCAGCGTTGGGCATTCACAAAGATAATGGAAAAACAGACTCTTCGACGTCAGGATCTTTACAACTTCCTACGTCAGATAGGCCTAGTATTGAGGCATGCTTGCCTATAAAATAGTGTCCTCAAATATCACCGACAAAGACTCTCAAGTTTTGTTTGTCTAATGGGATTGTTAGACTGAATGAAAACAATGACTGTAAGTTCAATTAAAAATAATTTTAACAAACAAATCTGTTTTATTTAAATTTAAAGTTCTATCACTCTTAAAAATCACCCTTTACAATGTTACAAAGAGTATGACTAACTTTGCAATTTTTTAATTTATTTTATTTAGCATTATATATGCAAACAATTTTATATGTTTGTCCAATAATAACACACTGAAAATAACAACAACTAAAAGGCGTATATATATTACTATCTGTGTATTGAAAGCTGTTTGTTGTCGTTGCCTTTGTCGTTGTTGTTATTTTGCTATTTGTAAGATTAAATATTATTAACAACAATTCAAGATTCAAAGACTTTCTGTTGTTGTTGTCTTGTATTTATTTATTATAGTTGAACTACATACATATATACATACATAGACGAGATGATATTCATGATGACTAACACACCAACTAAAATCATTTCCAATGAATTTTCTCAATTCATAGTGTTTTTTTCTGACTTAATTTTCTTAAGCATATCCATACCTATAAATTTTCATTCATAAAAACAAACTCACGACTAGACGCACATTTTTAAAAAAATTTTAGATTTTTTCAAATACAAGTCAATAGTTTTTTTGTTTACATCATTTTGTTTGCTTTCAGTTGCTAATGCGGTGTTCTTCTTGGAAAAAGTATCAGTTTTGTGTGCTGATTTAATTAAAAAGTAATGATTTAGTGCTTTGGTTTTTTTTTTTAAATAGTGGATTACTATATATTCATTACTGTGTGTTCAGCATAAATTAAATGTTCACGGTGAATTAGCGGGTCATTTTTGTATAAAATTTTTTTCTAACTTTAAGTAACTTTCTTTTGGGCGCTTTTACTTTTTTAACTGCTGGATCATGATTTCACATAAAACTTTTTTGTTTTTAATTTATGTCAAAATTTTTTTAATAAAATACTATAATTCTTCATATAAAATGAGTCTGCTCTAAGTAGCTTATTTAATTTATTGGTTAAATTTTCTCATACAATTCTTTTTTCTCTTGTTGTTGTTCTATTTAGTTGATAGGTACTATTATTCACATATTACAATTCTATAAATTATTAGCTTCCGCAGTAGAATTCACATGGGACTCTCTTGTCGTTATTGCTTCTGATATTTGCTTATACTTATGTTTAAGGGTGGATTTAAAATACAATGTTTTTCAACTCTGAGCAGAGTTATGTTAGAAGTTTTAAATTGGCGAGACTTGGGCAATCCCAAAAGATTATCTGCCCGAAAATCAAACACATATTTTAGGTGAAGTTTTGTTAAAAGTTTTAGTTTTGGGTAAAATTTTTATGGAGATTGTAAATTCTCCTGCATTTATATACTCTGATTTTGTTAACTAACAAGTGACTTACTGATAAGGACACATTTACAACAGCTTTGAAACTTTTAATTAAGGACTTGCTCTACCTTTTGTGTTCATTTGAACTTAATAACATAATTTGTAAAAATAAAGTTTCAATTCAAGCTTAGACTTTAAAGATATAGACGGTAAAAAATCGCCATACATACATAATGTTGGGTAAATCATAATTACATAAATTTGTATTCTGAGATTTAACTACTGGAAGTTTCTTCTGATGTCTGTCGGTGCTAATCGTTTACATAAAGGAGAGGTAATGCCTAATTTTATAGTACAAAAAAAAAAAACTAATTAAAGTAGAAATTGTGAACTTTATTTGACTTAAATCAAATAGTGTAGTCATAGTTGCATATATTAAACTGTATGTATGTAAAATTGTCCAAGGAATGGTCACCAAAAATTAAACAACGCTCAAAACTTTTCACCGTCGGGATATTTTTTCTTGGAACATCAACAATGTTGGCCTTAGTAATTCTTCTTGAATTGAAAAGGTTTTTCTTTGTTGAAAAACAGGCTGTTAGGTCAATTTTGATTTTATGAATAAAACAATGTTAAACATCTTTCAACAAAGAAAAACCTTTTCAATTTATAAAATCAAATATATTGGTCAGATATTCTTCTTGAAATTAATGGCCCAAAAATTTAAAAGAATACTTAATCGTTAAGTAATAATGCCCAAAATTTATTTATTTCTATTAGTTTTGGTTTTGCTTAATGAAAAAAAGCCAATCAATTAAAATAATTAAAAAAAAAGTGAACCACCTTACTTTTTGTAATTTTTCAATGCTACCTATATAGCAGAACAGGGTGCACAACTTGAGCAATATGCGTACAAAATATAGCTTTGCTTTAACGTATGTATATGTATATTTTAAATGTACGCATACTCCAGTTATTAAATTGCACGCACCCTGTAAAAAAAGCGTTTCATGTTTTATTAATCAAAATGTGTCAGCATTATGGAAAATTGCATGATATAGTTGTTATTGTTTATTTCTTTAACTTATAGCTATTATTTAATAAAATTTTTATAAATTGTTATATTGTTTGCGCGATTAGTCATTTATTTTTAATGAATTTTTGATTTATGAACTCTAATGACTGAAAAGAATATTGTACTTATCTCTGTTGATAACCTTTGCTAATTTTTTTGACTTCATCCATAATGAAAATAATTAACCAAACTGGTTTAATCCGGATGATCTGTGTATCGCACATTAATTACCAAAGTGGACAAATCAAAAAATTATCCTTTACACCTTTTGAGCTATTTAATATATTTTATTCGAAATCCCCCTTTCGACCCATTCATGCGGTCAATCATGAACCATGCGATATCTAGATGACAAGTCTTTGAAATTTTAGCCAAATAGTTTTTTTAAAGTGCACCTAATTATATGTACCATACCTTCTAATATTTTGACCTCTAGAGTTTCACATGCATATACAACTTTTTTGGATCATAATGCCTTCACAAAAATTGTTACAGTAAAAATGATCTTCGAAGTGAGGTGCGTATGCATTCGCAAAATCTAGTTTCCCGGAAATATCGAGTCACGTTTACCTCCGTCAAATCACATAAAGCTTATGGGTAAAATTTTGAGTGGAGGCTGCGGAATTTTTCGCGGAATAAATTTATAAGAAGATATTGTGATGTCTCTCTCGAAATCTTATTATTAGTCATAAATACCAACCCATTTGAGAAAGGAGAATGGAAATGTACAACGTGAAAACCAAAAAGAGTCAAAATACCGCTAAAGCAGAAACATTTCGTTTGGTTTGCTTATTTATCGTAGCTAAAAAATGATAATTTCGCTTGAAAACGTCATGAGAGTGTGTATGGAATGAAACTTGCAGATAAAAAAAGTATGTAATCAAATAATTTCAAAAAACATTACTTAAAAATTTCGAAATGTTGAGTTAGCCACTTTGTTTCTATTCAGCACGTCTTGCACCTACTTGTATGGTACATATATATTGGCTTGTTTTCTTGCACGACATTTATCAGCTGTTCAGCGCAGTTTTGCGCTTCAGTTAGCTTATAGTCAATGCAATTAATGCATACTTAATTAGGCGATCATTTGACAATTTATTGTTTCATTTCTGTTATCAAATAAATAAAAAGTCTCTCTTTCATTATTATCGTCAAGAGCACTTCAAACCTATAGCGCACCCGTTTCAATTTGAAACTCTGCAGTTTATCTGTTTGTTATTTTAGGGGTAGCAATTTAATACCCTTATATTTATTTTTCGTTTTAAGACCCGCATTAAGTTATGTTTATATTGAATTTCTTTGAAATTTTATGATAATGCCATTTCATGCTGTTGCTGTACAAAAAAAAAAAAACAAAAGAAAGTGCAAAATTTGCAAAAATTTCTTGTGGATTGGTTCAATAAACTGTGTGCTGTATAAAAAGTCATAGTTGAATGCATTTGCAATTTACTACTACAAGAGCGCTAATAAAAACTTTCAACCTAAATACAAATTTTCATAAATCCCTTGAAAAACAGAAACATTTTATTAAGAAATGATTAAATAAGTAAATAAATTCTAAAAAATGCTTCAGTAAGCCACATAAAAATGAATTTGGCATTGTTTTGACGATTCGATACTGTGTTTTTATAAAATCTGCTTACCTTTTGAATAAATATAATTTAAATTATGCCTTTAAAGTGAATAACACTGTGCGACAATTTTCAGTGTACGGTTTTGTGTATGCAGTCCCTGCTATATGTAGATGAAAGTATTTATGCTTGCGAAATTTTCTTAGTTAACGAAGCTTAAGTTATTTTGTTTTGAGCAAAGCTTAGGAGTTTTGCTTGCATCGAAAAATAACTTAAATAACTGTGGCATTTAGGGAAAATAACTAAGGTGCTATGTAAAGGCATAAGTGATGACGGTATCTCATTTAAGATTTGATTGCTTTAACTGATCTCATTATACAAGCAAATTAACTTCGTTGTTAAAGTAAAAGTAAATGTTTGCAGGACTTTTCGATTGAGAATTAAATAAAAAGTGTTTTTTTCTCGATTATGCAGTTAAATGCTTGGCCCTTCCAGGCAGTGACGTATTTGCTGGGTAGCAACTGGGAAACAGCCGCCTTGAGCTTTGTCCCACAGTGCGCTCCTCAATACAAGTATGAATTTCCTTGGATTTTTCACAGCGTTCTTGTATGACAGGGGTCCTCCTGATAGAAGCACTTACTTTCCTAATGTTTTTCAGATAGAATTTTAAGAAAAGAAATATGGATTAAGAAATATTGTAAGTTGTTTTCATAGAGTTACGTTAAAAAATGGTTGGCGCCCTAAGAATGCTTACCGCTTGTTCCTTTTCTCATTAATCCATCTTTGTTTCTGAAAGCCCAAATACTTGTCATGATACATTTTCATGTTAAAGTAAAGTGCATCGGCGTACCGTGAACATTTGGCGCTCGGTGCGAAGAGAGGTAAGACTTGTCGCCCTTTATTATTTACTAAAAAGAAGGTCGTCAACAACTCTAGCAAAATGGTTGAAATCTTGAATTTCATCATCTGGGCCGTCTCCTCCGCTAATACACTGAAGTATTAATTTTTGAGGCTTTTAGTTGCTTAGTAAACATAGTAACTCAGTAAAGTATCTATCGACTAAGTAACAATCGATTAATATCGAAGACACTTTTTTGCATTTTTCCGTGATAAAGACTTTTATTTTTGAGAAAAAGCTTATTATTTCTGCTTGGTAAGAATTTTTATCGATGATTTTACTTATGAAAAAAAAATACTTATCAGCTAAGAAATGGTTCATTTAATTATATTTTTTAAGGAGAACTTTCAGATGAACTTTTATTTTAGCCATTTATTACATGATATATGCATAACTATAAATCGATTTTTGTAAAATCATATTGCACTTATGATTTCGGAAAACGCAAGTGAAAAGTGAAGCCTAGATAATTCAAACCTTTCTGCTTAAATTTTTTTTCGCAAGATACTCGTACACCCAGCTTGGAAGTAAATTCACATTTTATGCAGTCAATATGCTAAATCGTTTCGAAATCAAAATCATGTAATACGCAAATGTATAAATTAACTTTGCTTCCTATTGTTCACACCACACCAGTGGCGGATCCACTTTACTTCTTTTTCTGAATGCCTTCACTGGTATTTTTATGACACTCGAACTTTTTTTCTGTATTTACAATAATCACATTTCCTGTTATTTTTACATCGGTTTATTTATTTACTCTCAATCATAGCTGAACTTTTAATCAACTTTAGGTAAATATTTACGTGAAAGCCCTGTAAGTAATAAAACAAATGTTTATGTAGCGCTCTTAACCTTGACAGTGAAAACAACTGCAACAACATACAAACTTTACCTGAATTACTAATGACCTACTTAATGTCGTGAGTAAAAGTTAAAATAACGCCAAATGGCGACTAATGTCAGACATTAGGGACACAATAATTATTATCAGATACGAATAGTTATATATGAAACTAAGTAAAAGATCAACAATAGATATTTGTAATTGAAGTAAATTAAGTGATGGTATTGCGTGAGTTCTATGTCTCATGACACGGAAAACGTACTGAACCAGTTAGAACGATATACTTACAATATTAAACAAATTAAAAATTTTTAATGCACCTAAATTAAATTTTCCGCTTTAAAATGTTGCGTATTTTTTAAAAAGAAATATATAAAATTAAAAATGTTTTGCGCTCATATTCTGGTCTTTATAAATAACCTGATATATCTAATAATTACTGACGCTTGTTTGTTTTTTTGGTTTTGTTTATTATTTTTCTCATCGTATATTCGTAGAAATTGTGGGAAAAACAGCTGTAATTGTTTATAATATATAGGATAGTATATTTTTCTATGTTATTTAATTAGAGCTGATTAATTGAAACTGTGTAGACAATTGTTTTCAGTTGGCTTATTAACAAATGTGGGTGTTTTTCATTTATTCATCAGAAAGGTATTTTATCCTTTTCATAATATTAATGTTTATTTTTGTTGAATGAAATGTGTTCTTTTGGATTTTTATTTTTTTTTTCATATACGATACTATCTGATCTTGAAGGATCAATATTGCATTATAAAAACTATTTTTGAAGCCAGAGTTGCCATCTACGTGTGATATATAAAGATAAGTAAATATAAAATATTCAAATCGAACTTCACGTTATCGAGATTGCATTATAAAAGTTTTGTTTTGAGTCAGAGTTGCCATCTACGTGTGATATATAAAGATTAGTAAAGAAAAAATATTCTAAATCGGACTTTACTTTATCGAGAAATTCATTGAAGCGCAAGCATAAGATGTTGGCAAAAAATTACTTAACAGCGCCCTCTATTGACAAATTTTTGTAACTTAAATATTCTCATGCTAATCTTTTCAAAAACACAAAATGAACATCACTTAATTGCGTAAAACTCAGTTTTAAAATATTTAACATAAATATGGCAGTGTCCATTAGAAGAGCCCATATGTTGACTCATAGTTTCTGAGATATAGGTTTTATGAATTTAGTGAAAAAATTGGAATTTCGGTTTTTGGTCTTATGTATAGAAGAGACTTTCTGTTACCAAGATATACCCATATATAAATTTTATCCACTGACAAAATTAAGTTACCGACTCTTGATGACCTCTGTCATACAGAACGTCAAGCAATTTCTTTTTGAAAAAAAAAACGGATATTTTTCCACGGAGAAAATCACAAATCAGGCACGTCTATGCGAAATAGAAACGGAGGTTTTGACCTCTTATACGGACTATTGAAAATTGTGTTATAATAATTTTATAAGCTAACTAAAACTGTTTCAAATGGCTTTTTTTAACCCAAAAATAGTGATCTCTTAATTTTTGTCGAAAGTGTATTTTTTATATACATATACCATTGTTTTATTTGACTACATGCATATCCGAGCTACACATAGCTCCATTCCCGATATATGAGCACTTCTTATGAACAATGCTTACAAGTATTCATATGATTGTAGCACAAACTTTTCTTTCAAGTTCAGTAGTTCTATTGCTGCAACAACAATGTTCTTTTTAACGATGATACTTCCTCTTAAAAGTTTTAAATAACATGAATCAATGTGGCTTAAGTTTTTCTTTTCGTGTATGTAGCATGTACTCAAATGTACGTATGTCATACTGACCTAGTTACTCATATGCCAATCTATTAATGTCCACACATTCTGTAAGCTGTGGTTTGTTGTAATTTGAAAAATTGGGTACATGGAATGTCCACAAATGTTACTCAAAGTTTCGCTATGTCGTTCTACTCAAAAGGTGTTACTTTATTTTTAAGTTTAAAGTAATTGCTCAGTATAAAGTACAATTTTCTACTTAAATATTCTTATGCACATATGTACTAGTGTATCTATCTGGCTTTGGAAAGTTTGCAAATTGTTTTTAATGATTTGATTGCTTTAAGAGTTCAACACATTATTTATTTTTTAGGTATTTGATATATAGAAGCAAGCTGATTTAGTGGGGTTCACTGTTTAAGTGCCTAGCTGAAATTAAATTATTTTTTAAGTTTTGAAGACTGTTCTTAGTGCTGATATTTGTCAAGCTCATTGCAATATTGATATCTTGCTAATAAGAGTTTTGCGATAATATTTAAGCAAGCAGTAACTTTAAAACACTTTAAAGTTACCGCAGAATTAACACTTCTTCTATTAAAAATAAAGAACTAGGTCACATGGTTGCTTTCTGATAACTTTGTTGTGATATTAAGTGTTTGAATGGAATAAAGTCGTAGTTTACTCTTAGCATATGTTTTGCTTTGTATCAAAAATATTGTTTGCTTATCAATAAGGTAGCATGTACTAAGTACATTTAGAAAAATTAAGAAATTTTTAAGACCCTACATTAAAAAAAAAATAACTTTGATATAACGATTCAATGTTATTACTACGCCGCGGAGTATGTTTTTTTTTATTGTTATTTCATATTTAACTAAAGGGTGCTTTTTTTAGAGGTATAGAGCTTCGAATTGAAATAAAACACAAGAAAATCGTTTTAATGTCCATCAATTTGGCTTTATTGGAAGGATAATTTTATGCCATTAATGTTTAAATATGATTTCGGGCATGTGGCCGCCGCGGCTGGCTCGAATAAAGCCAATTCTACAGGTCCAATTTTGAACCACTTTTTCGAGCACATGGGGCCGTATGTCGGCAATAACGCCACGAATGTTGGCTTCCAAGTCCCCTAACGTTTCTGGTTTGTTGGCGTAGACGAGCGACTTCACATATCCCCAAAGAAAATAATCCAATGGTGTCAAATCACACGATCTTGGTGGCCAATTGACAGGTCCATTCCGCGAAATTATGCGCTCATCGAATGTTTCCTTCAATAAATCGATTGTGACGTGCGCTGTGTGGCATGTAGCGCCGTCTTGTTGGAACCACAACTCATCCACATTCATGCCATCCAATTCGGGAACAAAATAGTCGGTTATCATGGCTCTATACCGGTCTCCATTAACGGTAACTGACTCTCCAGCATTATTTCGGAAGAAGTATGGCCCAATGACTCCACCAGCCCATAGAGCACACCAAACAGTCAGTTTTTGTGGATGTAATGGTGTCTCAAGGGTCTCATGTGGATTCTCTTCACTCCAAATGCGGCAATTTTGCTTGTTGACGTAGCCATTCAACCAAAAATGAGCCTCATCACTGAACAAAATTTTGCGATGAAAATCAGCATCGAGATCAATCTCATTTTCGGCCCATACACCAAAATCACGACGCATTGCATGGTCTCGCGGCTTTAATTCTTGCACAAGCTGGATCTTGTAAGGTCGCAAGCCTAGATCTTTGCGCAAAATCTTCGATAAAGTTGATGGACAAAGCTCCAATTGCTGTGCACGGTGGCGAATCGATTCATTCGGGTCCTCTTCAACATTTTGCTCTACAGCGGCAATTGTTTCTTCGGTGCGCACTGTTCGACGTCTCTGCGGATGCGTATTATCACATAGAGTAAACGTAGTGCGAAAACGATCCATGGTTAACCGAATTAATTGCTCTGATGGACGATTATGTCGACCATAAAATGGACGGAGCTTGCGGTAAACTTCGCGAACTGAACCATTATTTTCGAAATAAATTTGCACGATTTGCAAGCGTTGTTCTTTTGTCAACCTGTTCATGATGAAATGGCAAACCAAACTAAACATAAATAACATTAGAGTTGCCAGATTTGACCATAAAATGCCAGTTTTATCTCTATTCGAAAAACAAACCTCTAAAAAAAACACCCTTTATAAATACATATTTTTGCATATTCCAATAAAATGTATATTTTTTGCATTTACATATTAGCTTATTAAACTGAACTCTCTTATTTCACACTTGAAAAAACCCAATAAAATATCTGATATCTAATGATACATCGAAGAAGAAACTTAATTTGTGTTTACAATTTTTTTGAATAACCCTGTAAAATTTTTTCTAATTACATTTTAGCAACGTCGTTCCACGACGCAAGCAAAAAAAAAACACTTTCGAATTTTGAACTGATTGAGATTCAACTTTTTATATTTTTTGTTTTTGTTCCAATGTGTGTGAAAAACATGTCATTTTCGTATCAATTGAGTTTCTTAAGTTTCCGATACTGCTTCTACTAGTACCCCAAATACATTTTCGACCTTTTTCCATCGAATGAAATGGAATACAAAATGGATCAGTTGTTTTTGGCATAGAAAAAGTTCATCAAAAAATCAATTACAAAATTTGAATTTAACGTTAAAAAACGGGCGGAGCAAATGAATCACATGTAACGCATGTAATGTTATGAATGTGTATTTGCTATATGGTATAAATAAAACATTTTGCTTGTAATATTCTCATTAAGCTATTTGCGATGTCATCTCTAATGCTTTGATCAATGTCATGTGAATTACTGTTTTCATCAGGTAGTTCCTCGTCCAACATCTTCTTTCGCGAAATCAGCCAAATTATAATGTCTGCATACATTATGAAGTACACTACATGAAGTACATAACATGAAGTTATGAGATACAAACACCTAAGGCACACAAATTACACTTTCGACGATGTTACGCGCTTTTGTATGCTTCTGGTTGAAGATGTGTTGCATAGTTCCAGATTAAAAACCCTATAAGGTGTTATAAAGAAAAGCTCTAATTTATCTATCCAGAATCACCAAGCAGTCAAGAACCTCGTCCAGTATATGTGCTTCTGCGTCTAAGGAAACGAAGTCTCCTTAATTAAGGGCTAAACTTCCTTTAGAATGTCCTTCAATGTTTCCGTATTAATGCGGTAGCAGGCGATCAATTGACCAATTTACATAATACTTAAGCTGATTCTGCGAAATTCTCATTTAAAAACTTTGACTTTTTAGTTATTTTACAAAAGTTTCAATCAACAACAACAGCATATGTTTAAACATACATCAAATCGATTTTGGCTCAAAATTGCTAAATCGATTGATTTCCAGAACATCTAAAATAATTTCGATCGATTTCGATCCAATTTCTATAGATTTCGATCCAACATCGATCGATTTCGATACAACTCCGATTTATTTCGATAAAACTTCGATCGATTTCGATCCAATTTCTATAGATTTCGATCCAACATCGATCGATTTCGATACAACTTCGATTTATTTCGATAAAACTTCGATCGATTTCGATCCAATTTCGATACAATTTCGATCGATTTCTATCACATGCCTAGTTATAATCAAATAATATATTAAATAAATAATTAAACAAATTGAAATAATTATTTAAGATGTTAAAATGTAAGAAAAACTTCAGAAACTTACTTTAAACTTTTTTAAATATAAGTTTTTGTAAAACATACAGAGTATTTCGCTTCTGAAAATATATCTCTATTAACTGTGGCATTTCCGAACTCTGCCCACTTGAATATTGCTCGCCATATGTATAAGTACTGCATTTGTATTATAATGCCAACGTTTATTAAATATGCAGCAAAACTTTTTATATTGTTTTTCATTTGTTTAAAACGTTTTTAATATGTGTGCATATAGTACGTGGTCACAGGTTTGTTTCAATAGCATATGAAAAATATACGAATAAAAACAATATACATTCTTTACTGATGAAACAATTGAAAGTCTCGACTTAATTGCTGCGAACTACTTGAAACAGACAAATCCACTTAAATGGAGGTACAGACAGTACAGCATGCACATTAAGGATTTTCGTTTTTTTTTTACTGTAATCATTAATTTGTGTCTAAGAAATACCCCATTCAAAAAAGAGCTTAGCTCGTTAAAACTATGAAATTAATTTAGTTTTTTGCTTTTGTTTTTCTAGTTTTTAAATTCACTACATTTCATAAGACTTACTGCCTTGTTTTCATTACGATAATATTTATTGCTATTTTATGAATGACGTCGATAATGTATTTCACATCGCATATGTAACTTAAATTATTTGAGTAAATGAATAAAGTTAAATTTAAGACTACATAAATGGTGATTTTCTTTGCCAGAGTGAACCAAAACCAAGCGCTTCAAAAAAAAAATTTACTTTATCACAGGAATTAGATGTTTTTATTTTAAGAAAGAATTTTCTACGCTGACTTGCAGTACACTAAAGCTATGCCAGAAATGCCTACATTACAAAGACTTCTCAATTTTCTCTTTTGCTGAAATAGTACTTGTCGAAAAGATCCACCTCGACATCTTGAGCAACTTGAGTCAAAGACTGAATTTTAAAATTATAATTTAAATTTATTTTAGCAAAATATAGCATTTAAAAAAATCTAACATATTATCCACTAATTGTGAAATTAGCGCTTTCTTAAAATTTAATTTTTGCACAAAGTATACTACAAATATAATTTAATTTATACAAAAATATAAACTTTTTCAAAGCACACGATAGCGTATAAAGTATCCTGAACGGCTCAGGCATTCCTTTAATGTGCAATATATTGATAAACAGAAACCGCATATTGAGACAGCAAACAGAATCGGAGTCGCCACAAGGATCAGACCAAAAAAGTAAATATCGCCACATTTTGCCAGCGTCATTGTCCAAAGCAAACGTCGTGATGTACTTCGCATAAAGGTTTTACTGCGCCACAGTCCATAGGACCAGTTACCAAACAATATGAGACAGATAAGTATCCAACGCACAATGAGAAGTAACAACCTAGCGACCAATTGCAGCAAACTATAGAGTTTTTGAATGTAATAATTTTCACTCAAACTCTCTATAAATGCTGTCAATTGCTCTTGGCGCTCCTCAGTTAACATGCGGTGCTTATAATGTTGCCATAGACGTTGGAATGGCTGATTCGTCTTTTTTGTCTTGGCGTATGATCTTGATGAGGACTGGTATTTGTCTAGGTCTGTTTTGTATTCGGTATCAGAATCTGTATCAATCAAATCCATACGATTCGTGATATCATTGCCAAACATTGATGTATCACCTTCGTAGTTGCCGTTGTAGCAACAAGAAAGCGCCACCGATATGTTGGAACTGTTTAGGTTGATGTTGAAAAAATTTAAATTCATATTAGATACTTATGTAATTACTTGTAACTTCTTACCATCTTCTGTGGAGTCTCCGACGCTGTATTGGCGTGGAAGATAGTAATGGTACATAATTTAGGCCATCGTTGTATGCATTCATTTTTAGTTTCTTCTGTGCAATTTATAGTGTACTTAAAACAAATTCTTGCAGATTTTGTAAAATCGCTCGTTTTTTGATAATGTTTATCGAAATAAATTGTCAAATTTTGAATGATTTTTCAATTATTCCTGTTTTTCAATTTTAACTTTTCGATTTGATTTTATATTCTAAGAATGATTTTATTGATTTGGTGAGGCAAAGCTTGTTTTCTCAAAGTGCTTAGGAGCATGGCGAAATGTTTCGATGAGTGCATAAGTCAACTTTTGTAAATTTATATCTATAATCCCATAAGCAGATCTAATTTAAGCATATATATACGATGTTAACCAGCTGAGCTTAAACTTCGAACGCCCATCTATGATCGACAAATTTGTCGTATGTAGGTACAATACACTCTAATTTGCTACTCTAAATAAAACTTGAAAAGTAATAAGATTAAAAAGAATTGATACGAAAACTTGTTATCGATTTAACAGTATTATTTCAAAATGTTCCAAGAAATATATATGAGTTAATATTAAAATTCATATTTGCGGCACCTTTCTGATATGTGTTTCCCATAAAGATTTATTGAATTATAAACTAAAGGCCTTGCTTAAATTTACTTCGCCCATCCCGGTTTATTATTTTAGTTTTTATCATTGTAATAAACATTATTCATATGCATTAATTTGTTTGTTTTGTACTTTATTCTTTTATGCAGATAAGCCCGTCATCATATCCAGCTCACAAGTAAACTGAATCATCCGGTACAATAACAACTACACAAAGAACGCATCGTTGCAATATCAAATTTTATAAAAGCAAAGAAAGAAAAAAAAAATACCCCAACGCATAATAACATTAAACCGCAGTAATGAACGAATCATTAATCTAAAGCGCAGCCACAGACGCATTGGACACTGCCATCATATTAAACGTAGCATATCATACATCGTAAAATACAACATACTCACTAGACTTTATACAATTTTAAAGCCAAAAAAAAAACACATTTTTAAGATGACCTCTTCTAAGGTATTACTTGTCATCTGTGGCTGTCTTTTAGCATTGGTGGTCAAAACGAAAACAGAAATTTTGTTGGACACCGAATTAGAAGGTCCAAATGTATGCAAGAAACGCGAAAAGTAAGTTTGAATAAATTTAATGTTTGTGTCAAATTATAATGTCCAGTTATTTCTTCTAATTTTTAGCTACAATGTTGAAGTAACCACCACTGAACTACAATCCTTTCAGGAGCGTGTGCAAATTTGGTGTTTTAGTGTTCCCCCACGTTGTACATCATATCGCATTAAACATAAAGTGGTGAATAAAACGCAAACGTTGACCAAGACGCGTGTTGTAAGAGACTGTTGTGGTCAGTTGGACTTTTGTTTTTTAGTGAAATAGTTTTTAAATTTTATGTTTTTTATAAAATATTTTTTTGTTTACAGATGGCTATAAACGTAACCCTGCTGGAAATGGTTGCATACCAGAATGTAGTCAAAAGTGTCAACATGGCAAATGTATTGCACCGGAGAAATGCAAATGCAATCATGGTTATGGAGGACCTGCGTGTGATATAAGTTCGTTGAATTTTTCAAATTCTATTTAAGCTTTCTGCAAAATTGTTTTCAGACCTTTTTCTGTGCTAATCACCTCTATGCGCTATTTTTTTTATGCTCATAACATACACGGAAAAAGTATTTTTTTCTAATTATTCGATTGTATAATTTCTATTGTGTAAAGCTGAAATTGTATTTGACATGATTCATCATTTCAATTCTCTAGCGGATTTCAAAACTTTGGCAATTACAAGAAAAAATTCAAGAAAATCGATATAATCAAACTGCGCACGCCGACTACGCACGTTAAAAAATAAATGTAATTCGATGTATTTTTTTTATGGTTTCCTTTTTTCTCACTAACAATATAGTTCCTAATACATAACTCAAAAATTGTAGACGAAAGTGGCTCTAATCGGCTTATCATCGATTTCTCCGAGGAATTTCTTGAGGAATTTCCGGAAAAATGCATAGTTGTAAGATTTTTCGTAGGTGTTATCTTATTCATGCAAAATGCCTTGCAAGTTCTGGATTTTGGGCTAGACAGTGTAATATCACAATCAATCCATTTAAATGTTTGAAAAATATTGAATTTTGAACACTTTTTCCTAGTCATCTAAATTAGTAAATCTATTCAAATGTTCTTTTTGTAGCATTGAACTTGATTATAGTTGCATACGTTGATATTTTTTCCTAACTCAAAACTCTCAAAATTTCTTAAATGTTGAGTACAAGATATTAATATCTAATATTCCTCCTGACCACATGTCAAATACATAATTGTATTTTTTCCTTATTGTATGTAAGTATACGTACTACAGATTTAGGACACTTTTAAATCGAATGATATTATTTTTTGTTAAAAAGAACTTAAATAAAGATCTGCAAAAAATAACTTTTGGGCGAAACTCTTCCACCTTTTGGAAATGGAGCCGACCTTCCCCAATAATTTAATGGCTTGTTTTTGTACGAAACATTTTCAAATAAGAGTTATATTATTCCTTCTAAAAAATACTTGTCGTTTGGCCTTAATATGATTCGAAACTGAATCTTACGATATCAAAATTAGAAGTTTTGAAATGACTTTTATAGAAGCAACTTTCACCTTTACCTTTATATTTTTTCTAGTATATGTTTTAATCAGTGTATATTATGAGCTTTTATATGCTTAGATTAGTGCTTTTTGTTGTGGTCTTAGTTGTGGTTTTTTTAATTTTATTACAATTAATATCTTTTTCATGTAGTTATCCGCTTTTTAACGCTTTTGCTTTTTGTTCGATTCTTGAAATACTCTTCCTTATTTCTTTTAAGTTTGAACACATTTTTCTTTAAATCGATAAAAGCAAAATTATTCCAAACATTCCACACTTTCACCATTTTTTACACTTTGTGAAAGGACACGTAGTAGTAAGAAATAAATTTAAAAAAAATCAAAATATTTTACTCACGCAATAAAATCGCAATCCGTGTTTACTAACTTTTATCCACACTGGAAATAAATGTGTTATTTAATAGCTTTCAAAAGTGCAGCCTAATTCAAGCCAACTCAAAAAGTTTCTGAAAAAAAAATCCCACAACTCTAAAAGAAGTATAAATCCAGAATTAATTGCAACTGTCAATTTCTGACACATAACTGATTTTATTCGAAATTCCAACCACTAGATTGTCCACCTGGCCTCTGGGGACGCGATTGCGAAAAGAAGTGTGACTGCTTTAATAATGCTACATGTGAACCCTATACGGGTGCTTGCGAATGCGCCAAAGGCTACACTGGCGAAAAATGCTATGAAACATGCCCAGCAGATCATTATGGCGCTGAATGTTTGGAAGAATGTCGCTGTGATAATGGCGGTAGCTGTCATCATGTATCAGGCGAGTGCACATGTTCACCCGGTTATACAGGACCACTGTAAGTTTAATTGGTGGTTGAAAGTAGTATATGTATATACATATAAAATGAATGCATGCATTGGTATAGCGAATTTATGATGCCATTGATAAATGAAATATTACACTTCGGTACAAAGTGTAGCAAATCTAAAAAAAAAAAAAAAAACCTAAATACAATTTTCAAACTTTGCAATAGATGAAACATCATTTTTCCATGAATGGTTTACTTGTGACTACGTCGCTTTTGACTATGACATAATTTATTCAGAAAGCAGAGTAAAACAAATCCATTCTTCTGTTAATGAGTTACCAAAATTTCAAATTCATTTCATGCAGATAAACATTCATGGTTAGTCTTCTTAAACTTTAAAATTAGAACATAAACTCGCTAAAGCCAAAAATCGCAGCATTTCTAGAAAAATCGAACCTCAAATATATCCTACATTTATCCCAAAAAAGTTGTGAAGAACATTGTCCGGATGGTAAACATGGTGCTCAATGTAAGCAAGATTGCCGTTGTCAAAATGATGGTAAATGTGATCCACAAACTGGTGAATGCATGTGCCCACCCGGCTGGACCGGTGATGTTTGTGCCAACAAATGCCCGAATGGCACATACGGACCTAACTGTGAGAAACCCTGTGAATGCTTCAAAGGTGCACCATGTCATCACATCAGTGGCAAATGTGAATGCCCACCCGGTTATATGGGTGAACGTTGCTTTGATGAGTGTCCGAATCAGTTATATGGCTTAAATTGTACACAAAAGTGCAATTGTCTCAACGATGCCAGCTGCGATAAGTCCACAGGTGCATGTCAGTGTAGTTTTGGATGGGAAGGTGACGATTGTGGTACTAGAATATGTCCAGCTGATAAATATGGTGATAATTGCAACAAGACATGTGACTGTGATATGAAACACACTGAGCTTTGCCACCCAGAGACAGGGAAATGCTTTTGTCAGACCGGCTGGAGTAGTGCACAGTGCAATCGTCCTTGCACTTTCCTTAAGTATGGCATGAATTGTGAGCTAAACTGTAACTGTAAGAACAATGCCAAATGCTCACCAGTTAATGGTACATGTTTCTGTGCAGCCGGATTTCGTGGTACAACTTGTGAAGAGACCTGCGACGAAGGTTTGTTTGGTCAAGATTGTGCGGAACATTGTGACTGTCAAAATGATGCAAAATGCTCAGCAGAAACGGGTCAATGCTTTTGTACACCTGGTTGGAAAAACATTAAATGCGATCGACCTTGCGATACAAATTATTATGGCAAAGATTGCAAGGGAGTTTGCGATTGTCAAAATGATGCGGCATGCAATCCACAGAATGGTGATTGTACGTGTGCTGCTGGTTGGACGGGGAAAAAATGTGAACGTAAATGTGATTTCGGTACCTTTGGACATGGATGTGCACAACGATGTGAATGTGATTTGAACAACACGATTGCATGTGATGCGGCTGTTGGACGATGTATATGCAAAAAAGATTGGGGAGGTATGTCAGTCCAACAAAGGACAGAAGTGGTAGAGTGTGGTAAAAACTATCATTCATTAAGATCATTATAGAAATCGTGCATTTATTCATTCATACAAATATTTCTATCGCATATATATACTTGTACATTTCAGATCAAGGTTGTTAGTTTAGAATAAGTAGAAGTTTCATGACAAAGACATGGTTCTTTTTGGTCAACTAAAACCATAAATATAAACCAAAGATAACGATTATTTTCAACTATCCACGTAAATAAAAACAAAAAATTATCGTTATTTTTAATCAATTGAAATAAACCATAAAAGGAAGGATCGAAAATGTAAAAACTAAATACATTTTTTTATCGGAAAATAAAAATTGTAAATAGTAGCTTGTTCTGCACAATACAAATTAAAAATTACGGCTATTAAAGATAGAAAGAATATCTGAATATTATTAATTATTAAAATAAAATGATAATTATATATTGAACGAAATGATATAAGTACATTACCCAGCCACTTTTTTAATTCAAATCATTCTTTCAAACTACTTTCATATTTTCCGAACTAAAAACTTAAAATTAAAATGAACGCATAGAAAAAACAAGACATTAAAAAGGCTGATATTTACAATCGATAAAAATAAAAGTCATTTATAATTTATCAAATTAATAGAAATTGATAATTTTTGAATACCTCATACACTACAATTTTTGAATACCTTATAAACTACAATCACTTCAGACACTACATTTTAGCAAATACGAGACTTTATTAAGGGCCAAGCGCATCCACACAACTATATAGTTACTTCAGTCAGACTGCAACTTAACATCGATTAAATAATTCGTGACCAATTAATTAATTGTACGGTAACCGAAATAATTTGGTGTTTTTTTGATGATTAAAATAAATTTTTTTTAAAAACTTTTCAGCTAATTATGTTTAAGTATGCGCACTCTTATAAAACTGAATGCCTATAAAAAAAATGCAAAACTATTTGGTTGTATGTAAGCGCAGGCCCTACTGCATGATTTTCTTTTTTCACCACAACATTTTCATTTAAGTTTATTCCAACATACTTTAGTTTACATTTACATATGTATATTTGTTTTAAAATTTGCAATTTTGTTTCCTTTTCTGTTTTCTTTGTTTATTTATATCTGCGTTTGCGTTGCGTTTGTGTTTTTGCGTTTGCCTTGTTCCATAATTAGGCGTGCATTGCGAAAATAATTGCGACCCTGGTTTTTATGGTGAAATTTGTGATAAAGTTTGCAGATGTTTGAATAATTCTTCCTGTGATCCTTTAACTGGCGCTTGCATTTGTGACATTGGTTGGACTGGTGAAGATTGTTCACAGTCCTGCCCACATGGATACTATGGTTCCGGTTGCAGAGAAAAATGTCCTGATATTGTCCATGGTGAGTAGCTTAGTAATTAACACCATAATTTGGCTTTTCACATATTTTTTCTACTTTTATTTCTTTGCAGGCAACAAAAGCTGCGATCCTATTACTGGTGAAATCAATTGTCGTCCTGGCTACATTGGTCTTACTTGTGAACATCCTTGTCCTGCTGGCCGTTACGGACCAGGCTGTACACTCAAATGCGAATGTGAACATGGAGGCGAATGTAATCATATAACCGGTCAATGTCAGTGTCCACCAGGGTGGACCGGTGCTACTTGTAATCAGTCGTGTCCAACAGATTTCTATGGATCAAATTGTTCGCAACATTGTCGTTGTCAAAACCATCGCGGCTGTCGTAAGAATGACGGTTGGTGCATCTGCCTGCCTGGTTGGATGGGCACACGTTGTGATGAGGGTAATTATTAATAAAATTATTTTATTTTATAAATGCTTACCCCGACTTAATGTAAAGAAGAGTTAAGTTGGCGCAAATTATTTTGAAAATTTTTTATTTTTAGTTCCGGTATCTGATTCGATAAACTTGAAGAAAAACGTTAAAATTTAATCCACAATAACGGTTTAAGAAAAAGCATCGCATTTGTTTTTTTAATAGTTACAAATTTTTCTTTATTTAAAATTTCTATGTTTTCCTTATGAACTTTCGGTCACTGAATTCGAATTTGGTGGTTGTTTTGACTCAACAGTTCAAGTTTCTTAACATATTTTTAATTTAAATTGCTCTATTTTTGATATTTTTCAAATCCAAGCCGTGAGAATCAAATTGATTAAGAGTACACAAAAGTCTGCTGGTTACATACCGAAGATATTGAATTACTTCTTCCTTTATTGCTTTAAAGTTTCTTTAAGTCCATATAACTTTATACAAAATTTAATTTATATCTTATTCCATATAACAGTTTGCCCAGAAGGCTTCTATGGAGAACATTGCATGCAATCTTGTGCTTGTTCTTCGCAAAACTTTGTTTGTCATGCAGCCAAAGGCTGTGTATGCCGTCAAGGATATACGGGTGAAAATTGTGATGTACCAACTGCTGAGCAAAGGATACAAGAAGCTGAAATGGAAAGTAAAGACAAATTTTTTCTGAATCCGTTTTGAACTTTTGAATTTTTTGATATTATTTATAAATTTCTTATAGCTGGTCGAGCTGGTCTTGCTTGGGGCTTATCGCTAGCGGTACTTTTTGTGTGTATCGTTATAGCGGTAGTCTTTTATTATCGCCGTCGTGTATCAAATCTTAAAACAGAAATACAACATGTTCAATACATAAGTGATCCAGGTCAAGGATGGCCGGATCGTCACAATTTCGATAATCCTGTTTACGGTCTTCAGGGCCCTGACGCCCGGTTACTTAATAACCTGCAACCAAAAATGAACAACTTAGACCGTAATATTCCCGTTTATGGCGATGACTCAAATGCAAGCAGTCGTGGTAAAAGAAATACATAAACTTATTGTTAAATTTTTAAAACTTAACTTTCTTTTAGCACGCACACATTCCATAAACTATAATCATGATATGTTGCATAAAAACTTAAATGCTGACCTTACAAATCCTAATGTTTACAATTCCATTGAAGATGCTTTGAAGGAAGAGCATGTTTATGATGAAATTAAACAAAAGGAAGGTTATAAAGACCCTGGTAAGAAACATTGATGTTAAATTTACAGTAAGGGTATTTGTTAAACACACGTGCTTTTTCATGTTTCACAAAAAATTTTGCGATTTAATATGCTTATTTTTACATTTATTCCATGTCTTAATGAAACAATCAAAATCAAACAGTGAAAGATTATCGCAAGAAACTATTTCCCGATGGTAAGAAATCAAGATCAAGCAACATTTGTCATGTCTGGTGTGCGTATCTTCAATACTTTTCTGTTTGTTTCGTTTTTGATTGAATTTATTGTATTTTTTTTCAAACAATATGTCACTTTGGTAAAAATTATTGGTAGCACATTATTATTGTAAATCGATAGAGTATTCTTATATGCCATTATTGGTGTAAACCCCTAAAAGTTCTCAGATTTCTGATGTATCTTAAAATTAGTTTTCAAAACCAGTGAAGTGATTTAATTTAACCAAATTTTTAGTCACGCTTTCGAAAGGTTCTGAATAATTTTTAGATGTAGACAAAGTCACCAAATGTTTGCTAAGAAAATTTCATAATTCGAATAATTTATTGAACTCTTCTATACACATAATAGTTTGCAAAAATATTTACATTTTCTAATGTTAAAGTACTTTAAAATAGTGAATTTTTGAGTTTTAAAAATTTTTTATAAAAAAAAACTTACATGGATGCAAAGAAAAAAAGTTTGGTGAAATTCTCGCAGAAAAATTTTAATCCAACTCCTAACATAGCAATAGAGTATAAATCTAAAACTACAATATTTAGACCCAAAAGTCTAAAGAACACTTAAATTTCCACACTTCTGTTGTATTAAGAATTTTTTTAAATGAGGCTATCAATCTATAGTCAGCCGAAAAAAAAACTGATACTTGAAGCCGACCCTTGATCATTTTCTTAAATAAAATTCTTGATATAGAATTTTGCAATCGGGATCAATCCAATTCTGATTTCGTAGCTATTTTTAAGAAAATTTTTTTGGAAACTGTTTCTCCAACTTATTTGCCTGTAATTCCGCACTTGTACGTGTTTCTAAAAATCGAAATATTGGCATTTAAAGCTTTAATAATATTCATACAACAATATAATAACATATTGTACTGCTTACCACACAGTGTAAGTAAATATGTTAGCAAAATAGATGCATAAAGTTGTTTTTGGAAAATGTGTGTTTTTAAAATAAATAGTTCAGAATACTGATAGTAGCGGTATCAGTAGCGAACAGTTTTCCCAAAACTGATTTTCTTGTTTTTTAAAATCAGGCTGAATGTTTTTTTCTGTATTATTATATTTGAAATCGTTTTTTGTTAATTCTTTGATTAGACATTTTGTATGTTCGTGTTCATTTCGAACAGAATACGTTTTTTTAGCTAGTTTCTATTTAGTTAGTTATTAGTTTAGTATAAGTTTATTTGCTACTCAAAGTAAAAGTGTTTATTGTTATAAAAAATCTAAATATTTTAATTTTTCTTATTAAGATGAATATGATCACTTGGATTATTCACGTCCGAGCACATCACAGAAGCCGCATTATCATCGCATGAACGATACGATGCTTAACATAAATCATGATGAAGAAAAACCAAGTAATATAAAGACAATGTTGGTTGTCAAACCAACAACGTCTAATGAAACTGCAGCTGCGGCAGCTCCAGTAGCCAACGGTGTTATCAATAATAAAGATGATGGCACAAACGATAGTATATGCGAAAATATGAACGTAACAAGTGCCACTGCAATGGCGACGAGTCCCGTGATCAATAAATAATTTATTTAATAAATAAACTTAATATTTAGTCTCCAGAGCATAAGCCCTGCAATTACATATATTGTATTATGGTATTTTGTTTAAATATGTATTTTATAAATTTTTTATTTTATTATTTTTTTAAAAAATGTTTTATGTTTTACTAGGCTATTTTTTGTATTTATATTTTTAAACTTTTCTAATTAGGAATTGTAATGTTAAAAATTTTTATATAAATTATGGAATAGAAATTTTGCTCAAACTGAAGCCAAATTCTGTATACAATGTCATAATATTCTTTTGATTGTTGTATATGTTTTAAAAAACAAAATTGTTACTCTTTTGTTTCAAAATTAGAAATGTATGCTATGTACATACGTATGGCGTAAGCTTATATTTATAATTTATTATTTTTAAGTACTTTTTTATGGTCTCTTTTTTGTAAGATTACGTCTTTTTCACATTGTAAAAATTGTGAAAAATACAAGAAATAAGTAACATAATAAAAAATATTATCGAATCATACAATACCTCTTCCTGTATACCTGTAATCAAAGTTAAATTGAAGTAAGAAATTTTTATTTAATTTGTCTCAACAGATATAAGCTTAAATTAAAATTTGGTAAAAATTTATTGAACCCCCGGTGCATTTGTCGAAATGACTTTAAACATTAAATGCATTTTAATGGCTTTAATGTATAAAAAGTAATTATTTTAATATATGCCTCCTTATGATGCATGGAGCGTTTGATTAAAATTCAATCATCGACTCTGATATACGACGTTAAAATATTGGCCAAATTTTCACGTAGTTTTTCACATCTAATTGCTCGTTAAAGTTGACAATACGGTAAATTAATTTGTTATTATGTGAAAAAACAAATATTCAAAAGAAAACATGTTGTTTCAATTGTTATAAACCAAAATTTGTGGTTCTTAGCCTGCATTTTATAGTAAAAATTTACTATTTTTAGAATGTATACTGTATTTTTAAAAGTAGCAGTCGTGTAACTTAAACATTTACTGTTTAAATAAAACAATACAATAAAAAATCTAAACAATTATTTTCTTTTTGCCTTTTTTTAAATTATTAAGCGAAAACTTTTCTATACCTTTACACACACTAAGATACTTTTAAAACGATGCATATGAACCTATATATGAAATATGAGTAATTTTGAAATAAGCCTTTTGTGACCTTAAATATGTGTGTTTATTTTTTTCTCTTCAACTTCGACCCAATGTATTTCTGAATTTTAGGCATTCTTTTGATGTAAACGAACCAAAACTGGAATCAAATCTGGTTTTTAGAAATCTTTCTTAACAATTTTTATACTTTCCGAACAAATAACTAAAAATCCTTTCGTTTTCTGTAAGCGATTGAGAACTTCCATCAGATAAATAGTTTATTTCATCTTCCTGAAACTGTACTAATTTTTCCACAATGGTTATTGCTCAGAATATTTTTAGAGCATTCGATCAAGTGTGGTATCGCTCGCGCAGAGTTATTCGATATAATTCAATAAACTTACTCTTTATCCGAGACCCTCTTTTTTGGTTTTCATCGATGGAATTTCGTCATTGATCTCGATCTCGATATAAAATATTTTTTTATGTTTCGTTTCGTTCAACTGTAAATTTTGAAATAGCAACCAAGCTAAAAAAAAATTGTTTCCAGGCTCGGTTAAGACGCAAGTGAGACTTTGTTCTGCAACGTCATTGTTGCGTATATCGACATGATTTTTTGGTGGGAGGTGGAGTAGGGTCTCTAGTATGTATAGAGATGAATAGCGACTTTGAAATAAAACCGACAATGCAACTTTTAGCGGGTACAACAGTCCAATATCTGGGCAGAGTAAGGCGCGCGCGCTCTTTCAACGTTCAAAAATTCGCAAAACCTAATTCCAGCCCATTTTAAATTCTTAATATTCTAAAAGCTAATAAATCAAGCCTAAATAAAAAAATATGAAAAAAATGTGATTTTTCAAATTGCAGAATTTTTCTAAGAAAATATTTTTTAAGCATCAAGGTATTTTTTTTTGGTAGAGATCACTGTTTAATCGGGGGCTGACATAAAAGTTGAAACACTAAATTCACTTGAAGGGTTTATTATAATAATAAAATATTATAACTAAATACAATATATAAATATAAATCTTATTTATACGATACGTGCAGCGCTGCCGCACCATGAAAAATTTCAGTGCCAACCACATGAAATTTAGAGTGCCAAAGCGTGCCAAGCCAAGTCAATACGAAATTAAAGAACAAAGTATGAGAACGCTATCTGAAGCTTCTGTTACCTCATCATGACATACAAATGGAAAATTAAGAAACTTATGCAATCAACACTTCATAGTAAAATTGCAACGTGACGAAATCACAATGTGTCAAAATATACAACTGTGAGTTCGCCTCCTTTTAACGTGTTAATTTTGGTTTGTAAATTGACAAAAAAGATTGAGTCTTCAAGCTGAATGAGCTGCTACTCAACATCTAAGGAAGCATATTTAATATGCTTCCAAAGATGGGCTTATACTCAGCATTCCAGGAAGCGCATTTCATGTGATTCCAAAGATGTGGATCGTCGCAATGACATCCTATGTTAAAAAATATAAGCAGCTTCTGCTTCCCTTGAAGCATTTCCGAAGCGCTTTGAACGTGCTTCCGTTTCGCGTTGGGTACATACATAAATATAACATATATGTATGTATGTAATAAAAATATATGACAAAAAACTTTCGAAATGTTTATATTACGCAGGCTAAGGTTCGCGGCGAGAATAAATTACAAATCAGATGTTCAATGTATTTAAAGTTATATAAAAGTTGATCCGTCAAAATTAACACGCTCAGTGCCAGAAAGTGCCATGAGAGTCAGAGTGCCAAACATTTTTTTAAAGTGCTAGTTTGGCACGATTGTGCCGGTTTCAGCAGCGCTGGATACGTGTTGTTTTGAGTTTTTGTTGTCCAACGTTGAGTTGCTGTTTTGAGATGGTGGTTGTTTTTGGATGCTTGTTGAATTTATACAGTTGATGTTTTCTCTATGTTGTATTTCACTGTTGGTTGTTGTGTGATTTGTATTACACTGTTGTTTTTATGTTGAAAGAAAACTTGTGTTATATATTATTTTATGTTGTTTTGTTCGTTAAATGTTTATATGCTGTTGCGGAAGGGTTCGCTGACTTCTTTCTTAAGATGACGAAAAAATTATTTGCGCGTTTTACCAAAGAATAGAATTATATATATAATTCTTTGGTTTTACTCGTTGTTGTTGTAGCCGATCGGCTTGGGGCATTCGTTGCATTCCGAATTTACAAATGAAATCAAAGTGCTAAATTTTCAAAAAAAAAGACGCCCGTAAAAAAAATGATGAAAATTACCAATTTACACCTCTGTATTTTAAAAACTAATAATGTGGGAGCAAAATCCTGCCGGAAATCTATCAATCGCTACTAGAATTACAAATAACCAAAATTTGAACAAGATCGGAGCACAAATATTTTTATCCTGGCACGCTTGGCAAATTTTACACCCTTATGTATACCTAAGAAGAAATGCAAACAAACAAAATATTTTTTAATTAATTTAAATTTTATTTTTATACAATTCATTTACACTTTTATTTGTATATATACTTTTCCTCAATTTTATTTTTTTTTTGCTTATGGTAATAAAATGAACAGCTAATTAAACGCTAAGCGACTGGAATGAATGCAACTTATGGCCTAAAGTCTACTATATAAGAGTGTGTATTTATACTGTTAGTATGCCTATTAGAGTGGGTAAAAATGCTTACTTTGACAGTTACAAATAAGCGCAGTTGTAATTTTACGACTGTGCTACTAAAAACTATAAAATTCGTTTTTTTATAACAATTTTCTATGAAAATGCAGCAGGTAGTTTAGAGCTCCTAGGTTTTCTGATATATGTATATGCTAAGGTACATCACTGCGATCAAATGAAAAACTTAAATGAAAACAAAAGATCATCGTTCTGGACATTATTCCATACATTTTTCAAAAATTAGATGATTCAGTTGTTGATATTTAAGCTATCCCTCCGTTCATTGTGTGCAATTGAATTTGTTTGAGTTCTTTACAAATACCCATGGCCAGCTACTTCCGCTGGTATATAACCTTCACGTCCATCGCGCGTTCTAACATAGAACCACTGACGATGATCCTTAGATTCACGACACTCACAAAGTGTTACGATTTCACCTTTTTTTAAGCTGATACCTTCAGTTGTGTAATCGCTATTGATGGCGACCAGGGTCTGACGTAGGCTGTGCGATTGCGAGAGGTTTTTGACAACATTTAATGCATTTTGGTGTAAATTTACACTACTGCTGCGTTGCTGCTGTACATTTACAACACTATTACCATTGCAGTGTAAACTTACGCTATTATGCGGATGCGGTTGCGGATGCAAGTGCTGACCATTATAGCCGTTAGTTATGGGCGGGGTCTTAACATAATGCAACTGTTGCTGTTGTTGTTGTTGCTTGAGCAGCAATTGTTGCTGCTGCTGTTGAAAATGCTTTTGTACATGCAATTTAGACTTTTGTTGGTGCAACTGTTGCTGCTGCTGCGCAAGTTCATCATTTGTCGTTTCTCTGCTGGTTGCTACTGCACTTGCTGTTGTTTTGGTTGTTGCCAATGCCACTTTAGTTGATCGCAATTGCGCGTAAGCTTTTTCTGCAAGCTTAGGCTGTGATGCAGCACGTAGATACAGCTTATCAACACGCTGCTCGCCATAGTTTCCTGAGAAAGCATAAAAAAGTAATTGTTATTTATGTTAACTTGTGTAAAATTTCCTCAGTGGGCCAATACATCTAAAACATAAGTTAAGGAAAAGATAGATGTATGTAGTTACTGACTCCCCCCTTAAAAAAAATCTTATTTCAATTTAGTTGAATTGAAATGAATCAAATTGCATTCTTACCAGCTGCCGTAACACCGTCCCCCACATCTTTTGTTACTGCACCATTGCGTTTACCACGTGGTGTGCGTGCACCATCGGAACGTGTTCCACCGCGCAGTCGTATCTCCTTTTCGGAATCGGTCATATTACCGCACGGGCGTGGAAAAACATCACCATTTGATTCCCAACAGGGTGTTGGCTTTGTATTCGCACTACTACCGCCAGCACCGTTTGTTGATTCACCACGAGCTGCTGCTGGTAAAATACCTAACGGCAGACAGCAGGCATAGCCAACGTAGCCCTCCTCAGCATGTGGCGTCTGCACATAGAGCCACTGCTGATTCTTGAACACAGCATTTACAACCATTCCCAGTGGCAAAGGAATCTCCACTTGATAGCCACCTAGTCGTGTCTGATACAACGTCGACGAGGTTGATAGCACCACTGGTATATTGCCCGGTGAAGCAAGAGAGCACTTGGAGAGGAACTCGTCGACATTGCGTATCTCATAGCCAAACTTTTGCACGCGATTGCGATCACGTCGCTTACGATGTCTATGACGACGTGGGTTGGCGCCACCTTCCGAAACAGCTATGAGGCTCGGTTCTGAATAGGTACCTTTGAGAGATTTCATTTCTTCCTTTTCAAGAGCATTCGCGTGACCGTGCTTGTAGGATATCGTCGATGACTCCGCACCATCGACCAAACGTTTGTTCATGTTGCTGTTGAAGTGGAATGTCGATGCCATTTTGGCCGCCATCTTCTTTTTGATATCATTGCGTCGTTTGGCCAGAGCCAATACATCGCTATTATCACCCGACGCCTTTGCGCTGCTCGGATGCCTTTGTGGCGTGCAAACGAATAGCAACTCTTTGGAGGGATCACGTTTTTCTTGGTATTCAAGCAAGTTTTGGTTGCTAAAAAATTTTTGCCCACTAATTCCATTAGAGGGCGGATGAACTGTCGGCGTTGTTGCATAACCATTAAGAGGGTCTGTAGCACCTGGGAGCTGCTTTGTTTTTTGTCTTCTGTTTGTTCTTGTCTCCGCCAGGGATGTAAGCGTAAGAGAATGCGCCGTTGCTGTGTTACCATGGTCGTTGTCTTTAATATGAACGCCATTGTTATTATAAACGGATGCGGTCGGATTTTCGTCTTGTGTGGATTGATCTTGTGATTGTTGTGACTGTTGCTGTTGTTGTTCCCTGAGGACCCAAGTAAGAGAAATGCGTGGCCTACGTAGGCTTAAGTTTTGACCCATTTCCTCCCGAGTATGTTCGGATTGTCTTTGGTTGTTCACTTTTTGTAGTTTTATTTCGACTGATCTCGCGCTCTCTAGTCGTCGTCGACGTAAATGTTGCACTGACGAACATTGTCGTTCGGCGTTCCTTGCGGTCGTTGAGTTTTGTTCGTTATATCGCAATTCGGGTGTACTACGGGCATGAATTGATAAATGATTTGGTAAGCTGTCATAGTCTTGTATTTGGCGTTGTTCGCGTTGTGGACGGATTTCATCAAGTTCAACATAATCTGAGTAACTCTCAGATGATGAGTACGACGATGTATTGTTTTGCCTTTGCTGGCTGCTTAGAATTAGAGAGCAGGCATTAAGTAGATCCGGGCAATATGCATCTGAAAACAAGAGAGAAAAAAATGTCAGCTTGAACTTACTTTATCTTGGCATGGAAAAAAAAAGTTAAATCAGAGTATCCGTTCTACTTTAAGGTTGTCCATTGACTCCATTTGACTGACCTCTTAAATATCTGGCTGGCTCGTGACGATGTCGTGTTGCATTATGGAAAAATTCAATGCCATCCAAGCTGTTCTCGCTATAGCTACTCGAACTTTCTGTGCTGTCATTAATATTCGCAATACGTTCGTGTTCCAATTGTAGACGACGTCTTCGTTGCTGTTGCCTGCGCTGTAGTGCCACTGCTGCAGATGCCTCACTTCTGCGTTCATGTCGATTTGAAGTATGCGCTTCCTGTTGTCGCTCTACTTCATTTACTCTTCCCTGTAATTGAGGTTGCTGGTCCTCGAAATCTCTCGCTAATTGTCTTCTTTCTAAAAAATCGTGCTGCTCCTCATCTTGCTGTTGCGGAAGAACTTCCACTTCCTGCGCACTGTGGTGCGACGTATACGAAGGTGGCGGCGTTGTTGGCAGTTGACTGTAGTTGGGCGGTGGTGTTCTCCTTAAACGTAAATTATTAAATTGGTTGGTCGCATCAAGTGCTGCTGGCACGACGACAAATCGTTGTCTCGAGTTGTTTAAAGGATATTGCAGCGGTGGTGGTGGCGGCAGCTCTTCAAGTTCAACTGTAGGCTGAGAGCCATGGCTATAATTGTTGCGTTCTGCAAGTAAAAAATAAGCAAACAATTTAAGCAACTGCTTCAAAATTGGGGTTGTTTTAGGGAATTTAAATTTGAATAGATTATTTTATTAAAATAAAATATAATTACAAATTATTTAATTAAAGCATTTATGTACACGTACACGAATATAAATTACCAATTAAAGCCGGGCCTTAACAGAACTAAACATAGGCGACATTATTTTTGTGTGGCTCCTTAGAACTATATTTGAATTGAGTCCATCAAAGGTGTGATATTGTTCCAGGGGGAAAAACAGCGAGGGTAGAAATATTTAGGGAAAAAATCTGCTTGGAGTAAAGGGCTGGCGAAAAACAAGCCCCGTCATTAGGTAATGCAATTTGTCACTTAGCAAAATTAACAACCCTGTACGCACAGTTGAAAACAACCAAACTTGTTGGGGTTGCATATTTCAAAATGAAACAAAATTAATCGCAATACATAAAGATGGCGAAAGAAAAGATTTTCGAATTCAACAATGAAGTGTTTGTGGCTCAAAAGATCAGTCGGTGATTTATCTGAAGATAATACTTTAAAATGTTTCATTCAGATATCTTGAAAACTGTAATTATTAAAAAAATTATTTTTGGAATATCATTTTTAAGCTGATGGGTATTAATTTGATTTCAAATCGTTTCGGAAAGAATACCAATAAACATTTTATATTCCCGATGTCACATGCAAATAGTTTGGGTACGAGAGCACAGTGATACAGTGAATCAAATGTCTGGGTTATGTTTTAAGGAACAAACACACTTTTACTGAAGATGTAAACAAGGGAACTGTAGCGATACCGATACGAAAACGATACGACAGTTCAAAAGTATCCTATCTTGCTCGTGGTGGCGCCAAGCTTATCGTATCGCACTGGTTCTCTTACGAGAAATTTTTGATCTGTTTCGTTCTCGTCTTGTTATCGCCGATATTTCTCGGTCATTCTCGTTCAAATTTTTATGTTTATGATACGCAGTCCTTACTGCAGGCAATTGGGTCCATGTATGAAATTTCACAACTTGGTATAAGTTTCAAGAATAGTCATGTAAGAGTTTTTGTTGAACGGGACGAGCTATGACCCATTATTCAACCGTTTAGAGAGTTACTTGGCACAAACAATTTACGTATCTGTTTTCACAACTGTAGCTGCGATACATCCTAAGTTATGGCGTTATAAGTATTTTTGTTCCATAAAGGCGACATGCTCCTTTGTCTAATAGTCCAAATTTTGTGAGGTAGTTAAAATAGACAGTAAGCATCCTAGCACCGAATTTCAAAACGCCTGCTGCCATGCGTGCCAAGATATTGCGTTTTAAGTGTTTTTGTATTATGAAAGTTCTAGGTGAATCTCGTTCTCGGCGATAATTTAGTGCCTATCGTACGATAAGCATTTCAGCATCGCTAATAACGAGACATCGGCCAGACCCTTCTCGTTCTCGTCCTCGGTCATACGAGGAATAATATTTTTGATATCGTCTCGTTATCGTTCTCGTTATCGGGTCCGAGACATTTATCGGTTCTCGGTGAAGCACTAGTTAAAATCCAAAAGAAAACTCAATTTGTTTGTTTACAATTTTGACAGCGAAATCCTATCAAAAAGACACAAACTGAATTAATATAATTATATCCTCAATTATTGAATCATGATGACTGGAAGAGTTCATTTACGGATACCATATTCATGTTTAATACGCTCTCCAAAACTCAGAAGAGCGTAGAGCATATCGTAACGGAATAATACCTCTGTATGCAGTGAAATTTGAGGAACATCGACTGATGTCAACTCAGGGTAGTTTGGGTTCGCTGTGCTTGAATCCGTCTATTTTGGCTTACACTTCAGCGTTTTGAGGTAACCGTAAAGTAGCCTGATTTCGACTTTTTTTATTTCAAACCTATGAGGATGAATTCTTTCAGATAATTTGACGAAAATTATCGAAAAATTAGATTAATGTGCCGTTGTCTCAAAACGAGACATGATGACAGATTTGAGCTTCACGACACAAAATGAACCTAAGTTGATGTAGGTCGATGTTTCTTCAGCATTTAAGTCTCATTTTTGCACAAAGTGTCATTATTAGGGATGGCGACCTCGCCATTTTTTCCAAATTGACTGGACCCATTGGAATGGGATCTTGGAAGCACACCTCTAAACATGGGATGATGTGTCGCCAGAGCCAGAGCATCTTTTCAGGCCCTAATCCGGAAGTCAATTGTACGACAGTGGTTAATTGCTGTTTGGAATTGTACTTAGCATCATTCTAAAGATATTTTTAATTTTAATAATGTTTCAATATTTATTTTAATATATGTTTTTATGAGCTTAAAAGAATAATTTTCAGTTTTAAAAATTTTACACCTTCAACTTTAATCCTCAAAGGAAAAACCACATAAAGAAAAACCCCAAAAAGAGCTTTGACTTAATTTCAAGTTTATTCTCCAATAATTACTGTCAACTCTTATTAAACTTTCATCAATTTGGGATAAAACGCTCCACAAAACAAGAGAAAACAAAAAAAAAAAACAGCGACCACAATAATTAGGCTTAATAGCTTCAGCGCAAATTTGAACTGAATTTGTAAAGTGCGCAGCAGCGTTACCTCAACTTGTGAAAAACTTACCCTCATTTATATTCATAACAATTTTTGGGATTCATAAATCAGAGGATGTCAATGCAAAAAACTGAAAGAAAATTTGGTCTTCGCACATTGGGAAAACCCAATGTCAAGTGCAATGAAGTAGGCAACGCTCTTAACAGAGTCTTCAACATTGAAAAACTATACCCATGGGGGCAGTAGAATAGCACACCTTTAAGCCACACACATAAATTATGCAAAAAGAAAGTTTCTTCGGCTTTGAAAGAAAGTTGAGCGAAAAATGTTATTATAACAAAAACAAAAAGTTTTCAATCTTTAGAGTAAAAGAAAACCTTTACTGATAGGATACAACGATTTTCTAAATGAGACTACGTACTGAAATGCATGGAAAAGTTTAGATTTATTGAAAGCAACTACTGTAAACAACTTGATAAAGGCAGTTTTTTTTTTTAATTTTTATTAATAATAAAAATGTTGTAACTTGGCAAGTTTCTTTTTTGGTTTTTGTTTTGCCATCAACCTTATAATCGCAACAACCCGATCGCAGCAACAAAACTTCACGCTTACACCATAAAATTGCTACGATAAGCACTGCATTTTTTTAAACTGCAACTTTGCTATTTTAATATAAAGAAGGAAAAAAATGCAATCTCTTTGAAATGAAAAAACGTGACGGTATTTCAAAAATAAAAAAAGAAAAATCCATTTGATTGCATTCAAGGAAAAGTAAAGTTAACTACGAAAGCGATAATTTTCGCCACGGCGTATCAATAAAACTCAACTGCAATGCAAGAGAAGAACCCAAAATCATAGCGTCAATGTCAGAGTAAAGTGAAAAAAGAAAAAACAACGACAGGGCGGTCCTGTCGGTCGCAGACAATGGGGCGATCTGTTTAACGAAATTCACCAAAATGATGCAATAAAGCGCGATCTATGCTGCATGATGTGATCAGCCAGCAACAATGATCGCGCATGAGTGACTGACATACTGGATGACTGAGAGAATGAACAACATTGCAACAATTTTACAAATACTTTTCTATCCCTAACTATCCGTCTGTCTGTCTGTCTGTATTTCGATTCACTATGCTAGATCGTCCATTTGTCCGTCTTTTTTATAAGACGCATATGTCATGTCGTAATTTAACACGACCTTTAAATGATCACAACTGCGCGGCAGCAAGTTCAGGGAAGGTTTGGGCTATCTATGACTGTTTGGTTCAGATCTCTTCACAGCACTGGTCAATGAACATTAACATTGATTTGACTAATATTTTATTAAGATATGTTCGATATGTTAGTTCAGATGGTTGAAGGTGTTCCTGAAACTCTGATACTTTTAGTGCAGTTGATTTTTTGTGGAATAGCAGCCTAACTCCTTTCCATGGATCCATCCAAATTGTTTGAAAATATACTAACTGTTGTAACGTTATCCGTATTTTTGATAAGTACCGGATTTGTAAGAAGTGTTCACGCCTTGAACTACTTTAAATCACTGCCTTTGCAAATTAAAAATGTATAATAATAACTTGATCGTACTTACTCGAGTAAGAATTTTCATCCGGACCGGCCCTATTAGAGATTTGGTCTGGACTTAAATAAATGGATCAAGTTCGGATAAGTTTGGTAACGCCTGAAACCAGCCTAACAGCAACAGGCAAAACAGAAATGTCTCTGATCAGTGTGTCTGGTGCGGCACTGATCAGCCCGAGTAAAAACTTTCTTCGATTCGAATACGGTTGGTCCCATTAGAGATCCGGTCCGGACTTGAAAAATTCGCTTCAAGTGTGGCATCATATGTTTTTACAGAATCTAATAGTGAAAATTGGATCAACCTCACCTTCACCTCATCTGAGTAGCTTGCACTGTTCTTGATTTGGCTAAGCTGATCACGGATGTAAAGGTTTTTATAGGACTTTCCATAAAATTGATTAATGAGACTAACCAGCTCCGGTCCTTTTCATAACCGTACAGGTCCGTTCATGATTTGCCAAAACTAATCAGTATTGAACGAAATTTCATATGCTTTTCCCTGATAGGGCTACAATATGGCTAGTCTTCCATAGTTTAGATCATGATAAGATTCTTACATGGCTACCCAAAATAGGGTCGGAGCTGATTATGATAGGGCCTGCTTGATAGGAATTCCTTCTCGGGAAAGATTTTTTTTTTCCAAAATATTCACTATCAAACTTTTTGGCCATTTTGTCTGGAAGATTATTTGGTTCGAGTACTTCAGTAGGGTTGCAGACAATACAATCGATTTTTCAAAATTTTTCAAAATAAAAAGGAAATTTTCCCAAAAAATGTGTTGTCTATCTTATTATCTTTTGATGAAAATATTTAAAAACAATTTATATTTATGTACATATGTCACTTCCATGTCAAACTTTCGTCAATGTCACGTTCTTATAGTTTTGTCATGCACTCCTCCACATTCCTCTAAGAGGATGGCACATAGCAACAGCAAGTACCACCACCACCTAATCACAAGTCGTTAAACGAGTACATTGGCTTTTGGCCCTTAGGTGTGCAACGTGCACATGCACATATTAAGGAATCCATGCAAACTCAGCTTAGGCCTTGAGAGATCCTTAAAATGGAAAATGGTTTCATTGCTAAGCTGCTGCGCTTGAAAAGAACATTATGGAATTGTTGAGGATGTTGATGATGTTGATGATGTTGATGATCATGATAGAGCGATCGTGCGTTTAATGTATCCCATGTGTGTGTATGTGCTATTGCGCCCTCAAGGGGTGTGTCAACAGTCGTGCCAAACATTGATAAGTTACAATGTGCTGTTGTTGACGATGTTGCCAACTCTGGCCAAGACGCATTGTGTGCGATTCGCTATGCTTTCAACAATTTTAATGGAATTTACGTGATTTTGATGAGTTTTTCTTTATAGTGGCGAAAACAACGAAAAAATAAACTTTGTGTGCACTATATAATTTTTTGTAGTGCCATAAATTACTTCTTCTTTATTTTCTTAACCAGCATAAAATTGAAAGTGTTTGTGTTGCATGCTGCAACATAATTAAACATAGCAACTCCTAATTAGCTTGTTGATCAGCACAACTTTGGTGCGGTTGCTAACAGCGTGTGATCCATTTTAGATCATCATAGCAATATTGTAAGAAATGCTGTATTTCAAGCGTGTGTAGTAGGGGAGAAATGGGGTAGTCGCCCTGGATGCTAACAAGGGCCTGAAAATTGTGAACTTTGTAAGCGCTTAGTAATATGACGAGCTAAAATCACTTAAATATTTAAGTTTAAGAGTTATGGTGAAATTGTGCTTTTGCCCGATGACAATAATGATTACCCACGTCTCTGTGCCACATGCTTGAGTAAATTCAGTTGTAACTTGTACGTGATCTCCTTTACATGGCAATCAAGTGACAAATTTTTATATTAGAAATAGCAACAGTTTAATGGAAATATCAACTTTTTTACAACGTTATGTATTTCAAAAACGGGAACATCTTTTGCAAGAAAATATGCTCCTTTTGGTCTTGTTTGGCAGCAATGCTCGGAAATCGGAAGGCTGCTGGGATATGTTTAGGTTAATAAAAATACATACATAGAACAAATATACGAAGTTAGATATTTATTATTTTCAATTAAGTTAATAAACCGAAAATAAAAGAGCTTATTGATATTATACTATATATTTCCGAAATGTTGCAAACATTTTCGCTCCACTTTTTAATTTTTTCAATTTTTTTTTACCTCATCAAATATGATTACTGGCAGAACAGTTTCGAAGAGGAGTGGAGCGGATCATTTCATGCCTCAGGCTACGAATATTAAATAAGAATTCTTTGTTTTAACTTTGGAAACCATGAAACTTTGACTGCAAAATCTAGACTTTATTCTAATTTTGGATATGTTTCGCTGTCATTAAAATTATTTGCAAACAATTCTTACGAAATATCTGAAAAACGATTATTTGATATATTGAAACCTGAATGAGAAAACTGCTATGAATTTTTATGATTGCCCAATAAAGAAAACGTAGCAGTGTGATCTTTCAAATGCTGCACATAGTGCTGTTATAAAAAATAAGTACAATCTATACTATTCCAAGCTCTCTTAAATAGATCACAATGCAAGCTATCCTTAGGGTCACCTCCGTAACTAGCTTTGATCAGGTTTTCGTAGAAGACTCCTTACACTTTGTAACATCTAAAGCCTAAACCGAAATGGGCGTGACGAGCAAATTCGAGTATAAGGAAACAAATGTTCATAACGAAAATAATCGTACTTAACTGATCGAAACATTTTATCGAGACGTGTTGTTCTGTAAGAACCGAACTCGAAACTATCAGTACTCGCCATAACAGCTGCTTCGATTTGTTGGCTACGTAACATTTTGGATCAAAACAGACGTAACGAGTGCAAACGTTCATTTAGTTGCTATCGCCTTGTCACGTCTATTTTGATTTAGGCTTAAATTGCGAAGATCTGTATCCTTATGGACTCCATGGCAACATTCTTCTATAACTATTTTAAGCCATTTCTTTTGAAACCTTACCGCCACCTTTACTTTAGAATTAACTCTCGCCTATAACTTGCACGAACGATATGTGACGATTACGAAACCATCAAAGTGGCTGTGATGAGGATAGTAGACGCCATTAAAAAATAAGCTATGCAAAAGTCCATGCGAGCATTGTTTGACCACGCCCAGCGTTGTTGTATTATTTTTGTAAAAATAAACATTATCTATTTCAATCGCTTCCGATTATTTAAAGCAGAGATGCACACAAACAAAAAGCAAGTAGCGATTGCGAGCCAAAAGTGTTTATCTCGCGTAATGGAAAGAGCTGAACGAGCCGGTGTGCCTTGAATACAAAAATTTCACAAACAAAAAGCACGGAGTGACAATGAACCGAAATTATTTAGCTTGAGTTAATGCGTTGAAGACATAATGACACAAACAAAAAGCATGCGATTGTTGCAAACCGAAATGATTTAGCTCGAATAAAAGAAAGAGCTCCATATCTTTCGTTATTGTTGTAAGAGCTAACCGAGCTGTGCATGCCTTATTTAAAAAACATACTGTAAAGTGTATGTTCTAATTTGAGAAAGCACTGTAAAGCTCAGAAAAAAATTTAAAAAAATATCAAGGATATTTTGTTAATTTTCCACAATTTTTTTTTTATAAACTTTTTAATTGACTTCAAGCTTAATAGCTCAGAAAATTGATTGCTGTAGTAGCTAAGCTTAGTAATAATTATTATTAAAGTAAAGTGTTAGAGAAAATGAACAAAATCCGAAATAAATATGAATTTCGGATTCTTGTATCTGTCACCTGCCGAAGCTACCACCAAATACTAAGGTGGAATACCTTTGTTCGAATATGCTTTGGCAGAATATTAAAGTACTAAAAAATACCTTTCAAACGAGATTCATGTAATTGATTTCGAAACCAGACTTAAATTTTGCATACACTGGCGTAAATGGGAATAATTTAGATCTGATTTTTAATTAATGGTCATAGTACTTATTTTAAACGAATTTAAGTGTGCAAGTTTGAACTTACAAAAATCAAAGCACGAATAGATTTGGTATTTTAATTTTCTGGCGCTTATTCAAAAATTCGAACTCCTTCGATTTCTTGAAAAGCAGTCGTTAAGAACTCTGGAATTAAAAAGTAAAAAAAATTGAGGACAGTAGTCAACCAAAAAAAAAAATCAAAAATTAGCATATTTTCAGTAAACCAATCAAAAAACTACCATTAAATATCCTGTATTTCATGATTTCCATTAAATGTTTTAAGAATTCTTATAACCATCTACAGATGGTTGCATGAAAATGATCTCTTCAACTCTATTGTTAAATGAAAACAATAAGCTAAAAGTCATAAAAACTACTCGCTGTGAGAAACAAGTGTTCTATAAAGCTCTCACCCATTTCCATATGCCATGGTGCGACAGAAGTCATAACGAACTACAAATATACGTACATAGATTACCAATAGAAATCCTACTAATAGATGTACTAAATATCCTCGAGAAAATTTCGAAAAAAAACAACCAGTTACATTATACCATAGAATACATACACTAACGATAGGCACCATATGGAATATAAAAATTAGAGAACAAAAAGAGTATAATCACGCAAAAAAAAATTAAACTTTGTGATTACCATCACTGCCATTAACCATCCATAGGCCACCCAAGCAGGAAGTGCAACTTGAATTTGAAAAAAAACAATATTCATATACTTTTTTAGCCTGTTTTTATGCTAAACATAAAAATTTATGATGCAATAAAGGCAGTAAAAATATAAACGCGTTGATGCGCCTCCAAAGATTGCAGCAAAAATAGTGGAAAAGTTGGAGGAGTAACATGTGGTGGCATGCGGCAGCATGTGGCTGTGATTTCATGGCAATTTCACCGGGTTATAACAATTTGCCAATTAAGCAATTGAAATATTTTAAGTATAACAAACGAAAGAATATGCCAGTGTTGCCAACAGAACAGACAAATATAACACCCACCCAAAGGCCCAACACCCGCGCTCCCACCGCAAAATAACCCCTATTTGTTGCATTTGGTGCCGCGCAAAATTGCGATTTGAATTTCGCTCGTCAATGTTGCAGATGCTTACACTGAGAATTATTATTCATTTTAATTTGATTGAAAATTACCAAAAAACGGTATAGTTTGGGAGGTGATGGCAGTAATAGCTTTCTTTTAAGTAGGCACAGAATCAACTTCAAAAATATACCACTCTCTTTTGAATACTATATCTTCTCTCGTAGCATAGGGCCTTCACAAAACTCCTCCAGCGTGCACGATCAGTAGCGAATTTTCTCCAACATTTCCCCGATTCACGTATTTCCTGCTTAAGTGAACGTTTCCACGTTGACTTAGGATGGGCACGTTTAGTGCTATCCTAAGGATTCCACTAAAATGCTTGCCGGCAGACTTCAGTTGGTAATTTCCGCAACGTGTGCCCAATCCATTTCCATTTTCGTCATTTGATTTGAATTTAAATCGGATCTTGACAGTATTTGATGAACAATTCGACATTGGAAATGGTCATAGGTCATTAAATTTTCAGAATTCGGCAAAGATAAATATCGTTAGTAAGTACTTTTAAATTGTGTAGCAGTGCGCTTTTGGCAAATCAAGTTTCACAACCTACAATTGGGTTAGTGCCATATATTTGACTCAGAGGTTTGGAGCTTTATTGTCGTTGAGAGGAGCAAAGATTACCAGGCATTAAAAAGTTGACTGAAGTTACTTTCTCTTAATGGTTTCCAGCATTGATGTCCTTAATGGTACCGTCATCAAGTGCTATTTAGTCTCCTCAAGCAAATAAATTATCCACCTCTTCTTTGCTTTATTTCTGTTGATTTTCCGAAGAAGTGATGGCAGTGGGTTTTCTTACACGTTGGACTGTTTAGTAGCGAAGAGACGTATTTCAATGGATTTGTTGAGCATAGAGCTCTGCTGAGAACATCACCCAGTACTATTTTTTAGTTTGTAGTATAATATTATCTACTTCATTATTATTAAAATAAACAAATATTAATTTTTCGCAGTGTAGATAAAGCAATGTAAGTTTGAAGTCTCCCAACTGATGAAGTTTGGCCAAACGTTGCGTGTACTTCATAGATTACTTATGCCCACTTCTAATCGCCTACAAATGGTTTATTTTTTACTCATTTCAAGCCTCATCTTTGTGCCGTCGTGCAATGTTGCACTGAAGACTCAACTCAAGTCAAGTGTAAAATTTTATAGTTTTTATGATTATGAGAAAAATACCCTAGAGCACTTCAAAGCATGAGAAGGAAGAAGCTTAAGATGAAAAGCGATTTTATGCAAGATTAGTTGAGGAGTGGAAACTGCTTCGATTTTGTTTATTTAATGTTTTATGGCAAAAATACCATTGCGAGAAAAAAAAAACATTAAATTTTATAGCACCAATTGCGAACTCACTCAAGTGAAGGCGTCAAATTTGCTGTTATTCAAATGTTCAAGTTGATTTGGCTTTGACTTTGGCTTGGTCTCAAAAGGAATTTTTGAGGTGCCATTCAGCTGGTAATTGAAATTGAAATTTGTAGGTTTTGTTTGAGCTCGGATTTGTGTGCGTCTCAATATTAAATGGCAACATTTTATGATTGATCAGACTGAGTTGCGTTAAGAGGTCTTTTCATTTAATGAGCCATTAAATGAGGAAGCATTTCAGCACACATAAATTTAAAGTCAAGTAATATTAATAAAATTTAAATGGCATGTGGAAGAATTCGCCATTTTGGTGCAACATTTAAATAAGCACCTTTATTTAATGTAGCACTGTGAAAATTAACTACTAAAAATTCAACTTCTCAGACTTTCTAAATTAACTATTAAGTTCTTACAAAAGACTTTAGAGATAAAATATTTTTTTGTAATTCGAGATATAGATTCCTAGTGTCCTTTAAAATAAACACAAAAAATATTTTTAAGATTTATGTTTTCAAAATTTGTTGTGCTCAATATCAAGTACCATGCGTATTCAGAATATAGTTAACAAGTACAAAAGGTATGATATGACGATATTTTTCGACTTTTCTGGAAAATGTAGTACCTTCACTGAAAAGCGGATTCTTTTTTTGAAAAAAAAAAGGCATTATGTATAGTGCAATCAAAGTGTGTGTACAGTTTTTTTAAATTTGTGAACTATTTTTAAAATTAAATAAGACAATTATGTATTTTTATAAAAAAGTATGCATTTTTCTATACCATTTATAAATAATTGCTTACATGTAAATGGGTTGTAACGCTTTGGCACAAAATGTACTAAACCGATTTAAATAATATTTTTTTTAAACAACAAACTTGTGCTAAAGAAGGATGTTGCATACATCTTGATTTCATTTTTTAAGGGTAAATATTTTTTTTTTTTCAACTTTTCAAGATCACGCATAAAGGTTTTCGTTCGCTTTTTTGTTTCATATGCGTAAACAGCTCCTTGAATTATGTGCTGTTTTTGTTTTTTTGTCCTCTCGTTTGTAGCATTTGTGTTTGGCTTCGAACTTCAAGGAACAACCCTTTTTCAATTGTACTTTTTTTTACACTTACAGAGAGAATATAGAATGTGATGTTAAGAGAGTAATTTCAGTATCAAAAACTCAACGAGGCGTGCGCGTGCGAGTCCGCGTTTGCCCCCTAGTAATAAATAAATAATACTTTGCTCAAGGCCTTCTAAGGGGAGAATTTTTCCTGTGCTCGTAGTTCTTCAGAGGGGCCTGTTCATTTTCAGAAGTAGTCTAATTAACTTTCGTTAAAAAACAAGTTCAACGGAAATATTTTATTCCCAAAGATGGAAGAAGAGGATATCATGAATGCTGCAGCCAGAGCTATCGAATAAAATCATCGATCAGGTCTTGTCTTCCTCCATTTGAGATGTTAAATGGCACTGCTTCGAAAAAATTGGATACACTTTATCCTAACTTTTCAATCGCTTTGTGTAGACTCTGCACATTGCCAGTCTCAGCTGCCAGTGCTTAGTGCTCTTTTAGCGCTTTCGCAGGGATAAAATACTTTCATTGTTCCAATTCGATTAAACAAGAATGTAGGTAGAATTAGCAACTTTTTGTCTGGAATCGAAATTGGCAAGGAAATACACGGATATAAATTGGTGATAGATAAAATAAAATTACATATGAATGAAGTTTCGATTAAGATTTCATACAACTTTTGATGATTCGGAGGGGGGGGGGGACCGCGTTCAGATTTGCTCTCGAAGCCACTGCTTTTGGCCTAATGCGTATTATTACTAAAAGCCTACAAATCCCTGTTCAATTTGTATGATGCCACAAAAAATGGATTTTCACTTCCATAGGGTAAGATTTCACAAGTTTTGAATGCAATCCAAGCTGTCAATTCTTCGAGACTACCCCAGTAAACAACGTTATTAAATGAAATTATAGAAATATGGCATTCAGCAATTTGTTTCTTAATCTTAACGAGATAATTAACGCACCATCAAAACCAACACATAAAGTTCGTATTATCTGTGTAATAAACCTCAACTTAAGCGCGCATTCCAAACTTTACCGTCGATTAAACGATATAAATTCATACGAACATCCTGGCAAATTGCTAGACATAAATGTCGTGGTTTTTATAACCACAAATATTCGCATTGTAAATGGTTAGTTAAGTGCAAGCTTCTAAGTTGGGAACTGTCGCGGTGCTGGTTTTTATGATGTTTTATATATTACGAGTGGTATTATGTTAGGCAACCACTGGGACTCTTAAAATGATATTAGCGTTTGTGTGCGCTTTTATTGTTTAACATAAAACTTAATTTTTATTAATAGGCATTTGAGCTCAAAAAACACCTTACCATTAGCATTTGGTAGCTGTAGTATGCATCAGTTTAACAATCCGCTGAACGATACAACCCTCTGTAGGTGAGTATCCTTTAATCTTATAACACAACAAACCCACTCGAGCACATTAAAATTAATCGTAAAATGAATATTGAAAAATTATATCCAAAATAAATTTTCACATTTAATTGCTATGTTGTGGTGATAAGACTCCGCATAGGCTGGGCTACCATCACCATAACCAGGATATTTCATGGTATTTCAAGTGTTTGAAAGTTAAACCAAAGTACATAGTTGAATCTTTTCTCGCAGCACTTCCCACTGCGTGTGTTCAACATTTTATGAGCGTGTGTCATCGCTAAGAGCTTAATGCACAAACCAACCAACTTGTTACACACACATACGACCATGTTGTTAGACATTTTTGACATGTCTCATGGTAATTTTATGGACTTAATGACATTTCCACATGTGCGGTTTTTATCTCTTCTTAATAATATGGACAATTTGTGTAATTTTGCTCGTTACTTCGGATGCTGTCTCGATGAATCAACATGTGTGGTCTTGAATTTTGTGGGAAACTTATGGTTAATAGTGAAATTTACAAACACGTTTGTATACATATGTATGCATACATATATGTCAAATATCATTACATATGTATTTATGTATGCATATATAATGATATCTAGCGCAGATCAAGGGAATAGGAACATACATATCCGAGATTTTAGTACTGATTGAAGATGTCTTAAGTTTTTTTTGGGAAAAAGTAGCATATGCTCTTATGCAAGATATATAATATCTTTACACTAAGTTTCATCAAAATTCGTTTAGACTTTAAGGCGTGATTGAGGAAGGAACATGCATTCTTTGACATACATACATAATACTCGTGTTATTAAGGTTCCTGCGGGTTTGCTAGGAGAACACTTTTCTTATGATTTCAAATGTGCTGAATAAATATCAATACCCTATCCCGTTAATATGTTGGGGTATTCAACCGATAGCTACGAAAATTGAAATTTACACATTTTTTTTACTGGTAAGTTAATAATAAAAAATCTTAAGAATTCACAGGTTAGTCCTAGTGTGGTGTATAAAATCTACAATGAGATTTGAATGTTATATTTCATAAATCCAAAAGAAATTAAAACTCTCACCTAAATTGTGGAAGGGCGTAATATTTACAAATCAATAACAAATTTATTATAAAATTTTGAAAATTTTTAAGGCCTCAAGACAACAGTGCCGATTTAAACAAAAAAAAATAATTTACAGCTTATTAAATTATATACCAAATTATATCTACCTATATCGATGTAAATATATCTATGTATATCCGATTTTTCAAAAGGCTATGTTACCAAAACTATATGAAATATTCGTTCTGGTAATATGTAAGAAATCAGAAAACTTATTGTCCGTTAAAACAGCTCAGTTTTAAAAACTAAGAATTTTTTTTTTTTCTATAAAGTCTATTTTCCTATTACATATTACTATCCAATGACTAAAAATACTGCAAGAAAGTCTTAAGGCGCATTTTATGGTAGTTGTCTTGGTTTGCTTTGGCAGAGTTATGAACGCCATAAAACTATTTTCAAGCATTTAATGATAGTTATAATTAGCACTAATTTTATTCATCCTACAGTTACTCTGCACTGACACCAGCTACTGCGTTGCTGAAAGTTTTATGTTCGTACTCAACATTAGCGTCATCACCAAAAAAACTTTTATGAAACTACAGCACAAAACTTCATTTTCATGCTCATGTATGTAACTTTTTAACCCCAATTACAATATTTTACTTCGTTGCCTTCTAATAAAGTACCAACATGCTGCTTGCTTAACTAGCTTCCTGCAAATAATACCGCACAGTGGTCACAAATCCCAAAAAGCTGTCCAAAATAATGGAAGTGTGTGATAAGAAGTTTTTGAGGTTAATAATTTCGAATTTCAAAAAAAAAAAATTTCAAAATGGCAGGTTTTTATGAAATGCGTTGTTCTTTTAAAAAAAGTTAGGCTCCAAAATGGATTTCTAAAAAAGGTCGAATCATACATATGTACGTAAATTTTGTAGAAATTTGTGTTCGATAGCGTTATGAATCTTGAGTTAAATTTGAAATTTGAGTTTGTATCTGACCTGCATATTTATTCATAATTTGTGAGTACAAACTACGGTTTTGTTAGCGCTTAGATTATCTACAAATTAATGACAGAGCTTTGGTCAACTATTTGGGATTTCAGACCACTGTGCACTGCCACAACCGCTGCTGCATTTACTCATATTCTAACATCAGTAGCCTTCTTTAGCACACAGCAATGGAAGGATATCATGACAAGGATTTCATGTTGTAATTTAGAAAATTTACGAGTCTAAATTCATGTTATGCCAGCTGAATAAATCGAGTGCAGTTTTAGTGGTACTTCAACAGCTTTCAGCTATTTCAGCGTGTGTTCCATCACAATTTCTTATTATTCCCTTTGCTAACTGGAATGCCCTTAACCTGTTTTTAGCTGTTGTAAGAACTTTAGCATAACATTTTAACAAATACTATAATATTAAGCTGTATATGAATTTTAAAAATTTTACCTAACATGTCAGGTTTCGGGTGAAATTTTGAACTACGCCATTTCCAAAAATCAAGCTAATTATCATTGCATTAAGACTCGATTTTATGGATGTACTTTTAAAAGAATTTTGGCGTTAAAAAGAGGATTATTTTACACCTCAAATAAGGGTTCATTTAATCACATAATCCCCTCTCTTCATCAGAGATACTCTGAGTTATTAGCGCTAGCTGTGGCGTTTTAAGAAAAACAATCTTTGATTTGATGCTTTGTAGCTATCGCGCTGTCAAAGATTCGCTCTTCAACCTGGTATAACTATTATTTTTGGTTTTATTATATATCGAATGATGTTAAGTTGAATGCAAGCTTACAGCGAACACCAACTTTCTCCCGTGGCCAGTTAAATTCTCAGAACCTGAGCCTTAACTTTAGGCCTACACCCAAATGTATGTTCAATATCAATATTTCACTGTTGAAAAATGGGTTAATATCAAAACCAAAATTTTCCAACACTTTCATGTTGTAGCAAAAACTTTTCGTTTTACTTTGATATATTTTTATTAGACTTTAATTTTGTGCTACTTTTTTTACTCCATTTTGTTCCTGATTCTACTACGCTTCTACTACGATCCAATGAGTACTTTTTATTACTATTTTTGTTGCAAATAAAAACTTTATTTTAGTTATGGCAATTTAGCGTGCATTTTATGGATTTCATTACCAATGCATATAGTACGTTCATAATGTAATTGTGTTTGTGGATGCTTATGTTGGTGTATGAGTTATAGCGTGGGCGTGTGCAGCTAATAAAAGTTTATCATAACAACAACAGTGTAAATTGCTGCTTGTAATGCAATCTCAGGCAAAATAGAAATGCTGCTATTTGGCTTTGAAGAGCACAAGGCTTAATTAAGCATAGAAGCCAAGTTCATACTTTTTGGGTGTTACCGAGCTTTTTGTATAGAAAATTTAAGTTTCATGAATTTTAACTATGATTGAGTAGGTCTTATGAGAATGTCCATGATTTGAAAGGAAACAAGTTAGTCTGAAATTTATATATAGAAATATATATGTAAATATATGGAAAGGTCGGTTATTATTAATCTGGTCTTCTAAATTGTTCGCTGTAAAGTTCAAACAGCTTTGATGATATGCGGTAATTTCTTATAAGATAAAATAATAGTAGTAACCAATATAATAACTAATAAAATGGATAGTGGAGCGAAAAAAACAGTAACATAGTGCTGCCATCAGGCATCAACCAATTGCCTTATGGTTTAAGTTAACTTAATTTTTGAGATGAACTAATCTTTTTGTTTTGACAAATGAATTTTGGAATTGCAAAAATTGAGAAATTAAAAGTTTTTATATAAAAATGATACCGGATATAGGAAAATTATTTGAGTATTTTTTCCGTGATTTCATAATTTATCTATGTGACCGATATTTTCACAGAAAACGGGAAAAATTAGCCAAAGCAAAAGCGTTTAAGGAGCTATTGTTTAAAAAAGAAGAAAAATCGAAGAGCTTATTTCATTTGAGATAAAACTTTTAACTTAAATGACACTAAAAAACCCAGCAGCTTTGCTTTCGCTGCTTAAAATTTTGCACTACTCTCTTAAGTTATAGCAATACATAGGAAACACTCTGGCAAAAGATAATGGAAAAGCCCACAACATGCAACATTTAATTAAAATGGCAAACCACTTTCTTGCTGGTGCACTTGTTTAAATTACAACAACAAAAAGTGCCCAGAGCATCCTGCAAGGGCTCTTATGTTGTAAACCGAAACACAAAGTAAACTTTTTCTTTGGTTAAAAACACAAAGAATTTTGTTTGATTTTCTTATAAAATTTGTTGGTAGAACCGAAAAACCAATATGGGATATTTTAAAGGAACACAGCGTTGTGTGCATAGATGTAATGGTTTGCAGAAACTACGAACATAGTCCAAGAAGTATTTACCGTATGTATTATACAGTATTGCTTGAGAAATTACTAAATAGCGAGGGTCCTTGCAACAAAAGAAACCACAATGGAAGACAAAAAACCAACAAACATAAAGAGTTCGTTCCATTTCAATTTACAACGTCAAAGCGTATTAAAATATCAACAAAATCGTAAAAAAATCAACATGCAGAATGAATAAAAAATTGTTGCCAAAAAATCATTTGTATATGAAGGAGCATTTAAATGGCGTTGACTAGACTGAAGTTCATAGAGCGAAAGTAGTCCTCGCGGCAAAGTAAAATAAAATATATTCATCACAAAAAATGAATAACATAAAAATGATAAATGAAAAATGGTCGTTTGCATGTCAGAATATAAAGGAAATGGAAAGCCACCATCTTTGTATGTCAATGTTATCAAACAGGAAATGAAAAAAATACATGGTAGAACTCAAAGGACATTACGCTTTTAACTTCAAGTTGCTGAAGACTGACAGTATTTTGCTATCTTACAGATATTTACTAACAAACAAATGCAGCCCAGTAGTAAATGATAAATTAAGTAACACACATGGCGTATTTCAGCTCAAAGTTTCCGAGACAAATATTTGAGCGCTCATAAAATATGTTACAAATTTGAAATAAATATTTCGAGGATATTTTCTCATAAAAATATACTTCAATTAATTTTAAATTTTTATTAAAAGTATGTCAGGAAAATTGTTCAATTTGCATATTGAAAATCATCTGCATGAAAGTAAGTAATTTGTTTTTTTATAAATAAAATGTTATGATATAAAAAAATATGTATCAGCTATTTTACTGAAATAGTAATAGAAAATATTAGCTTTTATTGCTATTAAAAGTTAAAAAATCAATAAGCTCAAAACAAAAAATGTGTCCCTTCATAGAAAAGAGGTGGGGTTACCAGATAACCTAGAGACAAAGAGCGGACGTCAAAAAACTTTTAAGTTTACAGCCTGATTGTCAAACATTTTTCTTATGATCTCATGTGTTTTTGCAGAAATGAAAAAATCTCCACTTTTCAATATAACGTGTGACATTTTTCAGTGGGGATTTTATGAAAGATCACATGTCAAACTGTCATGGTATTTGGGTTCAGTTCATAAATATGTATCAACGCATACAAATTGTGGAAATTGTTTAAATTCATTAAAATTTAATATTCACCCAAAATGCACATGATTTCTTGCAACTATCAATTATCAATTAGCCGCCTAGATCAGGTCTTTATACTTTTCCTTAGAGGATACGTAATGTCCAAAGTCTACATAGATAAATACCACTCGAAATGCTCGAACGCTTCATCAAAAATTGGAACTTCAGAATGGAACATGTTAGCCGCAGTTACGGTCAACATTTGAAAGATACTATTTTTAATATATAAATGTTAAGTATGGTTTTTATGTATGTTAATAAAGATTACCCTATAGAACTATTAATCTTGCGCATTTACAGGCAACTAACTTCCAATCGAAAACTCTCACATGTTTTCGAGAACGGAAAAGCTTCCGAGGTCAAATTAAATAAAAATGCCATTAAATTAGCTGAACGAAACAATACTCGTTGTAACGCGATAATGTCAACCATGGATTCAAGTGCTCCTGGAATAAGTAGTTTGTCTGGGAAGTTAAGTTATATGTTCCCTTGAACTATGACGAATATAAACGTTGAAATAGTTCCGAACTTTTTGTTATTTGTATTGGTAAGATAGAACATTTCCGGTTAACACATACATACATACAACTATGCTCTTCACATAACATTTTACTAATACTTCCTAACGGGTGGTGCACACACTCATGAAGACATACGACTTTGTTGACAAAGGCAACACTCTTTGTCATTTTTACTTGCGAGCAATAAAAAAAGAAAAGAAAGTCGTATTTTAAATACGACACATTTAAATTTAGCAAAAAAATAAGATATAAAATTTAAAATAGTTGAAGAATTTAAGCTGCACTTGTAAGGGTACCCACATCAACCCTGCCTGCCTGCGCCCATTTCACAATTTTCTGCGCATTTTTTTTCAATTGTGCCCTCTCGTTTTGTGCTTTTCATGCTGTTGCTGGCTGGCTGGTATGCTTTGTTACTGCGCTTTGTAAGCAAAATGTGTAAAAATCCTCTTTCATTCTTTTGTTCGAGAGTTTATTTGCTCTACGCAGTGCGACTTTCGATATGAATTTTTTATTCAATGTCTGTTGCTGCTTCTGTGCTGTGCTGTGCTGTGCTGTGCGCTGTACTGCTGAAAAACTCCCTTCTTTGCCCACATATCAAGTGACTAGATAGTCTACGTCCTTTTAGCCCTTCACCAAATATTTCGGAAATATCTTTTACAATATTAAAATTATATTGTAAGACATGCTTCTGTCGTAATAAAACAAAGCGTCCTTTGGGGACATTGTTGACATTTTTTACATACCCACTTACTTACTAACCATACTCGTACCATAGAGCATAAATCGCTGCTTCATGTGTTGCGAGTCGCTTTTTTAATATGCAGTTAAAATCAAAAATGCCATATTTTAAATTGATTTTTCTTCAGCAGATTTATAAGAATCGTTTGCATTTTTTATGGTTTAATTTTTTTGTTTTGTTCTGTCATTGCAGTTTGAATAAAAACTAAATTTTTTTAATCATGAAAAATTAATTGTATAAGAAAAAAATCAGAGACAGGCACTACAGTGGTATTCAATTAAAGTAACTAGACAATGAAAATTTAAAATTTTTATGGTCATTTTCCTTACTATGCTTAGAAAATAGAATCATTTGCCAAAAATATTTTGTTCTTTGTTTACAAATAATTGTTCTTTTTCTTTAGGCACTTGACGCACATAAATTTGCTCAAAATTTTATTGTTTATTTTGGTTCGGTTTTGTTTAGCTTTCTTCATATACTAAATAAGCAATTAGGCTCATGATAAATATCTTAATGAACGTAATTAAATGTATATTTTTTTCAACACAAAGACATTTTCTTTTCCTTAAATTGAATATTAGGGATAATTTACCGAACAAATTTGTGATATATTTTTTTTTTGGGGTTTTCTAAATTTTGGTGTTTTCTTGAAACTATAGACCAATTTCGTTTATATCAAAATATGTTAAGTTGGAGATAGGGCCATATTAAGATCGAAGAATAAAATAAATGTTGCTCAGGTTATGTTTCCTGGAATTTGTGAAGTATTGTGATATTTATATTGAATAACTTTGACATTTCGAAACAAGCTCTTCACATATTCACATACAAAGTCCAATTCACTCGCGAATATCGTCAATAGAATAATTGAAACTCTACCAGATTTTTGTTAACAAATTCTGATGACTGACGTGACTCATTTCACACTCTCTGTTACCGTAAGCAAAAAATATCTTATATTTGGGGCATCGATAGCCCTCACATAATTCACGAAACACGATCATTACATGATTGGAAAGTGTTTGAGACAGTGGTTTCTTGCAAGCCATCACTTTGCTATTCTTCTTTACCAATCGATATCGGTTGATGTGGGCACAGGTCTGGGAGACTTATTGTCTCAAAAATATACCGTGACAGCCCACACTGCGCGCGCTCAACAATGGACTTTTTACGTTAGAAAAATACTCGCAGAGAGATTGTTTCATAGCTAAATCTTGTGGTAAAACAACGATAGTACGAGTAGGATGTTTCATTAAGCACCGGTGCAACTAAGAAAGGATAGGCTCGGTAGAAGCCAGAATTCTACGAGAGCATACCCGAGCTCATTGTACCGATTTCCTTCCTATAACGCCCATTTTTCTCAAGTTCAAAGAGCTTAGACATTTCATGAGGTCATCAGCAAATGCTGTCATCACTGACACCATACTCCGCTACAAGGACTTCATGCAAATTCACTATACATATTTTTAATAAAATATAATAATTATTAGACGTAATTTTCTTACAAAATTTTATTTCATAAAAAGCAGCTAAATCATATTATAAGCCTTGCGGCAAAAAAGTCTAATCGCATGCAACTACCACAACAATGCAATGATTTGAAATCAAAATTGTATCAATGGAATTACAAATACAATTTTCTAGCATTGGCATCTGCAGAAATATGTTTTTTATTTATCGTATTGCCACTTCCTTAGCGAATACTTGACCGTAACAATGACTACCTTACCACATGCCATGCCAGAATAACCACATCTCTAATTAAAACGGAAGATAATCCAGCCATAAAGTTACCCGTAATTCAAGAGAGCTGCACGAGACACAAATTATTTTACCCATTAAGAGCAAAAGTAGCAATGAAGGGGTACTTGAAACGAAAGTGAATTTAAATATTTGAAATTGCTCACTGCAGTGCAAGACCAAATTTAATATCATAATTAACAAGTGGTTTAACATAACTGCCGCAAGAGGGCACGGTATATGCAAATTGCATCATAAATATCGACAGTTAGGGTAACCCATTTGGAAATTCGCTTAGAAAATATAATACGAGATTATTAAGTTTCATTTATTGTGACTCTCCAAAATTTTGCTGAAAAAAATATTTAAGAAAAGCCTCAATACTTTGGTTAAAAGTCGCATGAAATTTTTTTCATACTAAATGCTATTTTAGTATAATTTCAATAAGTTTTAATTTAAAATTAAAGTGGAATACAAATATAAAAGCAGCCTCTACTGAAGTCTGCTGCTTGAAAAATATATTTATGAAAATTTACGCTAAGGCCAAAGGAATTCCAGGCCTACCGAAAATTAAGAGTTTTTCCACTCATCCCCAGAGATGATTTATATAAGTTTTGGTAACTTTTCGTATAGTTTTGCAACGCTGAATTTTTTGCCTTCCTATCAATATAAATTTCTCAACAACCGAAAGTTAATATTTTTTCGCACAAAATATTTAAGAATAGCATAAAAATATTTTCAAACCAGCAATGTTTTTGTAAAAAGTATCATGAGATTTTCAAAAGTATCCTGAGATTTTCAAAAGTATCCTGAGATTTTCTAAAGTATTATGAGATTTTCGCCGTAGTAAAAAAAATGCATGGATGTACAACGTCATGCATTTTCATATGAAACATATTATTTACTTTCCCACTGGGACGTCTAAATATCTTATGATGTGAAGGAAGATCTCAATAGTAAGAAGAAAAACAAAAATGCACAACCAAAACAACTCTAACAATAACAAAGAAAGCAAAACTTATACCTGCGGACGCTGAACTTGCACAATGGCGTGGCTCATGAGAAGCATCCAGCATAGGTACTGCAGAAATTATCACAGAAAAAATATAAAAAGGTGGAAACACGAAAAACGCTTATCAGTTAAGTAAAAATATTGCAAGTGAGCTCAGCGAGCTACTTAATTAAAAACAAATAAAGTGTTTTGTGTAAACTATTAAATAATTAACATAAAAAATCAATTATGACAGCGAAAAAGATTGTGAGTGTGAAAAAAAGGAGTTATAGCATGTAGGACCTTAATTTTTGCACAAAGCCATGCATAGAACTCTCTGTGTGTGCACTGTGAAAAAATATCAACTAAAAAATGTTTTTGTTTATTTTTGTGCAATTTCACAGCAATGCCAACGACAGCCACTTTTGTCGATGCTACTTACAATAGTACTTTTTTTATCGTCCACGTTTCTTTGTCTCACAGTGACAGAAGCGCGTCGGGCCAACAAACGTTTCGTCATTCATGTGCCCTTTAAGGTGAAAACGCATCATCACACGCACACCGTATACTCGCTCATACGTACGGGTGGCACAAAACAGACAACTTACAAAGTTATAGGTTATACTCGACATGGTCATTTGCATGGTCACGGCTATTCCGATGACAAATATCCTCAACATAATCATCATCACCATCACACGGATGACAAACATATGCATGATATGCATCATGAGAGCTGTGATGGCCACAAAGGCGATATGGTATTCAATCATTATGCCAGAAATGATAAGTACAGATATTATCCGAATGTGGAGGAGTACATCGATGATGAATGGGGCGAAAGACGCAGCATGGGATGTTATGGTTGTTAAATAAAAAGAAGTCAATACAGTTGTTAAAAGATTACGTGATAAATAAAAGAAAATGAAGTTGCAGTTTTTTTTTTCAAAATTATAGTTGATAGAAAACAATGCAGAGTTGCATGAGTTTGAAGGAACTTGTGTAAAAATTGATTTACTTTCCTTGAGAAAATATAAAAGGAAAATACACTTGAATCAGTTGTTTCCGAAATAACATAAGTACAGTTTTTTATATTTCATTTTTTACAGATTTAGCAACATCGGAGATGTTCCTCAAACTTACATGACAGTTTTTTAATTAGTAAGTTTGTGTAAAGAAAACAACCGCCCAAAAAACTTTTGAGCTTCTGAAAACTTTTTAGCTTACTTAAATTCTTAATCAGCATCATCATCGGAGCTACATACCTCTATTCATCTGTTAAGATCACGACGACGTATCACCGAAGCAACACATACATAGATAACTTATTCAAATGTATCACGTTAAATTAAATAAAGACCTTAAACCAACGATTTTCACTTCAATCATAGAATTGTGTTGCAGTCAAAAACACAGTTTTTAATGCTTATAAAATAAATGATTTATTTTCTATTCAAATTAATTCGCAAGTTTGAAAAAAGCTCTTCACGCACTTTTAATACAACTTTTCCACATGATATTACTTCATGAGTTTTTACACTTAAACTGAACTAAAGATTTGTTTGGGCTGTGCCCTTATCTTAGTTGGCCTATATTACCAATTTCACCTCGTTCTATTCGTTTTTCTTGCTTTTGTTATTATTTGCTACCCATTTTTGATTTTCCTTGTCGTCACTCATATTTTCAAAGGTAAAAAAAAAAAATAATTGAAAGAGAGTTTGTTCAAATCAAAAGAAGAGAAAACGCAAATCACAACACAGAATTCAAGAATCAGCATAAGTAACGAAAAAGCGAAACGACAATTTTGTTTCAAGTTTTGCAAAAACTTAATCCTAAAAAAGGATTTTTAATTTTAAATAATAAAAAAAAGCATGCAATATCCTCTTAAAGTGGAAGTATGTTATTTTACAAAAGAAATTATAAAAATGGACTCCGTACAATTTGCGTCAAAGCGTTACAAACCATTTCTATGTAAGGGATTTTAAATTTTATATGCTACATGTTTCACTCTTACTCTGGAATAATTTTTTTATTTACAAATTTCAGCTATATTTATTAATAAGAAAGCTAATTTAGCCGCTTAAATTATAGTTAATGTCACGCTGATAGGCCAAATACTTCTATATATTATGAATGCAGTGTAGGGTATTTTCTTTTTTGTGCAGGGCCTTTCGGCTTTATGCGACTTAAAAATGCTTACAAACTTAGGTTTGGATTCAAAAGTCAGCATAATTACCACTGAAGTTTTCACTTACCTAAAAGGAAAGAGATATTTTGTTAAAATTAGTTGAAAGTTTTTTATGTGAACAAAATTTAAAACTAAAAGGGTCTCGCCAAAAATAAATTAACCCAGAGAATAAAAGGAAACTAACTAAGTTATTTTAAAAACCTCATGGTTTGAAGGCATATTTGAAGAGAGTTTTTCTTAATTAAACGAAATAAGTTTTTTAGTAGGTGAACATATAATTTAGCGAAACAGCTTACAACAGATAAATTATTGTGATGATATACATATAAACAAATATGAAGTATACGTTCAAAAATTGACAATCTTATAGGAATGTTGCAAATTGTGAACATAATCAATGTCTTAACTTTAAAACATTTTTAAAGGTAGAACAAAACACTACTATTTATTTTTGTTTAGTTTCAATCCTGTAAAGTATTACTCGTAACGTTCATAGTAAGTAGATGTACTTACGTTACTGTCATATTGGTACATAACTTGATATTTTCAATTAAAGTTTTTCAAGTTTTCTGCATGCAAACAAACTCTCATATGAGTTATCTCAGATATGTAAACCTTAAATTCTGAAATTTTAATTCTTATCAATTTTGTTTACTTTTTTTCTATTTTTGCAACGCAGGCAGTAACTCTCTCATACCCATATTTTGTACGTTCCTCCTCGCATTTTATTACACAGATTCATGCCTGCCATTCTTTAATATTTTCCTCATCATTGCCCATTGCTATCAACAACATCATCACGTGATATGATTGCAATTTTATTTCACTCCAACCAACCACTAACATAAGAGCGTTCGGAAATCACTCCTCTGTGATGCAGCAGATTCTGGCACGTACCACACAACGTAATGCTGTCGCTGCCGCTGCCACTGCCACTGCTGCTGCCACTGCCACTGCTGCTGCCACTGCCACTGCTGCTGCTGCTGCTGTCATTATTGTCAGCTCGCCAGGGCGACCGTAGTACGGATGAATAGATGGATCACAAAATAGAGTTACAATACGAAATCAAAGCAACAGCGAGCAAGAGGCATTCATGCAATCATCCATTCGAACAATCCATCCATCCAACCAACCAGCCATCCATCCATACGTTTGAGTGAGCACTTAATTTTTTATCAGGAATTTTTGTTTTTTTTTTTTCATCGACATTGCGCACTGAACTTGTGCTCGTACGGTGGCAATAACGAACGCATGGTGTGTGTGGGCAAAATACCGTAATTTCTGCAGCTGCCTTCACTGATGTACCTTGTATTTGTTATAGGCGGGAGGCTGTGCAGTTTCAAGTTACGAGCTCTGTGCATTAGGTTTTGTTGAAAATGGGGACTCTTAACCCTTTTTCGTCCTTAATCGCACGTCAGTAAAATGTTCTTTTGTCATTGTCACAACAATGCTTTACAGCATATATTCGAAAGGTTCTTTGATTATTCATATGATTGCTGAAATGGGAAGAGTTTTGTCTATGGCTACTTCATTTAATTATAATTTCATAAGGGCTTTTTCATGACTAACTTTAGAGCTGTTGCTTAGTTTGAGCAAGTTCCATACTTTCCTCGCAAGTTTTCACGTGGAATCACTCGGAAGTTATGTAAAAAAAAGCAGTTAGAGTCGGATTAAAATCATTTCATTTACTTGTTTTTTTCCTAAGTACATTTTAACATGATTAGTTTAATACGCTCGGAAATCGGTGCATAAGAAGGTTACCTTATTGAACACCAAATATGGGAAAAACGTGCTGTCACCTTTAGTGGACCGATATATCTCTCAAGCGGCGACACTGCGTTTTTCCTATAGCTCCCTCCATTAAAATCTTATATGTATATATATTCTACCATCTGATCTCTATTAATAGTTAGAGAGTCGGTGGTTTTTTAAATATACGATTGCATCGTCGATGGTATTGATATGTTATGTAGAAATGTAGATCATATTAATACAAACTAGAAATATTCACAGTAAAGCCTATTGACTTTTTACAAAACCAATTTTTTTATTAAAAAAAACTATCTTAAATTAATTTATAGCATCTGCCTCTAATATATAGTGTTAAGGGCATATTATATTGTAGATAATAAAAACATAACAGAAAGACGTTGACGGTATTGGTTTTAAATATGTCCTTAAGTGCTCAGAAACATCTGCCTTCGAAAAATCAACTTTTTTGTGTTTTTTAAGTAAAGCCAGCTCCAAAAAACTGATTTATTGCTGAATTTTTTATTTACATGTTTTTAACATTGCAATTTTCAAACACAAATTTTTTATGACATAATCCTTATAATTAACACAAGCTGCCTGACGACAAAATCATTTAAATTTGTACACATTAAAAAAAAAAATACAAGCAAACAAAACAAAAACGTCTGCCTCTTACATTTATCTGTTTTTGTGTTTAAAATAAAAGGCAGACGCGATGAGATTGTTTACGGAACCCTTGTTTTACAGTTTCAAAGAAACCTCAAGTTGGTAGCAATTGTTCGTACTATTTTTATGACACATAACTTAATGATTTTCAACCTCTGTCGCACTACTCAGTCATAAAAAAATGTCGGCCACCGGCTCCCTAACTATAACAAATGCACACATATTTCCTGTGTATATATCGGCAAAGTTGAATTGCCGTTGAATGCTATCAAGTCACCTTCAACAGCAGTGTGTTAAACTAAAACTGTTGCAATAGTAGGTAAGAAAAAGAGGTGTGGCACGTTTTCAGACAAAATGAAGTAGTGGGCGTCGCATTAAGATAATACTTCGTTATACTTCGACCTGTGTCTCATGAAAAGGTTGCATGTTATCTTTATTTTTATAAATTTCTTCGTTCACTAACACAGAGTTTTTAAATTACAATACAGTACTGTGAAAACTTTATTCCCAAGTTCATCCAAGCTCTATTTCAAGAAATTATGGAAAATTTTATTAAAAGAAATTTTTACAAAATACTTTCAAGCCACTTAATCTTTTGTCTTAAAATACTGTAAGAGTTTCATGTACACCTTTAACTCAATAACTTCATTTTCTCAACATGAATATCTCTTGAATGATTTTGACTGAAATCGTCATTATAACAAATTGAAGAAATCCCATTCACTGGGCCTATGAATATTAACTAGTTTAACAAGATTTTCTTCTACAAAAGTGGTATATCAAAATAACTAACAAATCAAAATCTCTAATATTTTCAAGCTAAAATCTTTAATAAATTTGCAGATGTGGAGTAAAAATTGCTTTAATTATTTTTTAAATTTTCTGCAGGATCGATTACACCCGCTTTCTGTACTATTTATTTACTTATTGTTAAATTTTCCATGTTTCTTAGGATACCTTGTACAAATTTGATTTAATTATATAAATGAGTTCAATTTCAGACGCTTTTGTTTTCCATGATTTCATGTTACAGATAAATTAATTGATAGAAAATTGAAACCAAACTCTCGAGTAAGCCAAGCAACAGCTTAAAATAGCAACACAAGATGAACAATTTCAGTCACATGCTCGTATCCAGGCAATATCCTATAGCATTTATTTTGAAATTGTATTTTATTATCCTGTTTTTTTTTACTGTTCATTTCATTTTCTTTTCTTACATAACATGAACACAGTGGAATTGAATTTGTTCTTAATTAAAATTTCATTATGAAATCAACTTTTTCATTTGTTATAATCAATTTTTCGATGCTCTTTAGTTTGAGTTTGAATTATTTAATTTGTAAGAAAATAATTCACTTCATTGGAGACCATTATTAAACAAATCTTTTAATTGTTACCTTTTAAATATTTTCCTATATAATAAAAATAATTTTTTGGCACTTTAATTACGTTCATTTACTGTGGATTTCAAATTGAATCGTTTGCTACCATGATATTCCTACCATTGATGGTATTCGAATTATGTCTTCAGCAATCGAATAAACTCTTCCACTTAACTGTTTACCGACATGCATTTCTTTGTGGCAATCCGCTACCTCATTACGCTGCCCCAATACACTTGGATCTTAAGCCATGCCAATTGGCAATGACTTCAATGGGACTGACTGTCTCCTTAAGCGTGAAACTTTTCTTTTTAATTATTTTACATAAATTCTACATTGACTGACTGCAACGACAACGAATCTAATTGGAATCTTCGTTGCAACCAACAATGCTTGAAATTCTTTTAAGCATTTTACAGCGATTTGGGAATCTTATAATTACTTCTGACCTTAGCAGTAGACAAGTAAATATAGCATGAAGAAGTGGAGAATGCTAATGAGTGACCCGACCAAAAAGAGTTATTTAATTAATACAGCGTGGCCACATCTTTTGTTTTGTGGGCTCTAGAGATTCCCATGGAGACTAAAATGTCTACGCATAATACTTATATCCAGTTGCAAGTAAGACTCACTCAGGTTTTCTTTTTCAGTGAAGGATCATTTATTCAAACGCAGTGATAAGATATTTCTTAATCTAATCGATCGTTTTGAAAAAGTGTATCAATCGGTGATATTCCAGAACCTATCTGCCCACATCCGTCGCCCCTATGTTTCACTAAACTCAACCAGAGCATCGCTTCGAAATATTCGTAAGTGGTCGGATATGATACGACGAAATTTTAGCTCAACGAATAATTTCAAAAAAACGCCTAGTTCACCTGGCTTAAAGTCATCAGACTGCTCATTTATCGAGCTAAGTACATGAAGGAACGTGTTTACGTAAGTAAGCTTTGAAGATATTAGTACGATCAGAGTACACGTGGAGCCTTGTCTCAAGCTATCAAAAAATTTCATAAACTTCTAAGTAAAATAATGCTGAAATCAGCGCGATGTTATCGAATTACTCGGCAAGAATTACCGGCTGTGATGAAACACTTTCATAAGGATAAACAGACAGCACAGATGTGACTTTTTCAGTTTAAGGATCCTGAAAAACAACATTTACGATGTATTGAGCGCTTGTTGTATTACAAATTCAAAGGCGCCGCCAAGATGACCTGCCTGCACTCTTCCGTCATCGATGTACTGAATGCGATTCGTCGCGAGTAGAAAGCACAGTTGAAGCATTTGATGTACGACTTTGAAGTGTTTTGCTTGAAGAAAATTGGACAATTTAAGAAATACAGCATGACCAGGGTAGTCGCAAAGATTTGGAAAAATTATTGAGTACAAATAGCTTGACATATTGCCAGACGCATTAGCTGAAAGTCAAATCTGAAAGGCAGTTGCATAAATTTGGGAAAGTAAGACGGTAAAGTCGATGCGCTCACCCCAAGAAAAGAATTGTGGATACTTATTTGGGGACTTCAGCAGATTTGAAATTTGGCTTAAGAATCTGCTGACTATGGTGATACCATGAGACGGAAGGATTCAACTAGGGGCAATTGTTGTTGAAAGCACATTAGGGTAGGCTGCTTCGAATCATCACAATGATAAGCAATGTGGCTTACAGAACTCAAAAGTATTCCTACACTAAAGTCAAACTCAACTGATAAAAATGTAAAAAGATGAACAGTGTAAATTTGATGCTTAATTACAGCAAAATTGATTTCAACTATCATTATGTCTCACATATTTCACTATTCTTAGCTAAAAATTATCTAATACCAACTTTATTCTTATCATCGGAACTAATTCAATTACGAAAAAAAAAATATCCATATTGTGACATTGCAACAATCTATCGGCCATCATCTTAAATGAATGATTATAATGGGCAACATGCGTTTCAAATTACCTGCAGCTTCTGTTTGCACAGACAGTCTGCGCCTGATTTTCTGTGCAGCCGCACTTCTAATCGAATGATTTACATAAATGCCGAATGCGTTAAATGCTATGCTGGGCCATAAATTTAAAACGCTAAGCAGCCAACAATTAGTCTACAGTCTAACTAGCAACTGGACAGACCAGTTTGGCACAGCTCGAAACTGACCACCTGATGAGCAAAGCTATGATGAATGCTCTATTAGCTACAACCAGCTATGTTGCACGCTTAGGAATATGTAATTCAAAGATAGAAGGCTTATCGAAATTGATAGTTAAAAGTGCAATTTTAGTCACATCGTATTTAAATAAAAATACAAATGCTATTGTGAGTAGACCAAGAAGGATTTCCTTACACTTGATGTTGTTAGCAAAGTCACAAGCCTTGATAAAAATCTTGTAACTATAAGCAATGTTGACTTTAAAATTTAAACTTTTGAAAAAATTTCAAACTGTTTGAACTTAGAATGCTGAAGAAAAAGTTTCTCGTAGTAAAAGTTTTTATCCATCCCATTCACTTAAAATTCATTCAAAGACCATAAATTGTTTGCGTTCTCGTGTCACGTAATTTTCTCATCTTATTATCCAGTCATTGCTATAAAAAGCAGCGTACCGCATGCAGCGCAATTTGACATGGATTCGCACCTGTTCGTCATGGCAAATTTCAAACTGTGGCACCACAGCACAGCACAGCCACCACAGTAACATCGGAGGCAAAGCAGCTTCGTTTGATGGTAAAACTTTCGTTGTAGTTCCATACTGATTATGTAATTTATAGCCTGTTGGTTTTAGTGAATTTTTATTGTTTGGTGTTTGTGTAAAATTTGCAATTCAATTTAGTTTGAACACAAACTGAAGTTCTGTACTGCGAAAGTTTAGTGTCTGTCTTAAGTAATTGATGCCTTAATGACAAAATTGCAAAGAAAAAAGTTTCAGAGTTTTAAGTTCACTTTCCGCAGGTGAATTTGACGCTGGTTCCAAAAACAAACCTAGGGGCCGTAACGATTATGAATTTTATGCTTTCCTCAGGGATTAACTGAGACAACCCCCAACTACCATACGATAAAATGGCAGGAAGCGGCTTATTTTGGCACCCATGGCAGCTAAAGTAAAAATAAATACATATTGTTAAGTATAGGCGTGGCTCCTCCCATATAACAAGAGAAACAATAACTGGGCACCTACGAGTATGCTATGAAAATGTATGCACGTATATGCATTACATGTGCCAATAAGTAAATGGTGAGTACTTGAATAAACCTCATTACTTTCCTTTACTTGTTTCCGAATTTAAGTTTAATTGGAAGTAAATATTTCTTGATTTGCCACTAATACTGACTCCTGCAAGCTTTGCAAAAGTCTTTTGAGTCCTTGTCTATAATTTATTCCTTATGTTCTCAAATTGCAGCAAACTAACCAACCATCCGAAGAAGCGTGCGTAAAAATGTTAAGCATGAAATCCTATGTCCTTACAAACATTTTACTGTGTGCTATTTTCTCCCTTCGCACTTCACCACTTCTTAGCCACTTTTATTTTTTTGCTGCCAACATACAAAGTGCTTTTTCTTAAGACTCACTCTTTCTCAAGTAGAACTTTGTAGTTTTTACGCTTCTTCATTTGACAATCAACTCAATCCAATAAAAGTTGTGTCCATTTAATTTAAAATTCTCTTTCTTCTTCGCTATTTACAAAGTTACAACTAAGCACACAATTTAATGGTAAAATAACCTTTGGCATATTGGTGTTGGAATCTAGCGATACATGCCAAAGTTTCTAAAACGATAGTTCCAAAGTATCGTATCGGAATTGACATTTTTCTTCGTATCATATTATTTTCTAGCATTTGAGAGAATTTATAGTAGCAGGTTTTATACCAATCCAACAATAATTTTTCTTTGGATACAATTTTAAAACATCGTATTTTAATGCAATAGTGAATTTGCTAAGTATTTACTTCTGCAAATTTCATTTATTCCATTGTCATTTAGGTACAACATGACGTATGAGTAATATTAATTCATTATTGGAGAAACAACAGTGGTAATAGATTTATAGTTTTAATGCCTTTTTATTATATTAAATTTTCAGAAAGATGTATATCCCTTAAAATGGAGCCATTTGTACCACTCAATATCACTAATTCTAGCTAAGTCGCATATAACGAGCAGCAGCTTAAAAAATACTTCTGATACTTGAGAAAAGTTTTTCTTCAGCCTTATTCTCTTGCTTCCATTATGCTTGAACGCTTGGATACGTCAGCAATGTGCAGGAGAACAGACGAAGTAACATTTTTATTATGCTGTCGTGCAGCGAATAACACGTGCTTAATCTTGTATCCTTGGTATATGTACATACCAACCTAGTGTTTGGTTGTGAATTCAGTTTATGGCTCCTTAGTAAAACTTATTCCCACGTCAATAAAGTTGGACTGCTTGTGTGCGTCCAAGATTTACATATTGAAAGTTACCTAGTTTTATAAAGGTAAACTGTTGGGAATTGTGGTAAAACTTATTAAACAAGAATGTTAAAGAAAAAAAAAATCAAATTTTGAAATTTAGCTTAGAATTTAGACCTGCAAATGTTGTAAAAAAAAACTTTATCAAAACTACTGCAGTTGGTTATGCTTAAAGTAACTTCATGTATAATGACCGTCCCTTCGGTTATTACGTTATTTGCACATTAAGCTTTCATATTATGTTCTATAGACTCCCGTTTCCGCCTATTATGACTCTTGTTATTAGGGTAAACACCAACTTGATTCCAAAAATTTCATGCTATTATAATGACATGTTAATGAAATTAAGATTTTACATGTTTACGCCTTTACCATTACTAACCTTATGAATATGTGAAAATAGGAAACGTATTAATCGTACACCTTAAGAATCTCTATATCTATGTGCTTTTTAAAAAGATACTATGTTATTTGTTTCCATTTGGCTACACCAAGTCCCACATCCTGAAGATCTGAATGCTGAAAACTTCTTAAACAATGTGAACCCAAGGTTCAACTTGTAATATAACAAAGCAACTCTCTCCGAAATGGGATGATACCCTGCACATTAGACATTGTGTCTTGTCAGTTGTTGCTGTTATAACTGGTCACATCAGCAGACATGCGGAGAGATTAAGCGTTCGGTCTTTTGACCGAAGAAGTTGAAGGCTAGTGGATGCGGAAGTGGAAAAAAATACTAAACATTTTTGATGCTCCTACACAACTTGATTCGTTTTAATTTGATGACCTGGATTACTTTAGAAATGTTGGTACAGGTTAGTTTTTTTTAACGAAATTTGTTTGGCTTATTGAGAACGTGTAATTAAATATTGGTATGCAATAGACCAAAACTTGTCAAAACCTAAGATAAGTTATTAAAAATTTTAAGTTCATTAAGGGGTCATAGGGAATTACCCTTAATGGGAAATTACGCTGTCATGGCTAATCCGCTACATCGATTTTGATGAAATTTGGTATGAAGATAGATTGAATCCTGAATACATATATTTGTATGAGTGGGCTGTGACTCGCCTCTAAGAGAAAAAACATTTTCACTGTTAAACTAATGGACCGATTTTGATGGAATTTTGTACAAAAATAAATTAAACTTTTAGGAAAGATATTTGTTTCCTCATATAGAAAAATATGTTTTCGTAGCAAAACCCTAGTTGAACAATATTTTGATCGAATTGTACAGTTTTAGCAGACTGTACAATTCGATCAAAATATTGTTCAAGTAATTAATAATAACAGTCGACTAATAACAAATAAAAATATCTTTTTTTAGCTAAGCTAATGGAATGATTTTGATGAAATTTGGTATGGAGATATGTATATTAAGCTCTAAACAAGGGATAAAGGTAGGGATATGGATAGAGATATTTGAGTTAACATGCCAAAGGTAACGGCTTATTAGGGTACGATGTAGGGTAATATCTAATCCAGGTAGGTTACAGCATTATGAATTTCATCGGGGTGTCACTTGCTTTACGAAGTCTCCTACTGATTTTGATAAGCAACTAATTAAACCTGATATAGAAAACAATTTTAATAAAATAAAAAAAAAGGAAACAGTCAGCGCTGAATTAAGGTAGAGCTTGAGATGTATGCAGCTCCGGGTACCGAATTCAAAGGTGCTTACAACCAAGGTCTGCTTAATGTGTCAAGATAGGACTAGTGGATAGAGCTAGGTCCCCGGACCTCGAGCTCAGAGCTTACTCAATATGGGTAGATGTCTGAATGTAGAGATGTTTTAAGGAGAAAGAAACAGGAGGCTCTGTTTGTTAAGTCATACCATCAGTGGCGAACTGGCAGCGCTTTTACAATTTTTAATATTTTAATGCATTCTTGGGAGATATAATGAAATTTTTTATTTCATCATTAATTGTTTTATCTTTAATGTTTACTAATGAGGAGCCTTTCTGCCATATTGCCGCGGACCCCTCAAAGTTTTTATACGGCGCTGCATACGGTCATTTGAAACTAGTTATAGCCAAACACAATATTGACCTTTTCAGTATACTTATGTCTCTATCATACGACATTTAATTTTCTTTCGTTGTTGTGAATGAAATATTACACTTTCTTTATGGAATAAATACTACAGTTGACATAAATTACGAGTGGGGCTTCTTCATCCCTTAAAATTCACATTATGTGTTTATCACGGTATTGAGCCTCACTTGCGCCACCCTATAAACGACATTTCTTAAAAAATATTGTGATTGAGCAACAGTGTCTGTGATTGTTACATAAAAAAACTTAAGAGCTCGTCAAAAAAGTTCTCATTAGCAACAAACTGGACAACAGAGTTGATAAGCTATAAAAAGTTTTTGATATAACAATATTTTGGGTTTTATTTTGCTCGCTTACATGTCAGCACAGCATTCATAAAAAGAATCCAGATCCTTAGATTTCGTTAAAACCAGATTCTACTGTATATGAAGACATGAAGACGAAAATCTTCAGCATATTGTAGCAGTTGGACTTAATTTGTTTCCTTATCTGCCTTTCCTTACGAAATTCTTGTTTTTTCTTCGAATCGCTAGTGAGATATTGGCACCTTTGGATGCGAATTCTGTCAACGTTTATAAACCCATACCAATATAAGACAAGAGCTTAATATTTGGTTAAGATTTTGAATAACTTATCTTAAAATCATTGATATCTCTCTATATTGCATCATTAGCATCAACACCAACGAACAATTTTTAACCAAATAATGGCATTTACTGATAACAGCAGCCTGAAACAATTCAATTCAGTTTTCTTCCGCATTGGAGATAGGAAGTATATTCGTGAAAAGTACAAGTAGGGAGGGAAAAAAATCACCCAGACTATGAATGTTCAAGTGCTGTTTGCAGCACTTTTTCCCTTCCAATTTTTTCTGCTGCTTCAAGTACTCGGTACTATAACATAAGAAGCAATGCCGTAGTGCCAATGGTTTTTTTGTTTAGCGCATTTTTTCGCTTTCTACGGCTTACGGGTGGAACTAACAAAACTATTATTCGTTAGCATATTTTTCTTCCTATTTTTGGTTTATTTTCTTTTTTTCTGTTTTAAGTAACATGAATTATCATTCTCCATTATTCCGCTCGCTAAAGGCAGTGCATATTGCACTTGAGTGTTTTTTATGCCTCAGGAGATACCTGAAATTTTACTTGCACTATTTGCAATCTTCTGTTTCTTACATTAGGAAAGACAATTTAGTAGTGAACAGAGATAGAATTCTAGTTGTGCTACTTTACTTGAACAGCAGTTTTCATATATTTTCATAATATCTTTATTTAACTGTTATTATGTCTGTTTGTTTTGAAGTCTGTTTTTAACTTTACTTTTAAAGTGCATAGCATTTTCTATAATTTGTGCTGCTACAAAATTAGACATGAACTCTACTGTATGTATGCTTATCATCTAATTTTTAATTTTAATTATTCCCATCATTCAAGAGACTTAAGCCCCTGAAATATTTTAAATAAATTTATAGCAGTAATATACAATAACGTAGCGTTACTCATACACACATATGTAGATATATGTTGCTATGTTTTTAACTTACGGATTAATGTTTATATATATGTATGTCGGGTTTTCATCCATTTTCAATATTTTTTATTTAAAATTATAATTATTTTATTTTTGAAAATTTATTTAAAAATTAATTTGAAATTTGAAACTTAAAAACGAGGCAGTCTCGATCTCGCCACTACTGCTTACTTCCGTTTTTCTTGCTTGCTTTTCAAAATCTATTTTGTAGTGCCAGTCGATTCTACCCAAGCTTTGACATAGGTGTCGCCACTTGCCGTTTTATATAAAGATAAGCACAGTACTACGTCATATATTTTATTTTTCAAGCCTGCTGTGACAAATTTAAAATTGAAAAAATTTTCAAACTTTTTAAAAAAAAAAAAAAGATACTAAAAATTAATTTTCTACATCAGTGCTAGTGCTTCACCGAGAACCAACGAATATCGTTCTCATTCCTCATAACGATAACGAGGCGTTATTTAAAAAAATTATTTCTCATATGATCGAGAACAACAAAAACAAAGATCTGGTCGACATCTCGTACAGGCTATATTTGCTTGATTTCAGAAAGGCTTAGAGCATAGTTTGAACTATATTAGACAACGGGGCGTGGCAATTTTCATACAATAAAGTCACGCGAATTCAGCTAATAATAAATGTGTGTGTTCTCGTGCGAGACGATAAGCTTGGCGGTATTTTTTGAATCATCCTACCTTTCTCTTATCGTTGAAGCTGTTATTAATACTGAAGAGGCGTTCAAACTCAAATACATATCAAGCAAATGGTGTAATGGGTTAATTTTCTACACTCCCCCTAACCTTCTTTTTGTCACCTCAAGAATTGAATTTTTGAAAAATAGTGCAACAAATATTCACTCGTATTTAAAATATGATTCAAGTCCCAAGTTTTTATGACTGTTTGAACTCGGCTTCTTGAGGCTTAGTGTTTTTATGATACGTAAATTTTAAAGCGAACAAAAGTTGGTACCTTCTTCTTAATCCTTGCCTGCCCATATGAGTTGTATTGTTAAAAAGCTCCTTCTCGACACACGTTACATTTTTTAACTAAGAACGACTTTGATTAACAATCCATTTTCAAAATTATTTTTTCGAAAAAAATAGTTATTTGATTTTTCAGAGTTTCCCTCAAGTTAATATTTTCTCAATAATTTACTATGCTGATAAAAATAATTGATACTTTTCAACTGGATACTGTTATAAATAAAAAACTTATTTTGCAACAAATTGTGAAGTACTCGTAATTCTCATAAGATATATTGAAGCTCTTTAAAATTCTTCTTCAAATATTTCCTATACTTATCTCAACATTAGGGCGTGATAGAAAAATCTTGAAAAAAAAATCTCTTCTTGATTTACAAAGAACTCATTTTGTTACAGAGGCAGCATTAAAATTACGGATAGATTGGACCCACTGTGTACTGACTTATCTCGATTTTTGAACTTTGAATATTTTTATTTAAGAGCTTGGTTTTGAATTTTCCAAAAAGGTCCAAGGTTAAGGAACGATCGAATTAAGAATTTCGGGAACGTGGATTCTAGTAATTTTATTTTTAATATATATAAAACCAGAATTAAAAACCAACTAACGATCAACTTATTTAATTTTTAACTTCCCCTACAAAAAAATAGAATTGTCCCTTCTTGATCGCCCACTTTTTATATCTTCAGACGAAAGAATTTAACTTCCCACGTGCTAACACTCCTAGAAATGATTTTTCGAAGAAGGTTATGAATGAAAATTTTCATGGCTATACGATCCTCAGTTCTCAAGATATTAACTTTTATTGATAAGACAAATGACAAAGGGAGATAAATTCACTCCTCTTTTGCCCCCTTTAAAGTTGAAATTTCCCAAAATTCTTCTTTAGTAAGCGCTTACCTAGTAAATGCTAAGTGGTCTTATCTCAGCGTTTGTATGCCATGTCACAGACTTGCGTTTGTATAAATGCACGCACACATACATATGTAGGTCTTTATAGAGATATTAATATATTAATCTCCTTTTAATTCTTCTACGTAGCATAAGGTTATTCTTTTTTTTTTTGTTGTCCATAACATTTGAGTAACAGTCTGACAAAATAGACAGAAATTCCAAATTGAACAAACAGCGGGTATTTTCGGTGCATACAACGATGAATTCTGCGTTAATGTACACTGATTGCATTGAATCAATACAAATTTGGTAATGAACAAGTATTGGAAATCGACATATGTCCTTATCTCTTTTTCGCTACTGCTTTTTTCTTTCATTCTGTCTGTATCGCTCTTATTTATTTGTAATCGATTTTCATGCACTGATGTTGTTTTTACCATTTTAATGAATATGTAATTAGTTATTTGGTTTGGTCATCCATTTATTTGGGTATTTATTCATTTGTTCATTCATTTATTTCTTTATTTAAGCCATGCATGATTTTTCCACATCCACATTCACATTATGACGTTCCACTTACGTATATACACCATTTCTTGTTGTTTTTATTTTCTCGATAAGGTTAGTGCAGTAATTTCTGACTTGCTCATTAGTGGAATTAAAGGTTTTTGTGTTATTATCGTATATGCATACGTGGACACTATTTATTCGGTAATTTGTAAAAGCCAAATTAGTTCCATTAATACTCGTACATTTAATTTTTTTGCTGACTATTTCACTAAGAAATTTTCGTAAGTTTCTGACTTTATTATATATTCTGAGCGGATGTAGGCAAAATCGTCAAAGTATTATAGCCTGAAAAAAATACTATTGGACATCAGATTGTGTTTGATATCCCTTGACAGAAAATACATACAATACAATGCGGATAAGGAGTACACATATGTGGGAAACATTTGTGCATATCGATTCTATGGACTTATTCTGGGCTGGTTTAGGAAATTGAATAATTTATTAGTGCTGCATTAAACGTATATATTTTTATTCACAAAAAAGTAAAGTTTTTTGTCAGAATTTTTTTCGTTCAGTGCATTTTAGCTCCATATTTTCGTTCAGTGAATTTTAGCTCCATTTTAATTTCCCCATGGCCAATATCTCGAGAACTAAGTAAGATAGCAATAAATGTTTTGGACGAAAGTTATAAGGTTTTAGGGGATCATAGAACAGAGACCTCGAAACCAATTTTCAAGGTCATTAGTAATTTTTTAAACATTATCTTTAGTAAACTTAAGCCCTAGAGAAAGATTTTCCATGCAAAACATATCTATTTTGACATTAAAATACAAATTTGGAATAAAAAAGTTAGCTGTTAGTTAAAATTGGCTTCAAACTCAAGGGCTCAAGTCATGTCACTGTTATTTCACCCCCTAGAAACCTTAAATTTTTTGACTAAAACATTAAACACTCACTCTATTACTTAGTTTTCATGAAATTGTACTGGAGCAATTTAAATGGAGCACCCGGTAAAATAAAAAAGCTAAGTGCTACAAACTATGCTCAAAAAAACGTTAAAAGTTATTAAAGTTTTGAATAAAAACATAGATATACCAAACTCTTTGATTTAGGAAGCTTGGGAAATAACACACAGTCTTAATGTACAATCACCTATTGATACAGCTCATTAATAACTTGTATTCAATCGACTTTTTTCAGCAGTTTCGTTACCCTGCTAGACAATGAGGCGTTCTTTAATTTTCAGCATCAAAAATCTGACTCACTGTAACGTCTCTTCTCGGTTATGGGAAACGCATCCAATTTCGCACGTACCTACCAACAGTGGTGGCGCTCAAGGCTAAATGCATTAACCTTTTCAGAGCTGTGCGTACCTGTTTAATCCTGGATTTTTGTTTTCTTTAGGTAGATAATTGTAGCAAAACTTTTTGGTAAACTCGCTTCCCGCGCATTCTTCGTTTTTATGCCTGGATTCCGCTTTCATAGGAAACTTTACGCCAATTTTTTTCTCAATGTTTATTTGTATTACAAAAAGTTGCTTTGAATAGTTTGGTAATATTTACTTAAAAAGTTTACTTTTCGTTAGAAATTTACTGCCACTCCTTGTTATGCAATGCCACTCACTTTTTGCCCAACTCTTGTCGGTTGACCAAATGTTCCTACACAGAATTTGGTTACATTGTTTTGCATATCTCACACAGTAGAGCGTTTTGGACATTTCGCTTTTGTGGGAGGTACTTTATCAAAACAAAATAAAGCCTACAAGACTCTGAGCTCAATTTGTTTTGAAATGAAAATATTTTCAAAATCGATTGAGTAGTTCCAATGACTACCCAAAACATTCATTCAAAACAAAAAATAAAAATAAGAATTTCATCAATATCATCAGCAGACTATTGTGTTCAAGAAAAATAGATTTTATAAAGTTTTTATTGCAGTTTCTACAAAAGAAATGCCAATTTACAGTGAAAAATCGCAGAATATCTACATTAGAAACTCTAATTTTTTTTAGAATAAATTCAAGTAAGGCGCATTGCCTTGAGAACACGCTACTGCAAAAACACATCCCCCGGTTCTCTAGAATTGTCTTTGCCTTACAATAAGTTAAACACTTTCTGCATTTATACTCCCGTTCGTAGAAAATTGAACACAACTCCATTTGGTCCCAAACAAACCAACAGATGCACACAGGCATGCGGGCGGATTTTGTTTTGGTCTGCCTTTGTAAGAACGTAAATATTTCATGTAGTTTGATAAGATCGTTTGGAGCTATGCTTTGAACTTGATGCTCCTGCTGCTACAGCAGGTGTTGTTTAACTCTTGTGTGTTGTTGACTTGAGTACCATAAAGTACATCAGCATACGAAGAAGCAGTTGGTTTGGTAGCGCTGATTAAACTGTGTAATGAATTAAAGGAAAAGGTTTCTGAATGGATTACAGGTAGTTCAACTTGTAACCATAAGTTTTTGGCATGTAAAATCAAAGCAGATGTTTGTTAAAAGGATGTTGTTCTTTGAAATAAAAAAAAAGTACTTAGCAAATTTTACATACTTCATAAATTTCTTGCCAAACTGAGTGCCTTAGAATTAAGAAGTATTTTATGTGCTTCTCTAATCAAAAAGAAATTTTTGCTTTCAAAAACTAGTTTTGTTTTCAGCTACCTACTTGAACATATATCTACTCGAAGTTTTGAAATTATGGTGAGTAATTGAGAGATTGCTTTAAGTGCTTAAGTGCTTAATATAGTCGCGCCTTTAAGTTGTAATTTGCTGTATCAATTAAAAGATTGTTCGTTTTTAACTTGGCGGTATATTCGCTATTGATTGACAGGAATGCCAGGAATGCCAGGAAAACCAAATTATGGGGTCACAATTGTCATCAAATGAAGATGTGCTTCGAGTTTTTTCTTTTGTATTTAAGAATAGCGAACTCTGAATCCGAACGTGCTTGTAGTTTAAATGGAATAAATAAAAAAAATGTAAATGTGATGTACAGGACCACCTACATCTGTAATGTCGAATGTAGAGCAATTGAATTTTTAAAATTTTGACATGCAAACATTTTTTTTTACTTGACTAAAGGCTATAATTAATATCTTATAGTAAAAATTGACACATTAAATTTCAGGACCACCCTCAAAATACAACATTAATCGCAAAATCTTTTAGAGCTGCACATTTTAATATTAAAACATTTTATGTTATATTTAGGTATAAATTTGAAAATTCAAAAAAAAAATAAGCTTTAAATATGAGGACCACCCTAAACACACAACATTCAAATACATAGCAATGTAAAGTCAATTTTTAAAAACTAGCAACATATTTGAATTACAAAGAACATTAATTATTTCATGAATTTCAATAGTGACCTATGCATATGGGGTCACTATCACATAAAGCATAGGTTCACTTTAATATATATGTGCACATGTCCATGTTTTTGCTCTTAATGTAGTCATGTATATGAACAGCCGACCTTTCCTAATCGTTTGAAAACTTGTTTGCGATAATGTAATGGTCAATGTGACCATTGTCACTAAAAAGTCAAATCTAATTTATTGCCAAAACTAATTATCCAAAGGTACAAAAAATATTTTGAGTATAAAAACTTCAGTCCCGCTTGAATGTGAAACCAGTACTATTGTGTCAAACAACATGGTAAGGTTACTTTCGTTTCTTTAACATAAAATTTTTCTGTAGTAACTTTATTTTTCAGCATTTCAATCAAAAGCTAAGACTATTGTTTTGCCTATGGTTACTAACAATGACAACTGCGAAAAGTTTACCCAGAAGTCATAATTTAAATTTGCAACTTGATACCAAAACACTAATTGAAACTGAAAATGATGCTTTATCAATTGAAGAAAATTTAGTTAAAATGCCACAGAAATACATTATACCGCCAGTTATACCTGAAGAAGATATCAGCTCAAATAGTGATATTGTTTTTGACCACGTTGACTTTGAAACTGAAGATGCTGTGACTGATGATATGGAAGTTATACCAAAAATGAAACAACGGCGTGTGTACAGTGTTCCATATAAAACTAAGTTTAATAATACAACAGAAAATCAAATACAGCCTCAAAATTTCTTTAGTGATATAAAAGGCGAGACTGAGAGAGTAATGGATAGTTTTGAGCAAGTAGCAACTGAAACATCAAGCTTTACATTTAAGCCCAAAAGCGATATGAATACAAGACAAATATTTGAAACTGAATATTTAGAGCCACGTACGGCGTCATCGAATATTGAAGCTCTTGATGAAAATAATAGCTACAATAGAGATTTTTATCTTTTGGGCGAAAGTGTGACAAATTTTGAAGACATAACTCAAAAAACGACATCTATTGAAAACAATGAAATTGTTTCTGATAAAGAAATATTTGGCAGTGATAATATGGATACCAGCACAAGTTATGATTTTCTGGCAAACAATTTTGAAAAAATTACATCAACAGTTCCAACTACTGCTTTAGATGAAAATTTGATTTCACTGACTGATACTACAGCTGAACCTGTTACCTATACAACTGAAAATTTGTTCGACTCGAATGAAAATTATTTTCAAAGTACGACACCCAACAGTCTAGAAATTGTCGAAGAAGTAAATGTGCAAAAAATAAACCAAAGAGAGAACATTATATTCAATATGATACCCGAATCATCACTAACTACTCTAAGAGAATTAACAACTGAATTTAAGACTGCGAATTCTGCTCAAACAACATCAGCGTCCAATGTTCCCAACACTACTCTTCCACCAACTAAAAGTTCACTAAATTCTGCAGCAGAACCAGCAGAAGAAGGCTTCATAGCAAATATTCTATCAGTTCTAACGCGTTTAATTGGACTCAATGAAAGCGACTCTCAACAACCAACCAGTGATAATACCAGAAGTCCATTAGAAACATCACTAAGTTTCTTACCATTTCAAAATAATAATTTCACACAGCCTGCGCTATATCTCAGCCCCTTCAATTTTAGCACACCAAATCAGACTAAGAACATTATTGGTTATGGAGTGCTGGTTATACCTAAAAACTTTACATATTTGCTTCAACCATGGAACATTACCACGAAAGAAGCCCCAAGTACATCACAAAAGAGTAACGCAAACTATGGAAAATTCCGCCAATTCAAGGCAGCAGCCGATGATGATCAACCGCTGCCAAAACATTTGTATTTTGGGAATTTTAATGGTACCGTTTTATTGAACAGTACCTTTTGGAAACCATTGACCCATACAAAATTCAAATTCTATAATGCTACATCAAATGGACTCCGACCATTTTCATTATTTCTGCCACTAAAACAGCAATACTTTTTGCAATTGCAGCAGCAACAGCAGCAGCGTGCTCAACAGAATCATTTGATGGACCAGTGGGTTAAAGCAGATCAGAATGAAAATGTAAAACTTATGCAACCAGCAGCCACTACAGTTCCACCATTCAAATTGGAACGAAAAGATGTCAGCGTAGCTCTTTTGCAACATGAGAAGAAAAACGCTTTGCAGTTTGAGCTTGAAACGCCAAGTCCTTTAGTACAGCTATATAGAAATATTTTTGGAGCTTCCTTCGCGTAAGAAATTGTATGAGAATTTTGTAATTTCATAAATAAAAAATGATAATGAGACTTTCCACAAACTTAATTATAATAAGCCGGAAGCGAATTTTTGCGATTTCACGATTTTGCATTGACATATATTAGGGCAAGACTATTTCTTAAAAACATTTCAAAATAAAAAAAAATACGTACAAGAACATCCATTAAAGGCCTTATACAAAATAGACGTGACGAGACGGTAGCAGCTGATCGAACATTTGCACTTGCTACGTTTGTTTTGACATTTAACCCAAAATGTTACGTTAGTGCCGGCCAAGCACTTCTTCGAACGAGTAGTGACGGTTTGAAGTCTCGTCAAAACGTTTCGTTCACTTTCGAATAGTTACGTGATACACTCATTCTGGCTATCAACTATGGTTGAAATATACTCGTTATGTTTCCTCACGTCTATTTTGGCAGAAAGTAGACAGCATCATATTATAACACAGAGAGCCTAAAAATGAAGAAAATTTTAAGGTTATCATGGAAAGCCAACTAACTCTGTTATCTTATCTAACTCTATGTATTTATCTAGCATGTAACATTTTGCGTCCATTTTGATTTGCTAAATTTTTTGACATGTTAACTATTGATAGATGCCCTATCTTTTGCATTTGCCGATATTCTAGTTCTTTGGCCTCGATAACTCTAAGTCTAAAGATCATTGAAAAATAACTGTTAGATTCTGTTCTAAGTTCTGTAAGGGAATATGAATCAAATTTTGAAGAGTTTTTCTTAATGCTGAAAGAGTTTAAAATACCCCATTTTTGAGCACAAACAATGGTTTAATTTTCCCTCTTTGACCTGCACTATACATTACGATCAGTTCACGTTTTCGACTTGTGTAGTCAACGTGAGAAGCGTAACATTTTTGAAAATGTAATTTTGTAAACATCTGTGAATTATTTTGAATAGTTAATAAAGCAGTTATTTTCGGAGCATTAAAAAGTGTTACTGATTGTAAGGCAATGTATTGACCGAAAAAATGTTGAATAAAAGTTGGGTATCCTTTAGACTTCCAAATCGGAATATTTATGTTTAAGATTTGTAAGTTTAGTTATTGTTTCCGCGTTGCAAGTTTACTTGGTTTTTTTTTTTTCAATTTTTATTTCTCATAGCTTACGAGAATTTATTTCCAACAATCCATACAACAGCATTTTTAACTTCTTCGTGTCTATAAGCCATTCATTTATTCATTCATGGCATTCATGCAACACCATGCACGGCAAGTAAGCAACTCCCACTATAAACAAAATTTTGTGGAATCTTTAAAAGCATTCATTACATTTATATTGGGACTGCTCAGGTACTACGAAAATACCGAAGGAATCTTTTAAGCATTTTTTGTTTCTAAAAATCTTATCATTACATAATGTAAGAATGCAAAGTATCCTGTTGTTTATAAAGTAGGTTCCTTTATACAGTTTGATATTTCGATAAGAACATTTTAAAAGGAATACTTGATAGCATTCATTTTCGAAGCAATAAATAAAGTGGGAATTAAATTTTACAAAACTTTTTATTAAGTCAAAAGAAAAACCAATTATTTTTAACAAAAGTTACGTAGTTTAAGCCTCCAATTCATTGCGATTTTCTAAGTGACAGAATTTTAAGCTTCCACATCATATGACTCACATAAACTCAGCACAAGCACCGTCAGAAACCATTTCCCGTACAAATATTGCCCAAGGGTACCGAGCAGAGCAGTAAAAGCAAAATACATCAGCAACAACTCAAATGTTGTCAACTGCGACACAATACGTTGATGATGATGATGATGATGGTGTTGCTAATAGTGTTTGCCTTGGAATCATTTATGAGGGTCTCTTTCAAAAGCAAACGCATTTCTGTTTTTTTTTTTTGTTTATTGGTCCATTCAATGCTTGACCGAATGCAGCTCCAATAGGCCAAAACAAAGAATACAAGGAGCAACAGAAACGAAACTAAAACCATTCAGAGCCGACATGAATTGAATTTAAAATGCATCACTTGCTGCGTGCTGCTGCTGAATAACTTACTCGGTTCATCAATTTTCAGGGAATATGGAGCAAAAACAGCAACGACAACAATAAGGTGGGAACACAACAAGTGTTGGAAAAAAAAACCTGCTATAAATAAAGTCGTTCAACGTAGACAATGCGACGACAACGATGATAAAGATGCACAGTATCTTAAAATTTAATAACTTCTCTGGCTAAAGACATGCTGACATTACATGTAATTTGAATAGCCTGCAATTTCTCGGGAATCTAGCTTCTGTAGTGCACCGAGAAATAAAAATTTTTTCTATCAGTTAGAATCTATTTCACCAAAATAGCTAGATCTTACAAGAGAGAAATTGCATCTCAAGTTTCTTACATTTTCTTGTGTTACTCTTTATGGCAGGTTAACATATGTGTCGCCTTATACTCCAACGTTGATATAATCCTTTGCATTTTCAAAGTTAAAAATTTAGTCATTTGGTCAATTCTATCCTCGACAAACTCTAAAAAAAAGCGGCCAAAATGATTCAAAAGAAAGTACGTATTGTTACGAAATTTTCTGACTCTTCTAGAAAGAAGTTTCCAAAAACGAATGTGCGACATCAAGAAATACTCTTTGTCATCAAAGGTTTTTCTTATCTTATTACAATGCGGTGCACTTGCTCAATGGCTCCAGGGTGGAATCCAAAGTTATTGTTTGACCTAATATAATGATGAATCTCGAGGTCGATTTCCAACGTGCTTATTCAAGATTTGCTTTTAGAAATTTATGATGATGATTCATCCACGTTTTATTGTTAGCGTTATAGATTACTAAAGCAGCCTATAGTCTTATCTTAGTGAAATGAGAACCAGAGGTAAGTGAAAAGTTTGTATCACGCCTTTAGATCTCTTTATGCCGTAAAAAAAATCAATTAGTCAGGAATCTTTTCGATATCTGTTGACTTGTGCGTTCGTTGGCTGTCCCGACTGTCACAGTCAATGAAAGTGCACATATAGAAACTACTTAATTTTTGCCTACTGTCGTATTAGGTTGTTGTACTGTGCTGTGATCACAACAACAATGAACAACTTCTGTATAACGAAATTGTTGTTGTCATTGTCGTCATTATTACCATCAACGTATGTATGCATGGCGTAGCATTCATTCTAAGTCATAGTTGAAAACACTTCCCCCCATCTAGATGGCGCTACATATTTACATTGAGCGTTGAGACAAATTTGCAACACTTAGGCGATATTATTGTTGTTATTCAAGCTTAAATAAACAAAATACAAAAAAAAAACACAGAGCTGAATCGAGGATGCGACATCACCTGAGATAGCATCGTCTACTCAACCCGTATACCCTGATAGTAGGACACCTCGAGTCGTCTGTATCCCTGCTGCTTTCACATGCATGAGTAAATCTGCATGATAATTTATTCTAAGCAACGTTGCAGCGCTACCTTGTTGTAGATAGGTGAATGAACATATGTACGTACGTAGTTTCATACAAACAAAGCCAAGGGAGTAATGAAAAGTGAAAAAGTAAGACAAAAAACCAGGAAAAAAAAGTGAAAAAAGTAAACAAATTGCTGTATTCGATGAACTCTTAAGTAGTTGACTCGTTATTTTTACATGAAAGTGTAGTTATGGATAACATATGGTTTCGGTAAGCTCTGCCTGAGATGGCACCCGTGAGGCGCAAAATGGAACAGGAACGTGAGAGCAATTCTGATGCTAAGAGGGGAATACACTGCAAAAATTAATAAAACTCTATACAATAAAAATTTCGCAATATGCAAACAAAACAAAAAGTTGATGAATCAGGTATTTCAGAAGGTTGAATCATAAACCATTAACTCAAAACGCTAGACCTTGGCTTCTATTACAGTTACAGTTTTGAAATTTGGTATTTGGATTTATACAGTCTACTAAGCACCATGCAAAATGTAGGCGAATTGTATATTTTTCATATTCAGCCACTCCAAAAATTTGGGCGTTGTTTGCCAACAGAGTGTGACGCCTCCCGTACAACTAAAAGGCCTTGCGCACGATATCTTGGCACCTATGGCAGCTACAGCCGTTGAATTTGACATATGGATGTTTGGTTGCATTACGAACCTTCCCAATTACATGCTGGATTGAACAACGGGGTGTGGCACCGATATTGAATAACGGGACATATGAGAACGGGGCACGAAGAACAAAATACAAATTTCGGCCTTCGAATCTCGATTTATATGCCGATCTTTCTCAATATCTTCAATTCGGCATTGCAGATCTTCTGTTAGAAGATCAAAAGAAGGTATAAAATAACTCAAACAGGAATGCGCTAAGTAACAGGCACCAAAGTCTGATTTTGAAAAAGCCGTTCCCAACATTTTCCGACTTTTTTAGCATTCTTCGAAATATTTAGCAATTTTCAGATCAACTTGCTTTAGATTTTTCAAAATTTTTCGAAGAATTCAACATTTTTCGAATACTTTCAACTTTTGCGATTGACTTATTCGACATTCTCCACTAACATAACGAAATGTTCACACAGGTTGTAGCAAGGACTTGCTGGCTTTCACCATACAACGTTTGATATCGACGAATACTTTCTCTCAGTGCACACAATATTCTACGTGATGAATAAAACTAAAGACACGAGTGACCCATATTGTTGTATAATTGCTGGTATTCTTGTTGCTGCATTAACACCTCAAGTACTACAAAAGACATTCCCAAAGCTTAAATGAAAAGCAAATGTTTTGCTGAATAATTGACGATGGCACTTAGAGAGATAGTTTATGGAGATTTTCAGAGCACGTAATTGTAAACGTAAAAAACCTTAATGGAAAAGAAGACATACAAATTTTTTGTAATTTCGGTGAAACATTGCATTTAATTACATAAAATCAATTTCCACAGTACGATAGCAATTTAAATAAAAGCAATGAATAAATAAATGATCGAAATCATTATTTAAAACTCGCCGTAAATAAAACAAAGCGTTTTTCCTTTTCTCTTTTGGTCTTCGTTTTCGTTTTATTTCATCTTATTTGTATTCAACAAATTCGCGCAATGTTTCAACATAATCAACATTTATTGTATTTATCCTGTACAAATAAAGGTAAAGTGGAAATAAAAACAGTTTTCCGCGCAATATTTTCTTTTCTTTCTGTTTTTTTTTTTTTTTTTTTTTCAATTAAACTGCATTAAAAATGTATTATTTCTGTGCCCCCAAAAGAAAAGCACGCTCGCATTTGCTGTAGTATGAAACATTTTATAAAAAAAAATGTGAAATAAAATTCGTTGTCTTAATTTGTTCCCTATAAATATTTTAGTATGTAACTGAGATGAGAAAGAAGCATCCTTAGGGAGGAAAGGTTGATTTTAGCTTTTAAGATATGTACCTTTGAATAGGAAAATTTAACCTGAGTAGTTGTATTAAAACTGGGTCATTTGTTTTTGATAAATGAAATATAAATTTTGAACAGTAGTCAAGCCATCCAAACCGACTATAATTAAGTATTCCCAGGATAAAAGTATATTTGATGTGCATTATACCTTAAGCTGAATGCAAGTATCATGCTTTTTACGACTCTGAACTCACAGCGAAAAACAAATAGTTTTTATTAAAGTATTCTCCGCGATGTTCATTACATTTTTACATACGGTTAGACCAATTTTCCGAGATATCTCCAAAGTTTTTGAACGCATCAACCGCTTCTTCTGGCAGCAAAAATCGCTGACCACGTAGTTTATTTTTGGCGGTATGGAGCAAAAGGAAGTCGTTTCATGCCAAATCAGGATTGTATGGAAGATGACCCATTAATACGATGCTTCGACCAGTCAAATATTGAGTTGATTCATCATGCTGGTAGATAATCCTACGTCGCTTGTTAGTTTTCCTATTTCATTGAAGGCTTCTGCCAAATAAATGGTTGTGTACCATTGACTAGGTCAAAATCATAGAGGTGAGGAATTCCAAAATAGAAAACTTGCAAAAAACGTTTGATCCGTACATAGAACAATTTCATCAGGAACGAACTGGAAGTTCATCTCTTATCGTGTATATTGGTTTCAAATATATACTTGAATGGTATGACATACAACAAATCAAATCAAAGCTGATTTGAATATTGACGTAGATACATCGACTATTCGAAAAACGCTTATTCTTGGAAATCTATGAGCCTACAGCTCCAGAAAAGTACCGTTCTTGTCTCAAAAAAATTTTCAGCAACGAGTAAAATTTGCTACTGAGCATAGTGGTTGGCTGCACGAAAAATGGCGAAACATTCTTTGGTCTGATGAGTCGAAATTTAATTTATTTAATTCGGTCCGAGGTGTACACCACGTAAGAAGACCTGCTTGTGCTGCATACAACCCTAGGTTTACAATCAAAACTGTAAAACGGTGGTGGTAACATTATGGTATGGGGATCATTTTCCTACAGTGGTGTGGGGCCAATACACCGTATCGAGGGCATCATGAAAGCAGTTAACTATGTTACAATTCTTCAGAATGTTATGCTCCCATATGCGGAAGTCGATATGCCACTCAGATGGGTTTTCCAACAGGATAATGACCCTAAACATACTGCCAAATGTACGACGGAGTGGCTTAGGAGCAATGATGTCAAGGTCTTAGAGTGGCCAGCACAATCTCCGGACTTAAATCCGATAGAAAATTTGTGGCACATTGCAAAAGTATCGCTCAACGGAATGTGTCCGTCAAATGGGGATGAGCTCTGGGATCTTATTCAACGTGCATGGTACTCAATACTGACAAAAATTATAAACTCAATGCCACGGCGGTGCCAAGTAGTTTTGAGCAACAAGGGATCTTTAACTAAATATTTATCTTCTCTAAAATCATTTTTTAGCAGTATCCTAAGCAAGTTTATTTAAAGTTTTATTGTTTTTTAAAAAATTTTCATTATAACACGAAGTATCCTTATTTTTTTTCACAGACCAAATGACCAAATTATACTTTAAAAATAAAAAATGAATAAAAAAAATCCAATCTAGGTAAAAACTTAATTTGCTTATTATTTGATAACTCCAAACTATAAGATAATGCCAAAATTTAATTTAAAAACTGAATCTATTAATTTTTATTAGAACTTAATCATTTGAAACACAGGTGTCCTTATTATTTTTCACATAACTGTTTATATAAGTACACAAATGTAGAAAGTGTGAGATTATCGGTATACTTACGAAAAGGTCATAAGAGATAAAAAACTTAATAGAATTTTTTTTTTTGCTCATGAACTTAAGACTGTAATTCGAAAAAAAAAGTTCACTTTTTTTGACGTGTAAGAAGCAAAGGCAAATATTTTTAAATCGGGAGCACACACAGGTTCCCGAGGGCATTTGAGGCCATGCCATATCCTCGTAATCATCAAACTATGGTTGCCATAAGTATTTTAGTTACCTCCTTGTGCGCACATGTGCTGCTTCATTATTCGATTTCAGTAGTTTTATTTTTGCAAATACTTTTTTACATCTATATATTTTGTCCATTAGAGCGTAGCAATATTGAAATCTTACTTGGTCGAAAACACACACATTACATCTCTCATGGACGGTGTGCGTTGGACCCTGCAATCGCATTCGGTGTGAGAGTAAAGTCAACAACAATTTCATATTGTTGACCGAGTTAAGTTTTAATATAAGCACGACAAAAATTTCCCACTACAAGCTCACCAAAATCTGCCCAAAAATGGCTTTGTTCGACATAACACAAATAGTTCGAGTTTTAGGCCAATAAAAAAAAAGATATATGACGTTATAGTCAAATTCTTCCTGTCTGCACCATGTTTCCCATTCAGGAAATCGATAGATCCTAAACAAAATGACGGAATAAATTCGGATGGATTGCAGATGGAAATTTTTTCTATATAAAATTATTATTATTTAATTACATTAGTTTACATATAACTTATAAGTTTCAAAGAAAAATTGTTCGAATAAAAAATCACTAGACGCGGTTCGAAATAAAATAAGACAGTATCCAAAGAAGGAAGCAGACTGCTTTCACTCCATGGCATGAAAATGCTCTTAAAAAAAGCCTACACAGAATATGTAGGTTTCTGTAAATTAGGCAGAAAGAAGCCACGTCTCCATATATGACGTAAGTACTCAACATATGATTTTATTCAAAATAATCAATAGCAGATCTTTGTAATCGTCATCAGGTAAGGTAGAAATATCAAACAACTCTTCAAAAAAATGCAGGAGCTCGTGAACTTTAGATGTCAAAAAAAGGCCATTGATTTACTCGGACTAGAGTTGGATTTTTTTATTTGCTCTTCAATGAACAATTCGATTGTTCAGCACAATGTCACGTGTCGTAAAATTCTTATCCTTTATTTAATTTTAATTTTAATTTTTTCTTTAAAGCTAAACAAACCTTTAAGTTGCAGATCAAATATAATGTGTTACCGCTGCTCAGATGTATATATATAGCGTAGTAGGAAACGTTTTTGAGAAATGTAACTTAAATTATTCACACTTTGTTATCCATTTATTTGTGAGCATAACTAATTATTTTTTTACTACATATATAAATTTTTCTAAGAAAAATTATTTGTTAATAATTATTTTGGCTTTTAAATTATTTACTTTGTTAACAATTGAATATTTTTTTTTTTTTTAATAATTATTCGTTAAACTATTAACACACTTCCTTCCATTTGGATGCCACAAAGTTCACTTTAGTTCCGTTTTTTCGCGTGTTCGTGAGGCACAACAAATACCGGCATAAAACTCTTCCCGTTCGTATATTTAGTAGTAAAATCACTACCGCGCTCGTTAAACTCCAAACTCAACCACCCGCAATCAACAACAAATGAAGACTGAATTCAAATTCGCAAGACGAAATGTGAAAAACTCAGCAACAGCAACAGCAACATCAACCGTAACAGCAACAACCGTAGCTATGTAGCAGCAACATGGGACAGCTGGAGCAACATGGAGCAAATGCGCAAAGAAACGGCGAAACAGAAAATGAAAACAAATCCGAAACGAAAACAAATCTTATGAAACTCAAACCGAAACCAAACGAATTACTACACCAAAGCGGGAGCATAAACTTGACTTGTTAGATCCAAAAGTTGCAGATAATGAGATACAGATAAAAATATACAGCTAGAAGAGCTGCTGCAGCGGCATTCAAACAAACAACAAAAATACCGCGCAAGCCTTGCCTTTGGTGTGCAGAATGAAGTAAGAGAAAACGAACTAAATAGATTAGACAGACACCAAATAGACAAATGGAGTAGGAAACAGACAGACGGAAACAGCATCCCAAAGATGGAGCTGTTGACGTTGCTGAGGAATGTTATGTGCTTTTTTGGGGTGTTGCAAAAAAATTTAACTACTACATTTTGAAAAATTGTATTTCCACTTTTTAAACTTTTTTTATTGCTCATTTTTCGCTCAGAGTTTTGAAATATTTTTCATTTGAAACAGAGCTCAAATGAATTTTTTTTTTGCCGAAATGTGTGACATATCTCAAATGAAATTCTCCATCAAAAGACGAAAGAAAGGTATTGTTATGCCCTACAAAACCCTACATATGAGCAGTAATGCAAAACAGCTTCAGAGCCGTTTCATGAGAAAATTTCTAAGGCGAATACGTTTTTAGCGCATGCGACAGCGTCTACAGATTATAAGGCACAATGTGCTCAAAAGAAGGTTTATCTTAAAATTTCTGCTTATAAAATTCCCAAAAAATTCAGATATCCAGTAAAATAAAATAAAAGAATTGATGATAACTTTCTTTTATGTCAACGTTATGTGCATTGTTTTGACGGATTCGTAACGGATTCCAAACGGGTCCGTCAAAGCATAAAAAGCGAAATCCGCGTGACGGACTCCTAAAGGGTTCGAAACGGATCCGCATCCGTTTTCGTGCTTATTGAGTAGTTTTGGAAGCAAAACTTTAATATTATCACCGATGCTCTACGATTATATTTATCGAAACACCTTGCACTTGCATTCCACACGCACACATAAGCCGAGATAGAGAGTATTAACCCAGAGAGTGTATTACGAATTATGGAATGAATGAGCTGTTACTGCTAAGCAAGAATGTTGCTCCATGCAAAATTGTTTTTTGGGCGGGAAAATTTGTATCTTTTATTTTTCTTTGCACAGTAGGTATTGCGGCAGGACAACAACTTTTGCAAATATTAATTACTTGCACGAGTATTCGTATTTGCTGTTCTCTGAGAGTTTTGTGTCCTTGAATGTCTGCGTTCAGATTACTAGCGGAAGGATGTTTACTGTTACTATGGATGCTAACTAACGGGGAATTCGCTTGAGAAACCAATGTGAGAATGAGGGAGAGATTACGACTCATGAAAACGGTGGACAGGAAAATGAGTTGCGATACTCTCCCATTGTGTCATGTTAGCTATAAAATTTGGAAAATTGTAAAAAAATATAACGAATTTTTGTAAATAATTAAAATCGGGTACAAAAATAAAACACTATGTTTTCTTTGTTCATAAGAATAAAATTATTATCAGGTACAAAATACTAAAATTTCTGGAAAAAATTCGGAGAGAAACAACATAATGTATTAGCATCCTGGACCATTACGACGACAACATTTAAGTAGCGGCAATGATTATATGGAAGCACAGCAATCAGTAGTTAAATGTTTTACCATTTTTAGGCGAAAGCTTTGAGCTGAGACGAAAAATGGTACGAAGTGGATGCGAAATTCTTAAGGATTCATCACAAATAGTTCCCTTAAACTGCTTGTTCCGTTGATTGTGAAGTGGTTGGAAAAGTAGAGTCACGAAGCTACGTTAAAACACGGTGGGTTAAGTTGTCATGTGATGCCAATATTACAGTAACAGTTGTGGTAATGACTTTAAGCAAAAAATTCAGTTATTAAAAAGGAATCAGAAAACTAAGACCATTACGAGTATATGATAATTAAAGTAAATAAATTGTTTTTGTATAAAAAATATGACTTACGCTTTCACATATCTTCTCCACTCTGTAAATGAACACTAGGCATCCAATTAAGTATTTAGCACCATTTGATACCAGAGGAAAGTAGTGTGGGAGATTTATTAAGACGTGTTAATTATATGAAAATGCTTGTAATTTGAGTTGTCCTGTCCATATTATATGGCCGCCATTGTAGTTTGATTAAGTTTGAACCAGAAAACATTTTTACTCATTTCTTTAATCCAGGAATATTATAAAAAATAATACAAATTTGATTAAAAATGCTAGGCTTTAACGTTTTAATTTCTCATCGTAATAGCTGGAGAGTCGATAAAAGCTTTAAAGTCGAAAATTCCAAGAATTTTGTTTTTGAAAATAAAACGTTTTCTACTGTCCAAACAAACATAATGTTTAGCTTAAAAATCTGCTAAACACATAGCATTTGAAATTAAATTTCAATATGAATTTTTTTTTTAAAAAGTTCATTGCTTTTTGAGCCTTACAGCACCGAATAGTACTGGTTGAAGACTATAGTTCTTCACTTAAGAGTACATAAATTAAGTAATTTAAAGTTTATCAAAAAATAATAGAATATTTTTCAAACATGAACGGATTTTTTTTTAAAAATGAAGATCAACACTTCTGAAAATTTGATATGTCTCGAAAACTATTGATAAGATTATCTTTCTAATAAAACCGATATTGTTTTAGCCAGGTCAGAGGTTTTTGACATATTATTCAAATGACAACATATCTGAAACTGCCTCCAATCACCAGAAATAAAAGCAGAGGCTTCTGGCGAGTTCTTCGTCAGCTCTACTGACTAAAAATATCATTATTCTTTTGGCTTCAAATTGTGCCATTTATTATTATTATAAATAACAACCTAAGCCAACTTACTGACGTTATTTTTGCATCATTTACAAATCTAATCAATTAACAAATTTGAAACAGCTCTTCAATTTTGAAATAAAAAACAATGTTTCATTATAATCCTTGCAACACTATGCAAACGATCAACGACCTCAACTTGGCTTAACTAAATGTTTGGAATTCATCGAGATATGGTTGGTTTTTTTGTTTTGAACAACTTTGCTAACCAGAAACTACCTAATCCCAACAATTGCAATTTACGGCCACCTCATAGAGCGCACAAGTACTCGTACATGCAGCAGCACACTTGACGTATTTCCCCTGTTAACAGTAGTTGTAGGTAGTAGGTATTTATTAAACCAACTATAAAAATTCAAACACAAGTCAAGCGCACAGGTTTCAAATACATAAACCAAACCTATCCAAGGGAACAACACAAAACGAAAACATCAGCACCAGCAGCAGCAGCAACAACCGCACCGAAATTGTAGTGAAAAAGAGCAACAAAAAAACTTAAAATGTGATGAATTCAAATGGGAAACATTAATTTCATTAAACACAAAAACATGGCCAAGTTAGAGGGTCCAACTGAGTTCGTGGGTAGCGCATAATTTGAGCAACACCAAGTGGTTATGGATTAAGTAACAAGGACACAGCATAGAAAATAAGAGCAGCACGGTAGTAAGAAGCACAACCGAAAAATCGGTATAATTAATTGCTTTTAAAACAGCACTAAACCGTCAACTAATTGAAAATTAAAATCCTTAAAAATGCAACAAACTAAAGTAAAAATCAAATGAAAACAAAATTACTCGAATATAAATTCCTGGAAAAATAATGTACTTCACTAACATTTTTATTTACGAAACATCGCTGGTTAGCATCGCTGGTTAGCATCGCTTAAGCGCATTTGTTGCCACGTTTATTTTATTTTATTTTATCCCTTTTCAAGGCGAACTTCATGAATAGAAAATTGTAACGCAGTTAGAATTAGAGATACAGTGTGGCGAAGTTTGTGTAGAAGGTGAACGTAATTTCGAAGAAGACACCATTTTTGAGTTTTGAGTGGGGGCAGTAAGTACGTGCTATGATATTAAAAATCAAAATCACAGCATCATCAATATATATAGGATTAATAGTAAAATTTCGGAAATGATTTTAAACACCATCAGTTTTTTTTTGCATCGATCGATAGAGCTAAGTCAAAAACCTATCGGGAGCTTCCACGTTTTAGGACACTTAAAAAAAATTAAAATTCTTTAGAACCATTTTTGCAAAGGCATCCATGTACAGACAATATATGCAAGGAAACTCTTTTAACGACATTTATGCAAGAAAATCATTTTCAAGGCATTTATATTAGAAAATAATTTTAAGGACATTTCTACCAGTAAGTTATTTTAAGGACTTTTTGCAAGTGATTGTTTTAAGGACATTTTTATTAGGAAATAATTTAAAGAAATTTATGGAAGAAAATATTTTTAGCGATATTTTTGCAAAGACTTATTATCAAGGACATGTCTTACATAAAAATCCATCACAATAATTCTTGTAAGAATAGTATTACAAAAAAAAAAGTTTAATAAAATACTCATTCAGGACATTTTTGCAAGAACTCCAAGCACAATTTGGCATTGAGATTTTTCTGAGAACATCTCTGCAATTGTTTAAAAAACTTTCTTATAAAATCTATTTACTTGTATGAACTTTATTCAAGGACAATCCACTTACATTCTCATTAGCAGAAAAATTATTTTAAGATCATTCTCGCAAAGGCATTTTAGAAAGGAAGTCCTTTTGAACTCTTTGAATTGAAAGAAAGCTCTTAGATGGAAGACTTTAATCCTTTGATGTCATAAAATAATTTATTCAAGGTACATATATCCTTGGAGGGATGTCTTTGCTAGAGCTTTTCCAATTGGCTCTTCTTCAAAAAATATCCCTTAAAGGATTTTTTTTCAAATAGGCCCTTAGAAGAGTTTCCTTGTTGAAATGTCCTTACTTGGATGTGCTGAAAAAATATTCATGGAAAAATATTATTGAAAATTATTTCTTTATAAGAATTTTAGTCAGCTATAAGATTTTTTAACAATATAAAAATTGGACCTAACATGTGACCATAGCGGGCCACTTGTACTTGTATCAAATCGACTTTTGACAGAGACCGACTCAGTGCAACTACTGGTGCAAGGAAAAAGCTAGCGGCACCCTTGCTGATGTACAAAATTCCTTTCTGGAAATATCCAATTGATCCTATCAATAACGATGACGATATGACTTAAGTTTTTAAAATTTTGACTGGTTTTGGTCCCTGCTTTAAACTGCATAAAATGAAAGGTATGCCAGTTGAAAAAATACCTTTAGAAGGTAGACCTTGCAACGATGTCCTTAAATAGGTTCTGCATTGGCGCCACATATGAAATCAACCTTTGGTAAAAAAAAATTATAGAACTGTAAGGAAAGGGGAAATTTTTATTTGACCTCTATAGTTTTGTTTCTGTAGCATATAAAGCGTACATTTTCTTTGCTACGATATTTTACGTACGGGAGTAGGGGTTTCAAATTATTAAGAAATATCCTACGTTATTAAGTACCGAGCAAACATTTCTCTATTATATTGGCTAAAAGTCCAAGTATCAAGCGAGCTTTAAAATATTAGATTTCGGCTCAAGGTTTTACAGTAGTATATACAGCAACAGTGGTCTCACAAACATATGCAAATGCAGTGGTGTAACTAAGGAAGAGGGCGAAGGGTGACGTTGCTCTGGGAGCAAATGGTCATCGGTATTCACTGAGATTGAGACTTAAACTTTTTATTTTTGTATTTTATTAAATAAATTTAGAAGTTTTTTCAAGGCTATCGGCGCCAGATTGCTCTTCGCCCCGCGCGCCAAATACTCAAACCTTTTAACGTTTATTTTGGAGAAAGTTTTCATTTAGCTCATGAAGAATTTTTTTCTTAATCGGTCCGAATTTTTTTCGGCGATTTTTTAATATTTTTTTGTTTTAACTAAATAATTCTAGGATTTAAAAAAAAAGAGCAGTCCAAGACAGAGGCAGTTAAGTTAATATTTTTTATCTTGATTGGCTTAGACATACTGTACAACAATCGTTGCTAGACACTAACATCATACCGCTCGCAGAAACTCGAGCAGTTTAAAGTTGCTGCTACTGCTACTGACGTTGCTAGCAAATAATTGAAACAAAAGTAAGAATTAAATAAAGAAAAGGAAAGGAAAAATGTGAGATGATCTAAAGCATAAGCCAAGAGGAAACCCACCAAAGGATTGAATTGCACTGCTAATAGGTAACCATACACTCCTACTTTTATTTCTACTCCCACCTCGCTCGTACTTTTCGCCATGCCATGGCTTACATTTTTATACTTCCGGTCCACAATGTTTTGCCTTGCGTTACCCGTTAGCCAGGTGAGGTGGCAGTGGGTGCGTAGTGGTGACGGTGGGATTTGTCAGCACGACCTTGATTATGACTTTTTATATGAGGTTGTAAAAAGAAGCTGCTCTAAACGAGCGCTGCTGCTGTTGTTTTGTTGCTGCCATGCGTTTAACTCAAATTTATGTTCACTCTGAAGGGAATTTATAACCAAAAAATATTTACAACTTGAACGCAATCTCATGGAGCGCAAAAGAAAAGTAAGGCTACGCACATTTGTTGTTGTTGTCGGTGTTTTATTTACTTAAATATCGCATCCGTACAATAATTTCAAACGGTTGGGTTGAACTGAACTCTAGAACGGAGTCGAGTCGAGTCGCGTCGGGTTGAGTTGGGTAAAATGGCGAAAGTTTATGTGGTAGACATAAATTGCCTGGAAGGTAATAATATGAAGGCATGTTGGCGTATGTTTTATTCATATTTATTTTCCAATTTTTTTCATTATTTCGTAAAGGTATCCCATTGAAAACAATTTCTATAGAAAGTCGGAGGTGGTTTTTTTTCAGTAGCTTTATTAATTTTTGCTATCTCAAGAGATATGAAATTTTTAACATCATTGATGAAAGTTGATTCAAAGAATAAAGGCTTTTTAAAGCACAAAAGTGGAGACTGTTGTCCAGATGATTGGGGCTCAAGCTCAGCTCTTTACAGTGGCAGGTGGTTTTTATCAAGTCGTATTTTTGAAGGTCAATAGAAATAACATTAGCATACGTTTTACTCTGGAAAAATCAGTTTGTGTGCTCCATACACCTTTCGCAGGCTGATTGAGGTAAAGCATTCAGCTACTTCAGCGTGTTTGCTTTTATGACTTCAGTTAACTCTGAGCATCTTCCTTGAAGTGATATTTTTAGCTTTGGGAAGCGGAAAAGTCTAACAAAAGCAAATCAGGCTAATATGGCTTATGACATCCGTTGAACTTTTGGATATTCATTGTTTTATGTGATGGTGCAAAATCCATTAGTTGTGCTTCCACAAAGCTGGCTGTTTTCGTTGAACATTGTCACGCAAGCTCTTGGTGAAGCCTAAAGAATATTTACCGATTGTCTATGTGAAAGTAAATCGTGGTGATCGAAGATAGCTCAATGGCGGCTACTTACTAATGAGTATATGTAAGATAGTATGCTACCTATTGATGCATGCTACAAATTGATTTAATGCTTAAGAAGGTTTGATTTATCACCGCTATGCCTTTTTTCCTACTGGGACTCTGAAGCATAATTTTTTTCAGGGCAATGTTTATTTTGTAGTACAATTTAAATGAAATTTTTTACAGCACAGTCAAAAACAAATTTTATTAAATTCTCAAACTCAGACCGAAAAAATACTTTTTAATCAGTCAAAATATAACAGAGTCCTATCTTATTTTTTTCAGATGTTAGAGCATCAAACGCAAATTCTTTCTGCCGCGCATAAGATTATGATGTTATGAGCGAAAATTTTTAGAAAAGTTTTAGATGAATTTTTCATTTTCATTTAAAAAAAGAAAGAAATATTTAATTTTCAGTGAATTATTTCATTTATATAAATATTTATAAAGTTTATATAAGCGCTTGATATGTTTATTTAAAATTTACTTAATGTTAGATTACTGCACCATGAATGGAGGACAAATTCACAAAAAGTTTTGCTTCCATTTTTTTTAATTTTAAAATATGTTACGTGTCGTGTTAATGCTCATTCATTTTTACCATAAAACGACTCGCGTGCAAAAAAAAAGGAAACAAATGCTGACAACAAACAATAAAATCCTTACACACAATTTTTAACTTCCGCTTTATAATTGCTTCCGGTCTAAGTGAAGAAGAACACACGACAACATATCACGTGTGTGTTTGTCAGCAAATGTGTTACTGAGTAAGAAAACAAATTGCAAGGAGTGTTTGTTATCTTTGGCATGGCCAACATTTGTATACCCTACACTGCACTGGCAGTATAAATGCACGTGAAAGCTTATAGTTTTAATTAAGGACTGTCCCAGAAGAAACCAAAAAATTTACTGGGAATTTTTTTATAACTAAAAAACAAAACGCAAGTTTTTTCTGGGACTGTCCTTACATGGGTTGCTTATATGATTCTAGGAGTGGCACGAAAAAAATTATGCTATCTTTAGAAGCTTTCTCTTGTTAGTTCTGCGACTTAACTTTTTCAAATCACTAGCTGCTCTTTCCTGTTTGCCTGTGAGAGAAGCCATGCCCACTCATTCAGCAACGCCCACTAAGTAAGTAAGACTTGCATGCTTAATTTTCCTTGCATAGCAATCCAATGTTTTTGCTTTCATGGAAGCTCTTACGCCCACTTGCTTACTTGTACAAATCAATCCAAGAATTTGTTGATAATTTGGTTTCATTTTCAGAATGGAGTTTTAATGTTTTTGTTTGTTTTGTTTTAATGTTAGCCCATTTTTTAAGATATTTTTATAAATAATATCTAGTTTCTGTGTAAAGTTTACTTGCAATTATCGTAACTGGTGCAGCCTTCGAAAGTTTCATCAATTTAAAACTCCTGGTTTTCTCGTGATAATGATTTCCACAGACATATAGTCAAACAAAGCTAGATCTGCTCTGAAGGCAACACTGATCAAAAGTATGTAGGGTACATATGCTTTTCTATAGTATACCTGGCTGTTTCCCTTCTATGCGTCGCAAATGTTAATATATCCTGTGTAGGGTGTAAAAGTAAAAAAGAGATAGAACTTCAGCAAAAGGATTTTCCTGCTGTGTATGAAGAGTCAGGATGATCATTAACGCCCTCAGTAAGAAAGTTTTTCCATTTTACAAAAACAACAAATTTGCGTTAATTGAATACACATTTAATGACTTTATTCTCGCTGTAATAACAAAATTAACGACACTTTCTTTCTTCACGCAAAGGTAATTATCTCTGTTCAACAATTTTTATATTTCAGAATTGACACATATATACAATCAAATTTAAAACTGTGACAATTTAGAGAAAATTATGGTTAACTTTTTATCACAGGACTGATAAAATTTTGATAATTTGGTTATAAAAAAAACAAATTCTTCCATAGATTTACTTATGTATCTCTATATATGATTTTCATTATCTTGGCTACAATTCTAATGGACAGAGGCCTAGCAATATCAAAAATTAATTTTTTTATTTGAAAATTTTAAATTATCATAAATGTCAAAGTCTGGCTAGCGAATAGTGATCCTCGGAGGCATTTTATTTTTATACCAACGATATGAAGCTTATCTCAAAGGTCTTTCTTAATGCTTCACCCTTAATTAAGAGATCTTATTTCAACTGTTAGTCTTTTAGATAATGTTCAATGCATTTGACTCTTAGTAAAAGTAAAAGCACTAAGAAAGATCTTTGAAATGAGGTTAATAAAAAATGGAATGTTTTCTAAGCCGCAAATATGAATTCAACCAAAAAAAGGTAGCATTATTCTCCAGTCAAACTTTGCTTTATGAAGGGTGCTCAAATTTGAGGTATCCTTTTAAATTTTAAATAAAAGACTTAAGTTGTGTGATATCTTTATTTATTTTTATTAGGAATTAGAGTAGATTGATTCCAGCGAATAATGAAAATGAATTTCGTTCAAGTGATTTTCTCTGCTAGCTTCGTAGGCTGTTTGAATAACTTTTTAGCATAACGATGGTTTAATTATTGACATTTGTTCGATGATGTTGTCTTCGAGGTGTTAAACAGTTTGAGGAATATCCGTATAAACTTTACTTTCCAAGAAACCCCTAAAGAGAATAGTGTTAAATCGCATGATCTTGGTGGCCAATTCACGTCTGTTCTTTGAGATATTATTCGATGACTAAGCTTCTCTTTCAAAGATAGCAATTGACCCAATTGACGGTGTGGCATGTTGCACCGTCCTGTTCAAACCACAGTATTTTTAAAGCCTTTGCATGAAGATTTTTGTGTAAAATATTGAACTGAACTGCTGTAAACGACGCCAAAATGGTGTCCTTGGCTCTTCAGCAACACTTGTGCTAACAGTTGAAATACTTTCACTTGAATGACCACGACGATGATAAATTCTGGTCCTCTGATCTTGAACTGAACCTTTTTCCAAATTTATCAATGATAAACTTAATAGCACGGTTTCTCGGAGTATTTTCTCTTCCTCTATACCTTAAAAAACATTGGTGTAATCTAGAACCAATAAAAAAATGGCGTCAACTTCAAAGAGATGCCTCAAACTTGAACACCCTTCATGTAGACAGCATCCGGTTTTCATTCATGTCAAACATCAAAAATAGAAATCTCCATCTACAGAAGCCAAAAATTAAGAGCACAGAAGAAGAACAGGTATCCCAGCTAGACGTACCTACTCTGGTTGAACTTCAAGACATAAAAGCCATTAATAAAAAAATGAAAAAACAAAAAATTAATTTGTTATAGAATTTTATATATTTTATCAAAATCAATATCGATCACTTTTCTTTAACCGTCAACAATTTTAAGTTTTATTTTAAATCATATTCTTGTTACAAAAAAAAAACAATCTTTTTGCAATGGCACTACCAAGATCATCGTACATCCAAGACGAAAAGCGTCGCAGTGAAAGTCCCACATGGCGTCGTCCTTATTCGTGTTTAACACGACTCGATATTGATTCTGAATCAGATCTTGATTTCGATTCTGATAACGAAAGGGGGCAAAAATATATACGTTTACGCGCTGGTGCAGCTGCTGTCACCAGTGCCCCCGGTACCGACGATGATAAAAGTAATATTTATCTCGATGAGCCGGAAGTCGAAAAACCTCAGAAAGAAGAACCTAAACCACCACCCACCACACATGACAAAGTTGCTAACGTTTTTCACTATATTAAAGTGGTAATTCTTTTTGTAATTTGGCTAATAAGCACCATATTCCTCATGACTACCAAAGTGCGTGTTGATGAAAATAGAATATTGGTTGTACCAGCTAATGGGTCAAAAGAGTATATATTGCCTCATCAAGACATTGGCGATCGAATACAGGTTATAATTATTGGTCCTTTTGTTGTTGAGGATGATCTGCACACAAGCAGTGAGCGTGAGGCACCATTTTTGACTATTTTCATACAACGTGCAAAGTTCAATGACGAGAAGACAGTGATTTCTGCAAAAAATATAACAAGCGGTGACTGGCTTGTTGAACTTGTGCCTGAAAATAAACTAAAATATGCTCCAGCGGCGAAAAAATCATTCGTCTTTGATATCCAAGATTCAGGTGAGGGTGATGTTATAGCAAAACTGAGCACAAATGTCGAAACGGACGTGGCGCTGAAATTAACTATCAACACTAGTCCCCTGGACAAAACGAAAGGCATTATCTATGGATCGCTTGTTCTTATCGGCTTATATATTATGATAGTTTGGGATATCGTCGATCGAACTTTTGCTTCAGTTATGGCCTGCACAGCTGCAATTGGCATTCTGGCTGCTTTGGATGAGCGCCCTTCATTTGCAACCATAATAGGTTGGCTGGATGTGGAAACTTTATTGCTGCTTTTCGGTATGATGGTCTTGGTTGCCACACTTGCTGAATCGGGCATTTTCGATTATCTTGCAGTGTTCGCCTACAAAATAACAAGGGGTAAGGTATGGCCACTCATTAATTGCTTATGCGGTTTCGTCACCGTCTTATCGGCATTTTTGGATAATGTGACCATGATGCTGCTGGTAACACCTGTGACTATACGGCTCTGCGAAGTTCTTTCCTTAAAGCCAGTACCAATACTTATGTGCATGGTTTTGTTCTCAAACCTGGGTGCTGCTCTAACACCTGTTGGTGATCCTCCAAATGTCATTATTACCACACATCCAGTGGTCGCTGAGGGTGGTGTCAATTTTGGTGTTTTTGTTGTACACATGCTGCCCGGTGTGGTGTTGTGTTGTTGTACTGCTTTTATCCATTTACGCTATCTTGTATATCGGAAGCCCTCTTCCCTTCAACATGGTGATGATACAGAAATTGAGGAACTCAAACATGAAATTTTTATGTGGGAACGAGCAGCGGCAGCCGCAATATCTCAGGAAGAAGACCAAGTAAACGAGGCTCTCGAAAGGAAGATTGAACGGCTTAAAAATACTTTGAAAACAAAGACGTCTCAAAAGAAGATCGAAGTACCGTACGAAGAGCTTTTGAGCTCTTTGGAATCAGAGTACCCAATACGCAACAAGGTACTGCTGGTTAAGTCAATGATAGCTTTCTCCTTTGTAGTCGGGCTTTTTTTATTGCATTCAGTTCCACATCTGCATCATCTGTCGCTCGGTTGGACAGCCTTATTGGGAGCGATTATGTTGTTCATACTTGCAGACATTCAAGACATAGAGGCAATAATGTCACGCGTTGAATGGTCCACGTTACTTTTCTTTGCATCGCTCATCATACTCATGGAGGTGCTGTCTGAATTGGGGCTTATCGAAATAATCGGAGATATGGTTGTACATTTAATCAAACTAGTGGCACAAGAGAATCGTCTGATGCTGACAATCATCATTATACTTTGGGTATCAGCAATTGCTTCGGCATTCCTTGATAATATTCCGGTGACAACAATGATGATACGTATTGTCATATCGCTAGCACAGAATAAGGACTTGAACCTTCCACTGCAACCAATGGTTTGGGCGCTGGCTTTCGGTGCATGTTTTGGTGGAAACGGTACATTGATAGGAGCTTCAGCAAATGTTGTATGCGGTGGTGTTGCCGCCCAACATGGCTACCATTTTGGTTTTGTTGGGTTTTTTGTTGTCGGCTTCCCAGTGGTCATTAATACTGTGTTCTTTTCAATGGTATACCTTCTAATAGCACATGTAGTATTCGAATGGCATTAGTAATTTTTTATAGAAATGAAATAAATTAATTTCAAAAATTAAATGCTTGTGTTAAATTTAATGCAACGAGTACATAAGTGTGAACTTAATTTTATCCTTTAAGGATAACAAAACATTTTAGTTTGTTCTTCTCTTTCTCCGCCTTTAATGCAACACTTGACATTCACGATTTCTGTTTCATTAATGTGGATGCCACATTTCAAAGCATTTATTCAATAATTACAGCCACACACGGTACTTCTTTATCCATATGTACAGATATGCGTAAGCACAGCGACGACAGTTTGCCTCCCGCATTTAATGTAGGCACTGCAGCTCAACAGGGAGCAACAACAACTAACTGACGCACGTATTTGAATCCTTTTTCAATTGGTGTGTGTTGCGTCAAATCCTTTCCGTTTTACGCTCGAAAAAAAAATACAAGCCAGGGCTGTAAAAGGTTTACAAGCAACACGGGTCTACTTTTTTTCCCAGAGGTTGAACCAAATTGATACCAAAGATTTTTATCTTCTACACATCAGCATTTTGAGAATATATATATTTGAAAATATCTCACACTTTCTTCGTTTTGAAATTTCACCTTTCGACCTTTTAAGTAGATTGATTCCTTTCTGAGTAATACAAAATTAGCCTTTTACTGAAGTCGCAAAGAAATCAGTCCAACGGCGTTAAGTCGCATGATTTGGGCAGCCAATTCTAACAACCAAAATGGAAAATTCCGCGAACCAAAAACTACTACCAGTTATTCAATTCCTTCTTGTCATGTGGCATCGTCTTGTCACCAACATCCATATCTTGCAGTTTAGACACAAAAAACATGTTGCGACTTGCAGCAGTTTCAAAGAAGAATCGTCCGATGATGCATTAATCTCAAAATCTGCATGAAACAGTGACACGTTGTCGATGCATCTATTTCTCAGCAATCACTCGTAAATTTTCTGAATCACAAATGCGACAATCTCGACAATTAAGGAAGCCATCAAGCTGATAATTATTCTCATCGCTAAAAATGATTTTGTTCGCGTCCACTTGTTGTTGTTCCATAATAAATTCAACGAACTCTCTTTGTTGTCCGTAGTGCGTTGGCTTTAGTTCTCAAATCAATCAAACTTTGTTAGTATGAAGATGTAAAATGTCTTTAGTGGGAGGGAGTTTCTCGCAGTTTCAGTGTCGAATTAATGTTCCTGGAGTTTACAACACTCTTACAAACTGCTTTGATGTTTTGTGTTGAACGATTATGTCTAAGATCACTGAATCTTTTAATTATACCTCTAATGCATATTACCGCCTTCCGGCGAGCTATAGCTGAATCGGTAAAACTACCACACCTGATCTTATTTTTTCTAGTGTTCGCTCAGTGCAGCTCCTGGTTTCAAGGATAAGGTTTCGGATTTACGTGTTGGTGCATGAATTTTCATCTTCTCATGCTTTGACAGCTACGTCAGCTAAAAGTGAAAATTCATAAAAAAAAGAAACAACGTATGCATTAGAGGGTTAATCTCGTTACCATTGATGTAGTTAAATCACAATTTCGTCTATATTTTAAATGAATCATCATTATTTTTAAAATATTGCTCACTAATGAAAACGCTTTGATCTTTCGTGTAGCGCTCCATTTTTGATAACGTTACACTTTACAGCACAAATGGCGCAAAAAATTAAAATCTTGCGTGAATTTTGGGACACTCGTTACATTTTGTGTCAAAACGAAAGGAGCTGAGGTCTCCAATTTTGCTGATTTTATTTCTTATTTTCTGAATGGTATCATTGGTGTAAGCCTGAGCGACTCGCTAAAGATCTGTTCACGTTGAACAGTTCTGTGGAGTTCTTATGCTCCTTGTGGAGATGAGAAACACACAATAATAAAAATATTATTTGGTTGGAAAATTTCATATAAAATGATTTCCGTCTTTTACAGCAATGACTTGTGCTATGAACGTACCGACGCTGCAACAACGCAAGTGGAAACAATTATCATACCCTTCTAACAAGGATTATTTCGCGAAGCTTTAAAACAACGTACCGTGCAACAGTAAATGAAATTTCTGCTTGTGGGTTCAAAGCCAAAAGGGCTTTCACTACCTTTTGCGCTCATATACCGTGCTCAGTTTTACACGTTTTGTATGTAGGTAGGTGGGAGTGAATTTGTGTTAAGATGACTGTCGTTGTAGCTTAATTTCAAAAACAAAAAAAAAAGTTGAAGCAGTAGCAATGCGATAATAAGAAAGGAAGAGTTTTTACCCATAAGCCCGTATAAATCCACGTGTTCTTGCATACTTTGCAATATCGTACCTATGTCGGTGTAGTAAAACCGTAAATTTTTGTTTTATGCCACGCTTTTATTTTTCTTAAATTATTTCCCACTATAAATCGCATTTGAAGAAATCTATTGTTGACATTTTTGCTGTTTCTTGCTACCTACTCATAAACCTTTGCAAGAATTTCTTGAACTCTGCGCTACATAATTTAATTTTTGTAGTCTGCTGTTTATCCAACCTGATTTTTTATGTTGTTTTAATAATCTCTCAAGTCATAAATATTTGAATTTACCCCTTTAAGTCTCAAATAAATAAAATTTAAAAACGAATTATATGGGTATATTTGTACAATTAACTAAAATTGGATGATGCATAAAGTAACAAAAAATATTGGGATCAGAACGAAAAGTTCGTTCGGTTCTTTTTATTGAAAAAAATTTTGAAGTTAAAAATGAGTATTCATCTCAATAAAATCTCTAAATAATAGCTATTGCTCTAAAAACGTTTCAATATTTAAGTCTTAAACTTTGTTGTTTCGCATTATTGCTTACAATAAACCCCATAAAAATGTTACCCACACCAAAGAATTCAATAAAATGTGTAAAGTTTTAAATTCATTTGACACACTTGGCACGCCCTCAAATGCAACAAATAAAATATGTGCCACATTTAAGCAATAATCAGACAGAAAAGGATCCTTATTGTCGATCATTGATTTTGAAGCAAACTTATTATAGGGTAAATATGCAGATTGTTGCCAGCGAAAGACGCTTGTAGCCTGTTGTGAGAAAGTCCCAACTGCATAGAAATCAGCACATTTTCGAAATACTTTTGTGATGAAAATTCTTTTAATAAAGTATGAACAATAAAAACGATTTAGATTAATGAAAGATGTTTTAAATAAAAATTGAGAAAAAAGTAAGCTCGACCTGAAAATGGTACATTCCGACACCATAAAGTCAGTACAGTCATCACTGATATGACTGGTGTTTGCCATCGACTAGGACTGAAGAGTTAATTTTAAATGCTTCATAACTAGTTCTTGTACTTAAGATTTATTGACTCCTGTAGCCTGAGGCAAGGAGTATGAATAGAGGTCATAAGGTCAAATTTTTATTTTTGGTAAGAGAGCAGGTCTTGCATAAAGGTAATTTGATTTGCTGCCTTTAGATTTCAAGTTTATTAAGGATAGCTATAAGTCGACCTTGACTGAAATTGTGTAGAATGGAGATGCCAATTCATTATTTGTGTTAAAATGCGCCAACTTTTCTGGTGAGTTCCTAATAGATTGTCGTAGCACGTTCACTTTCATGGATTTTCGAAGCATCAATTAGAAGTGACTCTTCAAGACAAGCCAGAAACTACACATATTGCCACAAGAAATAATTCATTGAAGGCAAATCACGCGATCTTGTCGGCCAATATTGACTACATAATAGCAAAAAACATTTGAACTTCGAGCGAAAAGTTGAAATTTTATTGAACTTAGGATAAAAACACAAGATGTGATGAGTACAAATAAACGTATTGATATAGGAAAAAGAAAGACTCACTGCGGAAAAATATTCGAATGCAGCTACTCGTAAATCCAAAACCAAATATGCACACTCTTACCATTTGTATGATTTACCCTATTTATGTTTTTGGCCGATGTTGTTGACGATGGACATCAACAAGTGATCGACGCGTTAAATGTATACGAATTTAATTAGTTTCGTTTCACATTCCAACGAATGCGCTCGCTGCGTGGTGGTTATGCACCCAATTTATGAACTTCAATACAGGAGAACGCGATGAGGGCAGTGGTAGGTAAAAATAAAGCGAAAAATGAAGGCACAGTGGGCTTCGTATGATCATGTTTTTATGTGCGCCGCATATTTGCACGCCAACTGATAATTATCGCAGACATACGAAAAGTACATTTCGGTCAGAGGTTGTACTAAGGATACCTCTTTTTTGCACGGTTTCTTGTTCTTGTTTTCTTTATTTCCAATGTTTTGACATGCCGCTGCTTAATTTGCCGTAACCGCCTTCAATTTTCCCTTCAAATCATTGTAAATGATCCTTTTTTATCTTATACGATATTATACGTAAAACTCATTAAGATGCGCGCTCAAAGTTGTTTGATATTTAAACACCTGATATTGCGCAGGTGGACCGAATTGCAAGTTGTGAATTGTAGCAGCGAGCAGTTTGGCTATGTTCACGCATGCGTGCACTTAATTAAAACAAAACAATGAAATATTTTAGCGTGATGTACTGGTATTTTTGATCGCATGTTCATAAATTGGGTTATATTTTCACTTATTCATACAGAAAATTTAAAACCTTAAGTAACGTGTGAATGAGGCAATTTATCAAATAAATCACCGCTTCATAAGCAGATGAGATTGAAAATTAGCTTGACCTGAACCTCAAGTAAAACTCTCTCTAACCTGTACCATAAAATCTACTACATTCACTGCTTGCTTATGGCACCAAATGTTCCTATATCAAATTTAAGTCTACTTGAAAATATCACTCAGCGTACATAGAGTTGCAAAGTTTTTGTTTTTATAAGAGGTTCCACGCCTTTTATTCAACATATATAGCATAGCCCAGTGCTTGCTTGCTTCTAGTTGTAGTCATAAGGCGGCATAATTTTCCAAAACTACTTTGTGTCTGTCGATCGCACATAAAACCACAAAGCTATGATAAGAATATTGATTTGGCAATATCACAGGGTGAATGATTTTTTGCCACTGAAACACGATCGAGGACACTTACCAGAGCAAGAGAAGTTTTCTCTTCCTTAGAGTTCGACACACCTTATTGGGTATTTTTGAAACAAATTTCACTTGGTGTTAGCATATGTAAAACACTTAAATCAACAGTTTATAAAAGAGATACGATCTTGCAAGCTATGAAACACTAGGATATATATTTTCAAAATAATTTCCAAAGCTCTACAACTAAATTTGAAGCGTTGGTTCGGCGATCATCTCACTTCATAAAAACTACAAAAAAAAACAAAAAATCAAAACGACTAATTTTTTTTTATTTATGAGTTTGCAGATCAACAAATTGATCAATAATTTTCCGCCAACAACGATAAAATTGGTTTATTATATAGAAGTGCAGAGAGTTTTAAAGTTGAAATTTGCTGCCTTGAAAAATATTGCTGTGTGTTTGTTGTATGAGTACGTTGATGGTATGATGAAGATAATAATAATAATAATGATGATGATGATTTTCTGGAAGATACTCGTAATGGTCAAGGATTTACGCAGATAATCGTGACCTATGTGTCGTTGGTACTTGCAAATATCATAATTCACAAAAATGTTTCAACATTCCACAACAACAATTGCGGTTGTCTTCTAAATTTGCCGTCCATCTACGTCCACATGCATTGGTCGGAACAGAGTTTATCTGCCGCAGAGACTGACTTGTCTGGTTGGACGTTACAATTGTCTGGCCTACGGTAGACAACATTGAAGAAAAATCACTTTTTGTTATTGGCAGCTATGCAATTTTCACGTTCAAAATTCAAATAGAAAATTTTGGTAAAATAATGAAGATAAAGTGAAAATAACGATAAGGTTTATAGGTTGATATTATCGCACAAATTGTGATAAATATGATTTTTATAAGATGGATTTTGCTTAAAACATGAATGTTATTTCTGTTTAAATACTCACTTCACCATGCCTTAGCAGCTTCATTTTACTACCCATTTTTACGGCAGCTATTTAATATACCATTGAAATACCCAAGCAAATTAATTCGCATCACCATTTTTATTGCGGCCATAATTTTTAACCAAATTCATGCGTTTTATAATAAATTGCCATCAAAAGAAAATTGCCTTGAATTTATGATCATCTTGTTTTGTGAGGATTTATGAGTTTAATGCCTATGTGCGTTATGTGGAGTTAAGTGCAGGCTAAAAATTTCGCAACTATAAAACAAAATTTGATAAATGAAAAGTTGACGTGATTTGGGTTAAAATTTTTGAGGAATTTCTCTTTTTTATTAAAGTAAAACAAGTTGAACACTTTTTTCAGATAATTTCTTTCATCAGTGTGCGTTACAAAATTTCAAAACGAAATTCAAGGATCATATGTTTTAACTGAAAATGAAACAAAAATAATGCTGAAATTTTTCTGTGAGTATAGGAAAAATAACCAAAAACTTATAGCTCAAAATAAAGGCACAAGAAAATGTGAGCCCAAAATTTTAGTTTATTTTTAAAGTAGATTTTTTGGGCTATTTTTTTCATGGCACGCTCATAAGCCTAAATGAAGTAATATTCATGTTGCTCTTCAAAATTTTGACCAAATTCTTTAATGATCCAATTGTATCCTTTTTTCCGTTTATATACTCCAATTAAAAAATTTTAGCTACGTCATTTATAAATTTCTTATATCATTCCAAATTCAATCTAATGTGCTTAGCACAAAATCCCTAGCAAAATGATATATTTCGAATATCAGAATAATTTAGACGCTATACATATTGTACAAGACTGGGTCCATACAAGCGGTACCTGAGTTCAAATTGGCAAATATTATGAATAAAAATATTGAACGAAAAAATCCCTAAAAAAAAAAATCTCAAACGTATAAATTGTGTAGGATTTTGAAACTTGGGCTTATAAAGGTTCATTTTTGCTGCATTCGAAACTAATGCAAGTTTTTTCATTTACAAACGTTCGATCCTGCCAAGATTTAATACGTGGCTGCCTGTGATTGTTGTCATTATCATTCCGATCATTGCCATTACCATCAATGTAAATCAAAATTTTTATGTATCACAACAGTTTTCGATGTCTTCCATCTTTATCCAATTATGTATTTTTAAGGACGTTATTTGATGGAAAACCTGAGGACCTGCGGTCTTAAAAGTTTCATAATGGCACAGTTTGTACGACTTTCACGAGACCTAAAACGATTGCTGCCACCTTCCAGAACATTTTCTTTGATGTAAAGTTGAAGAAAGCCTAACCATTCAACTAAGGACAAACAAAATGGCAAGTCAATTCAATCCAAAAGTCGCTGCAGCGACGTAGAACACCTATAAGGGCCCAAAGCGGCAGCAGCTTACGGGACTTTTCTAAATAACATTTTTGAAATATTTTATAAAAACTATTTTCATACTATTTTCTTTCCGCTCCGATTCCGTGAAACTGGCTCCAAAAAAAAAAAAAAAAAAAAACAGCATAAAAATCACCCTTAAGTCTTTACTCAGAATTGCCAAGTGACCGCGATTAACCTGGCCTGGCTGAGAGTTTCATCTCGGTAGTAGTTCAAAAATGTCTTAAATAGCAGAGAATTCGACGATATTCTTGTGAAATGAACAAAAACTAATAATATATCAACCATTTTTCAATATTGCTGATCAAAAAAACTGAACTCTATCCCTAAACAAACTTCATGCAAATCCATAAATCACAACTCACGTAATGAAGTAACACAAAACTTAGAGTGAAAAATTTTACGATCAGGTACTACTTATTATATATTTCCCATTTACACATGCAATCTATAACTCTCTGACACAATTCCTGACTTCAGTGTAGTGCATCACCGAGCGAACAAAAATTAAGCCATACTACAAAGTTACCTTAGAAATTACCAATAATTTGGTTAATAGCCTTGCAACAGTTTACCATAAATGCAACAACAACACAGCGGACTTAAAGGATGTTCACACAACAACTAACAAAAAAATCAAAGAATTCATGCAAGGCACACGTAATGTGCGAAAAGGTCCCAGTGGGAAAATTGGGTATATAGATCGTTGCAATCGTGAACTACATCAATGAAAACTTGTATGTTGCATGTCATTGGAAAGTATCTCAGGTATAGGTCTATGCTAATATCACATTTAGACAGCGCAGAAACAATCAAATCAGTGGATATTTACTGTAGGTTTCAATACGAGTCGACCCGGAGTGATTCTAATGCAGCTCAAATATATTGTTGTCGGGTGGTATCTAAATAGAAGAAACTGGAACAAAGGCCTGTCGCATATATGTACATACTATAGAGCGGCATGTTTAAGTTTTCCATATAAACCGTCTGCTATATTCTAGTTTGGATCGCTATTGCATTTTCCCGTTGGGGGCATTATAAGTTAATTCGTGAAAACGCAAAGTGAACTTAAACTTAGCAATTATTTCATTTCATTTCAGCTTTCATTCTACCATATTCCTATTGGAAATACCAGAGATACGTAACAAGTACAAGGGGATAATGCTGCACAGCATCATTTGTTGTATCTGCCTTTAATTCGCCAGAGAATCTGGGAAGGTGGGATTATAATAGTTCGATCGTGAGATGCGTGACTTTAAAGCGCAGCAATGGGCGAACAACTAAGGAAGAGGAAAAAAAACTTAAACGCGAAATTTCCAAATTAAATGTTTTCGTTGTTTGGTGAATGATGAGTAAAAATTGTATTTTTTGTTTCATACTATGGATGTACATAAGATCCATAATAACAACAAGAACAACAAATACAGTAACAAAAAGTTCATGACGTAGTTAACAAATACATTTTAAAGTAGTTTTGCACTGTAAATTGGCGCATGTTTTTTGTGGTTTTCATTTTCCCAGGCAAAATTGAATCACTTTAACCTCTTGATGACCGGAAAAAAAAGTGCCTCCTATTGGTGAAACCTACAATGCTGCAAATAAATTATTGATTGTTAAGAACTTTTTCATGTTGAATCATGCGTCGATAGTGGTTTTTCAGTAAAACAATCGTCAAAAAGCGTCTTTGCTTACAAGCTTTTTTACTGCTGCCATTGGTGGCTATCAGCCCATGCACCATATACTTAATTACCATACTACAGCGGCCCACTGTTTGGCTCTTTTAAATAAAATGCTGGTTATGGCTTTCCGTTTTTAAATCATTGAAAGGGGCGTGGCAGTTTTATAAAAACTAAATAAGGACCAGACCTATTTTTAATGTGGTAGGTTAAAGATATTAAATAAAAAGATAGTAAAATATGACTTGGGTTAATAAAAAAAAGGATATAGAGCCAGGTTCAAAATAATTTTAGCTAAATATGACCTCATTTTTCGTTTTTTTTTTCATGACTTCTGAATCCTGAGACATCATTGCTGAAAAGTGCAAAAAACGCTGCCGTTTGAGTTTAACTCATATTTAGAGAAAACAAGTTGCTGATATCGAACTATCATAATATCTATAATCTTTTCTGATTTAATCAGTAAAATTTTTTCTCTCATCTACTTTCAAACGAAAGCTTTAATAAAAACTCAGTTCCGGAAGAAACAATTTTCTATTGAACTAAAAATCTCCTATACACACTCTAACACTGAAGGGGTTAAACAAAGGTTAAGAACAAACTTAAACTATACCATCCGTCAATGTAAGGATGTTCCTCCAAATAAAAAAAAATATTCAATGAATTAATCTACTACGTCTCAAAGTGATGATTCTTTATTGTTGGCGCATTTTAAAGGTTGCTGGGTATGAGTTAAAGAAAAGATAGTCAACGTTTACACGAGGAAATGCGGTGAAACAAATTCTTGTCTATTCTCTTTTGTGAATTTGTTTTGCGTTGTCAAAGCAATTACTGCGTCAACCCGCCACAACAAACGTAAATCCAAAGCATAATATCAGCTAAGGAGTAGAGCGAAAGGGAATTTGCGGGTAGGACAAATTCTGTACACCACCCTTTCGTTTTTCCCTTCTTGCCAACAAACTCGAAAACTTTTTCTCAAGAGTTTCCTCATGTAAATGTTGACTTATAGTATTTGAGGTTTTGTAAGGAACATTTGTATGTTGTTATCTGTGTAGTCATACAGTACAACATGTGTTTCGTTTAGTTTAAAATAAAAGTTTCTTAATTTAATTTTCTGCAAACTTTCAAAAACTTGTTAAAAGTTTAAGCATATGTTACTCAAATTACAGATGCAAAGAAGCAGTCGAATAAATTTTGGAATTTTGTGGGAGTTTTTTTTTTTATTTATAACGTTTTAATACATACAAAATGTAGAAATTCAAAACACCCGACTTCTTGTAAGAGAACTTTCCAATAAATATAAATTTGACTGAAATACTTAAAATCTCTAATACATAACGCATATTCTATAAAAATTTTTGCTATAGGCCTTCTTATTGATTTTTTAACATTTATCCCCTAGCTTTATACATTATATATATAAGTTCGTTTTATAAATATGTGAGTATTGAAATAAATACCAATCATACTTAAGAATTTGTGAAAAAAAAAACCAAAAGTAATCGACAAATTCAACACATTTATATGATCGACACTAAAATGATCATTTAATGTGACACAGAAGTGATACAAAACACTATAATGTACAACCTGCTGCTTTAGCCATAAGATGCCCCTTTTTAATGACACACATGACATCGGAGTTAACCATGGGCACATTCTGACAATAAAACTGCATGTTAATGTGCCTCAAAATCATAAAGACGAATATAAACAAACAGTAAAATCTTAAATGTCAAAAGAACAAGAAATACTAGAGAGCAAAATATAATCCGATTATTATCATCACTATATGCGCCACATACCACCAACAACCAGACAAGCAGCCACACGTAAAAAAGACCAATCGAAATGTTAAAAAAAAATAATAATAGATACCCAATGATGTTGCTGTTTCTGATGACGATCACCATAACCACCATCATCATCATTAACATCAAATTACCACACAAACCATGCGCAGCTTAACTGGAGATGACATATAGTAAAACGTATCGGCAGATTCCAGTGTAGTCTTTAGGGTGGAACTCATATCATATATAGTTATTTTTTTAAGCAATCAACTGTTGACTTTTGGATTATATAGGTATGCAGTTTATTTTCCATATTCATTCTGTTTCCAAAATAAGCAAAAACTAATCAGACCTTGGCTAATGTAGTACATTTATCAACTATTTAGTAGATGTCATACTCAAGTAAAAAGTTCAACTTTCGAGCTTCATTGGATCTCTGCAGGCTTGGGAGGTGTCACACTCATTTTTTGTTGCAATAATATCTTGCACCATCAAAAGTTTCAATACCGAACTTGTAACATTTCATTGAATATTTTTCAATTCATATTCCTTATATGTGATGTGCTACGCCCACTCAATTCCCACCCAATTTTTTTTGTATGCTTGCTTATGTATGTATCCATACTGAGTTTGATAAAATTTAGAAGAATACCATTTTAATTTTTGGCAATTTACTCCACGAAAAATATATCCATTCCTTGTGCTAAAATAGCCCCAAAACTTGAATTAAAAATACATCCTTTAACTTCTTTATTAATATAGTTTTATTTTTCACCACAAGCTTTTTTGTTTCACAATCAAAATTATATGAAGCAATGGTTGCTTTATACCCTACATAATTCACTTTTACTACCACTTCATTAAAATGTTCGCTAAGAAAGTTCCCAATAGGATCAAATAGTCAAAAATAAATAAATAACTTGCCTACTTGCTGACATTGACTTTTATGAGCCACCCTATATAATTCTCATTCAAACATACACACATTATGGGACACTTGGACACCACCTTTGAGTCACTTAAAAAAAAAGAGAGCTTTAAAGAAACGAAGAAGAATCTTTTAGTGATAAAAATTAATTTATTGCCAATGACTCCCGCGCCCAGCTTTAAACAAGTTTTTTTTTTTGTTTTTGTTGGTAACGTAGTATTGGTTCTTGGTATGAAAACAATGTGAAAATGTAGCAGATCTTGTAATAATAAAATATGTTTACTTAAAAAAAAAAAACAGAGTTCTAAAATTCGTAATCAAACTTACCACATCTACCATATGAAGTCTGCTGCTGGAGTTCCCCATTAATGCGACAAAGCTTCCTTAGGAACATCATCGTGTATTAAGCGTTACAGCTGGTTTTGCATGCACAAAATCCCACAGTTACTATTTTATTGACTATGTAAACATATTTTCAAAATAATTTAACTTCAATTACTTCAATCAATATCGATTTTCTTATAATGAATTATAGAATTTTACAAAGCTCTTTAAATCTTTTTGAATTATCTTTCCAATGATACTCGTTCTGTTAAAGTTAGTTCAAGCGTTCTTTCTGACTTTTAGAAAAGCTATATCCGCCATTTCTCTATAAATATCATCACGATATTAAAATAAAATTTCCGACCATATTTAGGTCTTTTATGGTCCCTTTTTTTATTTCTATGTAAAAAAAAATATTTTTTTGAAATTATTTCTATTGAAGCTCCTATAAGCAGCATCAATAAATCTTTGAGTAATCGCTATTTCTAGACTTTTGAAGAGAAGCGACTCTGGTGACTTTCAAATATCACCCTGTTACTCGAAAAAAAACCGATAAGAGTGTCAATTTTTTATATCGGTCTAGTGTGTATACTAGGGATTGCAATTAAAAAAACAGTGGATCCCACAAGTAAAAATCCTGGGACTTAATACTTTCATTTCTTATATCTATAAGCACATTTAACTAAGATAAAAACGAAATTCTGTTCGTTCGAGTTTACATAGCTCACGAGCGGCATTGGCTCGATTTTTTTTTTATTTTGTTCGCTATTGTCGTCAGATGATTTTTAATGTAAAAAAATGTTTGGAAAAGTTTTAAAAAAAAGTCTGAAAATCGTGAAAAACGATAGATATGTATAGGGTAAGCTCGGAAGATATGGCACCATTTTTTTGAACTTCTAGAAAAAAGCAAGTAGTACAGATTCATCATTATCCTTGATAGTAACCCCAGATAAAGAAACTTTGTCTTGGCAAAATTTGATTGATTACTCTGATAGTGATTTAAGGCTCTAAACAATCTTTAAATTGTTATGCCAAATGTTACCGAACTATAACATTGGCGTACTCACATATATAGTGGTGCAGAGTAGTCAAAAGTTCTGCTTTTATGCCATTATTTCGAAAATGATTAGTTCTCGATAAGTAAAGGCAAAAAAAAAAAACAGATATTAGTACTCTTTCCATTTTGCCCAACTTAATTGCTATCATATTAAAGTAGTTCAGAAAACTGTGGTTTATCAAACACTGAATGCCTTCACTTAAGACACATCTACTACATTTTGCCTTTAGAGGCGTGATGAATGTTGTTTCAATTGTTTCGTGACTGAAGTGGAGTGAGATCTTTAGAGGAAAATCTTTAGTTTTTTAAACAGAATTCCAATGTTCTGGTGAAATTTATATTAAAAAAGTGCTTTTTATGCTAAAATCTTGTCTCATGCTAGGTTTTCAAAAAAAAAAACAATCTAAAAGTATACTTTTTAAATAGTTTTCAAACTTTTAATGTTATTTCAAACATTTTCATATGTTATCCGAGATCTATAAGATCACAGGGTTCACAAGAGTTGGTAAATTTCATTACTTATTTTTTCCAAAGTCCAAATAATAATATCACTCTGCACTATCAGTTGCAAAAGATTTGTAAATCCAACATTTGCAGGCATTCGCAGATTTTTTTTAATTTAACACATTTGGCATTATTTTAGCCCACTGTATTTAGATTTTATTTTTTAATTGATACTAAATAAATGACACTTTTTTTTTTTTTTTTCAGTGACTCAGCCAAAACAACTTTTTTTTTCTTGTTTGCAATTTCCTCTTAACAAAAAAAAACGACAAAAAATCACCTCAACGCACAACAACTCATTTCAAACTCACAAACGCGATTAACTGTTTGCCTGTCTTCCGCAGACGCCACTGACTCAATTCCGGCCAGCCCAACTTGTCAACTAAAGACCCTCACTGATACGCTCACAAATCAAAGAAATGATATAAATAAAATTAAAAAAAAAAAAGAATTTCATCGTACAATAAACAAACCCAGCGGCATGACCAGCACGTGCCACACGGAACAATTCTTTGCAGCTGAGATGCCCTCCCCAACAGACTAAAGTGAATCAAGTGCAACGACAACAAAAACAATAAGAAACGCAGGAACTTGACTTCTTCGAAGAAATCAAAGGGTTAAGTAAATATTTTTTTTTCTTCACTTCTTATTCGCTTTCTTCTTTATTGGTAAGTTGACACTTTTTGTGTTATTTTGTTGTGTTGAAGAAAAAATTCTTAACACCTTATACCGGTTCCATGGAGTTTTCTTTTTTTGTAATTGGTTGCGCTTCCGTTAAATTACGCTTAGTAAATGTGATATTAAAAAACTTTCAAAATATCAGCTTTTATGTGCTATATTGGTAATGATTCGAGCGATCTTCTTTTGCTTTACACATAACGCGTTGATATCAAAAACTATATTAAGCCAACTTCAGGTGGCAACCTCAAGTTGAAGTTACATGGAATGCAGAGTTTTGAGTCGATATGTTAAATTTTTATTTTAACTTAAAACACTCGTACGTACTCGAGTATATGTTGATGAGGGCAATGGAAGGAGGGCACCTTCCTAGTTACACTCATAGGTAGTTCATTAAAAAGTACTCGTTTTTGTAAATTCAGTTTTGTTGTTTTATATTTTCACGCTTTGATAGATATAAAGCACGGCTTAGGTAAGACCCACACTCATATAGCAACGTAAAACATGCTACGTTTATCGCATAAGAAGCGCAGGTTGCAGCTTTGATAAATGGTAACATATTTTATATTTCTTGCATTTGTTTCAAGATACCCTATGTATTATATAAATTTAGAGAGAGTGTGCTTTTTCAGATAATTTGTTTAAAAGTTTTTGTTTAATATTTATTAACAGTAAGCAAATTTTGGTAGATATTAATATGCCTAATTGTGGTTATGATTTGGTTGGATCAAACTAATATTAAATTCTCTTTTCTTATATGATTTCACTTCGAATTAATATGAGTGATGAGGTGAGCTCTCAACATTATTGGGTAAAACATCACTTTAGTACCATCTGACTGACACACAATGGTGGTATTTCTAAAAAGCCTCATAACTTAAAAACAATTTCTAAAAACCCTCATAACTTAAAAACAATTCCGACGGACCACAGCACAGCAGCCAGCGGAAAAAAATCGTAAATCTGTTTAAGTAAACATAATTGCAACGTACGAAGGTCACACTTCAAGTTCTAATTTTGACAGCGGATAATTTCTGGCGATTTTTCCGTCATCCGTCGGAATTGCATTTAAGCTATTACGCTCTACCTTAAATATCGAAGAAAATCGCACTTTCATTTTTGAAATTTTAATGTGAAACTTTAACACCCTTTGATGCAACAATTTATATGTTTTTTCCTTACCTCCACTTGTAGGTACTTAGTATTGTCGATGTAGGGTGTTCAGCTTTCGACCAAACTATGCAGAAAACCCCATATTCAACACATCTTTTTGTTTTTATACATATTTGTATTGCATTTACTTTGTTGCTCATTAAGCTGGTCACAGAAGCATTAAGACAATAAAATTATGTTTCGAACTTTTGCGATGAGCATATGGTTAACAATATAAAAAAATAATGCAATGCTAGTTAACCCTAGAGAGATAACCTACATATTTAAAAAAAAATAAAAAACCTACGACGCAAAGTACTCACAGCCGGTAAACAAACGTTTTTTCGAAGCAAATATGTTTTTGTGTGGATCTATCACGTTTGAGCAACACACGAGCTATTAAATACTGAAACAGAAGCTTAAGATAAAACAAAATATTTGCTTTTTGTTGTCGTTATGTGCCTGGTCTGCGATAACGGACCTATTTTCTAGTTTTCAGTCGATTTTTATAGAACCGCATGATTCTAGCCTTATTATTTATTTTACAAATGCACTACTTCAAACTGAACACAATTAAATAAACGAATGAAAATACAGTAGACTTACAGCTCCAGTAGTAAGTACTTTTGGAACTGTTTTCTAAAAAACTTGTTTTCGGACAATAGGTCCCTTTTCGTAGACTAAGCTATACCTAACTTAGACTTCAGCTTTGATAGTAAACAAAATAAAGCCATATTCTTAACATTCTTACGAAAGTGAATACAATATAGCATATGGAGGTCTCCTAAGGTGTTGCTGTCCCGGGCCTCCAAAGCCCACTGGCTATCTGCTATATGCTCTCAGAACTTTTCCCCAACTCTACTACCATCTATGAAGTATCACAGCTCAACGCAAACACGCGTTATTTTTAACGAATGTTGAGGACGCGCTATCTTTCTAAGGTTAATATAAAGATTAAAATTTTACATACATAAATTTTGTTGCTAGTACATTATTAAGATAAAACGCATGCACAGTAGTGTATCCACATGCAAAAGTATTACATTAAACCCTAGAACAATTTCTTCGGCCTTAGGGACGGCGAACTTATGCGGTTGAACGGTGCCCCGCGCCGGGGTTGTCAAGTCGAAAGAAGCAAATCCTCCAATTGCCGGTATTTATTGTAGTTCTTTTAAAAAAAAAATTATTTCGAAATTTGTATCTCTTATAGGTTAAGTGATATTTTGATTTGTACTTGAAAGTTTTCCGAAACTCAATTTTCGATATTTTTGAGTTTTATACATTTTAATACCCTCCTTTCCTCCTTCCATGTGTTACAAATAAAAGAATAAAATACACAGTTATAGGGTATAAGAACATATTCGACATTGAAAGTAATAGCAAATAAATCCTTTAGTATCGGCTACGCAGCAAATCGTTAGAGAAAATTTCAGTATTGGGTCAATGAATGAGAAGGCATAACATTTATTTCTTAACTTTAGAACTTTTAGCCCACTGTAAGCAATTTTCTGTAAGTAATTTCTATTCAGAAAAACATCGCGGCTTCACTAATTTCTAAAATCACTCCTATTCTGTTACCTCAACCTGAACGTTACGTACAATACCTGTCTCAATTTTTAAGTAATTTGTTGTTACTTTATGCTCTAACCATTCATTCATTCATTCAACCCAAGCATAAAGTTCAACAATTTTTTAAATAATTCTTAACCATCACGGTAGTGATCCATTGTATGGAAAATTTTAAAAATATGCTGGAAGAATGGGGGAAAAACAGAGTTGAATTAAATCACTCTGAGCTTTTGAGTGCAACTTGGCGTTGCGAATTAGTTGGTGAGTTTTTTTAAATTAAAAATTCTATAAATAGAGCTAAGTACAAACTTAAGACTGTGGTATGTAAATGAAATATATTTGTGGTCATCAAAAGGGTGATCCAACATTTTTGCTCATTTTCAGTGGTATCTTGACCATGACATTACAGATGTTATATGCTTTTACGTATTGAATTTGTCGGCGTGGACATGGTTTTCAGCTTAACCTTAAAAAGAAACAAAGTCCTTTGGTGTTGAATTACACGATCTTGGTGTTCAGTTGACAACACAAAAACGTGAAATAAGTTGTCCTGTGAAACTCTCACAAAAAATCCAACAACGTGTCTTCCTCATTAGTTTCTTCCGGCTGACCGAAATGCGCACCAAACAGTCACTTTTTCGGCATATAGTGACCTCTCCTAAATCACATGATGATTTTTCCGCACCATTGTGATAGTTTCGCTTATTTACATACACAGAGAAAAGAAGATTTCTTCGAAAGTTCATCATCAACACGCAGTATCCAGTAAGGAATCGTGTGGCTATTCAGATACATCTGCAATTGAGGTGCAGCAGGTGGTTTTTGGCATAAATAATTTTGCCAAATGATTTTTCTCCAGAGAATCAATCCAATCAGATTAGCATTTCTAATAGAGGATAAATGTGCACCAAAGGAACTGAAACTAGCCCTTGATCTTGTTTGCTTATATCTTTTTACATTTAAGATTCCAGAAGGCTATATAAAAGTTTCATATCTAAAAAAATGACAACGACCACTAACTCAGGCTCTCACACATGTAAGTCCGTCGGCAGAAGTGTTGCACGTAGATACCTAAAGAATTACATGTGATGAAAATGATATTAAGATTTTGATTGAAGTTGATTTTATAAAAAATTCAGCTAGTTCATATGGTAACCTCAGCCAAAGGCTGTTCTCAGATATTAAAGCACTACAAACTACTGTCTGACATATCATACCTACTTAGGTCCAGAACATGTAAATTAACGAACCATAACATGCGGCTCAAGATAAAAAATTGACTTCCGCCCCTATTAAAGATACAGTTTCGTCTATCACACCAAACTTAAAAGCAAAGAAGGTGTATCTACGATACCAATCGGCAAACAAACTATTCTCTATAATACAAATAATCCCTTATATTCATCGATTAATAGCGTGATTCCATAGCAACAGCGTACAACTGTTGCCATGTAAAATTAATAAAGTGTTGAATTTAAAGTTAGAATTTTAATTTTTGTTTAAATATGAAGCTTTAAGCGATTTATTGTTGATCTCTCACTATAATGCTGGAGTCCCATGATTTAGAAGATGAATTTCGAATACTTTCGCAAAAGGTTCAAAGTCATGAACTCATGAGAAAGCCACGATCTTCAAGTGGCCAAACAAGAAGAATCGCTATACCACGTTTAGGACTAGGAGCCATTAGAATATCACTGGAGGACATTGAAAAAGGTGTATGTATTAAATATTATAACCTGCTATTCTGAACTTAAGTGCATAGATTTTTCTATCTAGATTATAGCGGGCATGCATGCACCAGATACTCCATCAAGCACGCACAGCTCTTCAGATTCCGATGTTGCAAAGAGCCTGCATGATCAAAAAGAATCCATAAGATCGGCCACTAAGCCTGTGCTTCCCTACATGAAAGTAACACTCCGAAAAAGTAAAATAATCGTGCTGTTTGAACAAAACAGCTGCACTGTATTGCGCGATACCGACGAAGGTCGTTATACTGAAAAAGATAACATAATGTACGATTATCTGACACAAGGGAAAGGTGCAACACGGCGTCGAGTTAATGCAATTACCCAAACTGCGACGTTGTTGTACAAAACTCGTAGTGTCAATACCGAATCAATACGTCAAGGTCATGTTGGTTCATATGTCTCCAATTATGAAATGTTTGACACATACAAGGACTTGGAAAAATCCACACAAAGCATTGATGTCGATGGTCAGCATAAACTACAGGTGACCACCTATAAAGTGCGTGGCGTTGACAAGTTCCTTGAGATCAATAACAATCCGAATTTCAAACTTGCCCTAATGCTAATGATGCGTTGTCTAGCTGGTAACGTGTTCGAGCAAAGTCAACGACGTTTTCGTAATATGAATTTGCCCGATCCTTTGGCTATGGATGTGCGTTATCGCTATCGCTTGCAGTTACTTTGGCGTTATTGGCCACAGTCGTTGAATGAAGCTACCGGACATACAGTGGCTGATATGAGTTGGTGTCACTGCAACGGAGATATTCTAGCAGTCGGTTATGGTATCTACTCACACTCTGCTGATCATGTGCCACAAAATGGTTATGTTTGCATTTGGAATATAAAGAATCCAGTTAATCCTGAACGTTTCTATGATTATAACGTACCCGTTGTATCAGTGGAGTTTTCAACGTTAGTACCACAATTACTGGCTATTGGTCTATTTAACGGAAGTGTAGAGATACGGGATATAACTTTCAGCGATAGCAATCCTATCGCCATTTCAGAACGTAAAACTTCACCAAGCTATGAAGCAATGATGGCCCTAAAGTGGATTAACGATGGAGAAATCGATGAAGGTGCAACATGCTTAGTTGGTCAGCAAGCGTTATTGGCACTTTCCCAGGATGGCTCCGTTACAAAGTATCGTATTATTAACAGTCCATATTTACTTGGTTTTCAGCAAATACTACTCGATCGTGTCGAAGGAAATGCAGAGGGCTTGCTAGTTGAAAGATCTTGGGACACAATGGAAGCCAATCGTCATCCACAAGGTTTAAATTTAAGCTTACATCCAACTCATCCAGATATTTTTTTTATTCTAACCGACGAGGGTTGTTTTCACAAATGTTCCACTAACTATCCGCAAGAACAAATTCAAGTATGGCAGACACATGATGCAGCTGTAACTGCGCTGGAGTTTTCACCGTGGTCACCGAAACTATTTTTGACAAGCGGCAATGATTGGTACGTATCTGAACTGATATCGCTCGCATCCTATTAAAATAAAAAAGTTTATATATTAGCATATATCGCAACAACTGAATGTCTAACGGAATTAAGTGCTGAAGTCTTTAACTAAAGTAGTTGAGCATTTGAATAAAAAATTGCTTTTTGGGACAATCGTGCCCCTTGAAATTTTAGTCAACTTTTATTAACAACAATCCATTTTTTTCCACCCACATATCATCAGATTTTGAAATTGGCTGATACCACATGATATCGTGGTATCACAGCTGGTCCTCCGTTTGATACCATTTCATTTCGGTAGCAAGCATTCAAATCTTTCATATACTATTTACTAACCGAATACGATTCCGTCCGATGCTATAGCAACTGTCTTATACCAAATAATGCCCATTTTCTTCAGATAGTATCTGATACCTCCATTTTAATTGAATAGATTTCTAGACGAACATTGCTCATGGAGAAAGATGGGTTAGACCACAAATTGCTTTGTGAAAGAGACTTACAAAAAAGTGTCTAACTTTATATTCCGTTTGTGAAGGAAGCAGGCCCGTGCGCAGAAATCATCCAAGGGAGGGGGGGGGGGGTTTTAACTCGGATATTTCATGTCAGGCTATGAAGTTCGAAAAAAAACTATTTTTGATTACAAAGCATACAAAAAATACAGATATTGTTTTATAAATATATTATATAAACATAAATAAATGAAAAAAAAATAAAAAATAATAGCTCGGAAAAACTTTTTCCAAAAACACGTGTCAACACAATTTTAAACATAGTATTGAAAAAAAATTGATTTTGAGAAATCTAAATTTTGAATGTGAAAACGAGGTAGAATGACCCATATGTGATTTATCATTTTAAAGTCCATCAAGGCCCAAAAGAGTATTTGTTTAATTTTGTCTGGTACTAAAACATATATATAAATTTTTTATTTTTAAAATTCTTTATATGCCTTGTATTCAAAGATCTATTAAGTCCCACTAAAGAATTTTTGACTAGTTTGCAGGTTAACAAAAAAAAAACTCTTTTTTTCAATTTTCTAGTAAATATCACAAGTAAATATCACAAAAAAAAAGTTTTTCGGCCAAATTACTATTTTTATCTGGTCTTCTGACTGGTATTCTGAAAGTTAACTTACATTTTGTTTGATTTTATCAAGGGACAATAAACATTTTAAGAACACTTCAGATGAAACTCGCGACCTCTAATTCTTAATAAATTTGCTAAAACTTTACGGAAGCTTACTTTATGGGTTATGGCACCCCTTCCAGACATTTTAAACAATCATGGTAATTAATTATTAATATCTAAGAAGCTTTTTTTTCGTGTTGTACATATATTAATTGAGCCGAATCCGTTTAGCAGATCTTCAGACATTGTTGGTCTAAGGTAGGGTCTTAGACGACGCCGCATGGAAAAGTTGTCACAGCATTTGTTCACGAACAGATAAAAGCTTATGAAACTTTACCAACAAGGACATAATAGGTTTCAGGAGGTATTTAGTTGAGACAAATTTTGAAGCAATATAACCTTAGCAACACTTTGAATTTCTTATGCTTCTTCCAAGATAAGGTTTTCTTACTGAAAAAACAGAATATTTAAATGACAATTTTCGCTTTGATCTGTTTTGTGAAATATCGGAAGTTGCGGATAAGATTTCTAAAAATTACTACGAGTATAAGCTGCGAACCTTTTAACTGATCGCAACAAAATGGGTACCACTTGAAAGGTATATACATAAATAAGTAAACTTACATGTGCATAATTTATTATACCTTTTATACTTATTTATTATTTTCATAAAATTTTTAATTTTTCTTTTCATAAAAAATTAATTTTTGTTTTTTTTTTTGTAAAATTTTTGCTTTTTATGTAAATGTGAACATATTGTTAATAAAAGGCTATGTAAAAAATTTCCAATGAGGGAGGTTAGAACCCCCAAAACCCCCCCTGCGCACGGGCCTGGAAAGAAGTATTCGCTATTCATGTGGCCAGCCAACATGGATTTTCCTAGCTAATACCAACATGCAAGTCATGCCTCCAGGAGTCAGACGATATAAAGTAAGCCCTTGTTAATTTAAGTTTTTCTCGAAAAAAATAACTCGTCACCTTTAATGTTATGGCCATGAACTCCGATTATACCATTCTCCTATCAATACTTTTTTGTTCCAAAAGAAAACGATAATATTAAGGAAGTAATCGCTTCGTTTTCCTCTTCTTATTTTCATTACTCAATTGAGATCCACCTCTCGCTCACCCACCTGTCCAGTAAATATATTTAATTAAAATTTCAGATTCTCGCTCAAAATATTCGAAGTTTTCAATTTATACATTTAAGGTGCGTACGCATTTGGATGGATGGAGTTTTAAAGCCACTCATTACACTTAGCAATGAAATCGGTCCAATACACTGTGCAAACTGGAGTAAAACTCATTCCACAATCATTGTAGCGGTAAATCGTAAACACATCGAAGTCTGGGACATAAGGCGAAGTACTTTAAAACCTGTCTCAACATATAACATAGATGAATCGTACAACACAATGTTCAAGTAAGAACTTGCAACGTTTTTGACGTTTATTTTTTATATTTTTGAAAAACTAAATCTAGATTTACCAACTGCGGCCGTTCCATAGCTGTTGGCAATGAGCGTGGCCATGTTGTGTTACTGTCCTTCGAAGATATGCCATTTCCGCCACATTTTCAATACGAAGAACTTGAGTCCGCAATTTTAAAAGCTATCGCCTGTGACGATGGTCAGACGAAGTTAATAAAAAGTTTTGGCTATTTTGGGTACCCAGATGAAGACAGGGATAAAAAAAAGAAGGAACAAAAAAAGAAAAAGAAGAAATTAAGAAATAAATAATAATAAATCTATAAGTTTAATCAAGCTATGATGAATAAAGTCTCCAGTTGAAAGAAATTCAAAATGACGTTTTCGATCATTCATAATTGGATATAACGCCGTTTTGAAAACGAACCATTGAAACTTTAGAAAATAAATTGAACAGAGAAAATACATTACTCGTACAGTGGCTAAGGAATAGAACAACAAATAAGAGTTGGGCAAAATTTTTAGTTTTTGAATTCTCATATGACCCCTGTCTATAGATTTTGACAAATTTGTGATGCCATAGTTTTTATTACATCATAACCTCTCGAAAATGGGATTTTATTTATTATAATTTCATTAAAAGTTAAGGGCTTATTTGCAAAATAAAAAAGTTTTTCGTGAGGTCTATTGTCCGAAATGTTAGGTCCGCATATTCTTTTTCCAAAACAAGTACGATTGTCAGAGAGCATTTTGGACATCCTATTTTTTGTGTGAATTAATTCGGTTGACATGGAATGTCCCATACAAACATAAATATACAACTAAATCCTAGTGTACAGTGAAATCTTTCATTGTGGATATATTTCCCCAAACGAAATATTAAGTCCGCATACATTTTACGTTCTCTTGGACGGACAACTCTCTTAGGCAAAATATTTGGCATACATATACAAGTATATATGTATACTAGGGCACGGTGGGCTTCAGTCAAGTTTGGTTTGAGTTACAAAAAACTCTGAAATTGCTATTATTTGAGATGTAATATAGAGTCAATGTATGCCAAAGGAAAGGGAACCCCCAGAGATATTTTTTTTCAATTCTATACTTAGTGTTTTTTGATGATGCATATTACTTATGTGTGTACATACGTATAATTTCAAAAAGAACTTTGGAAGATAGTAACACATCCCAAATTTCAGCTTCCTAGGCGGACGATGACCTAGGAACAACTTATATTTTCCATGACATTCGCATGGCAATTGCTGAAGAGTGTCATTCCTCTACCCAAAGAATGTGCAAAATAAAATTTCGATTCAAATTTTATTTTAAAATAAATTGTCGTGTGATCGGGTTAAGTTTCTGAGTGCTCGCCTCACTTTATGTAGGTGCTTATCGCAAAACTGTCTACTTTCTAATATACCATTTACAATGTAAAGAGTTTCTTTGAAAATTGAAACTTTAAATGAAAAACACAGAGCTACTAAGCCAAACAAAAGCATGTCAAATTTTCTATTTATTTTTTCTTTCTTTTTTTTTTTGAATTGTTATATAGAACAAACCCGATATGAAATACTTAACAAATGAATAATTTATTTATTTAACAGTTTTTACACTTGTTAACTACCTCAGAATTAAAACTTAACAGCTGCGCTCATTAGTCTAAGAGACACACAACAACGAAGTTATCTTCGCAATTTTATAAAAATAAAAATAAAAATAAAAAAATATACTTAAAACATGACTCCAATGTCAGTTCAATACCTATAGTATCAATTTAAATTTACTTATCTAGAGAATAACAAATTGTGGTTATCTGTTTGCTACATCTCGCCAAACTCAAAGGAAACTATCTCAATTTCAAATTCATTTCAAGTTTGCGGTTTTTGGTTAATAACCATTCGAGTGAATTTCGCTTTCAAAATAAAAAAAAAATCTCCGCCTATGTTGTCCAATAAATCTGTTTTGCCAATTTTAATGTCGGAACGTAATCGAATTGAAAGATTCCCAACTCCCTACAACAGTGAATTATCACCATATAGGGAGATAGAGGATTTCTCCAAAGCGATTCAACATGAAATGGAGCTGAAGCGGCGGTTTAAATTGCGGCCGTCAAAAGTGATTTTTGTTGGTGATGTGTCAGTGGGAAAGACGACTATTGTAAATAGGTAAAAATTTTACATACATACATTACACACATTACATACACGATGAAAGAGAAATACTCGTGAGCTGTTTGATAATGAAGAGTGCATCAGTTAAGTTAAGTGGGTAGACAGTGTAAAAGTTGTGTTATTTTTCACCACAGAAACTTTTTCCAACATTTCTGCGTTTCACTTATTTCTTGTTTAAGCGATCGTTTTTACGATAATTTAGAACGGTCGCAAATTCAATTTTTTCGACATGTTCTTTTTGTATAAGAATCAGCCTAGAGTTGTTCCTCAAACACAATCTGCTTGTTTCAGACAGTGTCTAAAATTGTGCATTCACAACATCTTAATTCTGTTCTCAAATTTTTTGTTTTCTTTTTATATTTGCACGGCTTATTCTTAACCTGAGCCACTTTCAACTAAAAGTATGCAATGGAATTTTTTTTTTCTTCTTAGAATTATTTTGTTTTGCTCTTTATCGTTCTTCTTTCATTATATGCAAATTGTCTGACAGCGAAAACTGTTTTTATAAAACATAGATAAAAAGTTTTTTATTAAGACCACAACACTTTGTACAACGATGAACAATGGAAGGCTATACTTGTCAAGAACTTGAAAGAATTGTATCGATTTTTATTTTATACGAAAAATTTTATAAGCTTTGAAAAACAACGTTGATTTTGCTTAAGATTCCACCATTCGATAAGAACAGTTCGATCGACCGAGCGTGAGGATGTGGAAGATTATGCGGAAATAGCAACGAAGCGTTGTGCCACAATACTTTCGACTGCTACAGAAACATATTATATAGTATGACTTTTTGATGCCCAAATTTAACAATATAGAGATATTTTAATAAATTTTCTTTATGGTGGCCCCGTAAAAGGTCTTACTGCTTAGGGAAGAACACTTTTCTAGTAACTAACTTCATTGCAGTTTTCATTGTACCTATTCTTTAAAATATGCAATCAATAATTTTTTGATTTTATCAAGGAGATTTTGCTAGAAATATTTTTCATCAGTGAGTGCTTATGATTTTTCCTTTTACAGATTTTGCTATGATAAATTTCAGTCCAAATACAAAGCAACCATTGGAGTCGATTTCGAAATCGAGAATTTTATAATTTTGGGTCAGAGTTATAGTTTGGAAATGTAAGTAAAAATTGATCAACCAGATGAACTACGATATTTACACAGATAACCAAGTTTTTAAATTTAAGCCAAATGACTGCTGAGCTAATGTTGACATATGACAGTTTCTGGAACAAAGTTTCAAGAAAACGTTTCGAGTTGAGTTAGTACAACATTTACGATACTAGTTATATTCCTTTTGAAAGGAACATAACCATAATCCTTAATAATCTTTTATAGATTAATAAACGATTACTAGCAAGCGCTTTATTATGATCAGGGGTGGTATCCGCGATGGTGATAGTCGATGGTCGCGTTTTTGATTGTCGTTTTTGAAAACGACACCTAAATGGCTATTACATAAAAGCAAGCGATAATCAAGTTGACAATCACCTTACATAGAGCAAAAGTGCGATACTTGATTATCATCTCAGCTGATACTACTGTAGCATTCCACGTCTACGCTCGATTGATGTAATTGCACTGTACATAAAATTGAATTCTAATTTGATGAAATGTCAAAAAAGTTCAACTGCTTTTTATCGCCTTTTTTACAAAAAACCAAAACAAAAAATTTTTTAAAAAAATTAATTTTTTTCTCAATCTTCGAAACATTCCTATACGCTGAAAGCTAATAAACTGAAAAAATATTATCTTCACGAAAAAAATGACCCGACACTTTTTTATGAAGAATTTTATGTTCTTTCCAATGAGCTTCGTCGCGTTAGCGTACGATTTTTCTTCATGAGATATAGACGAAACTAACTAATATAACAATATTTTCTATACTAACCGTATGAAAAACTAAACAACTCTATGAGCCACTAGCAAATATTAATATTATGAGCTCTGCTCGCATCAGAAACTTTCTTTCATGTACTTGCAACTATTAAGTTTGTTTGAAACAAAAAAAAATAATAAATTCGATCAGCCTACTGTACACATGTATATAGCTAAAATATATAGATGGCAAACATACAAAAGTCAATCAATAAGAAATACAGGCGACCTTTTTGAGACTGGTTCCAAAAATGTTAACTCCAGAGCTAACATTCAGTGTGTTATCACCAAATTTTTTCCATGAACTTTTAGTAAAACTCGATCAACTATTTACTTATTACATAACAATTTGTGTTATGAATCAGAAAAGTTAAGCAAATCCTAACCTCTTTATCAGTATTCAAGCTACTGAGTAGCTTAACGAATTATGTTAACGGCTAAACTTGATTTTGAGATAAACTAGTTTTTCCGAGGCCAAACAAGTTCATTCGAAGTGTGAACCAGTTTAGACTAGGGAAATTTTAGTCTGTTAGAATATATCGGCCGCGACTCAAGGCTTACATCCTCCAATATGACCAGTATCGGCTTCGTGGCTGCCTTTGGTCGCAGTCCACTGTAGTATATCCAACGCTGGTGTTTTAGCGAAGTCCGTGTTATATATAGTATAGTGAATCACCTAGGAAAACTAGTTTACCCTAAAAACTTGTTTGGCCGGCTGCAACTATATTTCTTTATTTATTTGATATAAAAGGTGGGACACAGCCGGTCAAGAGAGATTTAAATGTATTGCACAGGCATATTACCGCAATGCAAGCAGTAAGTACACACGTTGCAAAGTTTGTTATTAAAAATATGATAAGCACTAATTTGAAAATTATTTTTTCAGTCATTGTAGTTGTTTTCGATATGACCAAAATTGATACTTTGGATTCAGCCACAACTTGGCTTCAAAGTGCTTTAGCTGTTAATTCCATACAAAAACCTCTTCTATTTCTAGTTGGAACTAAGTCTGATTTATTGGTAAGCATACGTTTCTATATAAGTAATTCATATAAAATTATATATACTCGTACGTTTTTAAAGAAGATACGTATCATATAATGTTGCTAAATAACTAGAAATTTACTTTTTAAAAATTTTATTTTTTTCGTGTAAATTTGTTTAATTCGAAAAACTGTTCCCGAAAAATCCGCATTTCATTTACTTTATGTAATTTTTTAGAAGTCTATAACTTTACAACTAAGTGAAAGAAATTCAGAAAGTCACATTTTTTTCCTTGTCCGTTTCACATGAAATGCCCGATGTACGAGATTATAGTAAAATTATTTATATAACATTGGTTTAATTAAAGGAACATAAGCCAATGTAAGCAAATTTTGCAAAAAAATGTATATGTTATAACGACATAATCACTTCTTTATATTTTTAGTCAATGGAAGACTTTCGACACACCGAAAAACTAGCTGCTGAAGTTGCTGAAGGCATAAAAGCTGAATATTGGACTTTGTCAGCGCGATCTGGCTTTAAAGTGGTAGAGTTTTTTCATCGGATTGTTGCGCTTTCATTTGAAATTGCCATGAAAGAAACATTGGTGGAGAAAGAATATATACGGAGAGCAAGTATTGTGGAAATTCAAAATAAATCTAAGTCTGAGGTGAAGAAGAAGAGTTTTTGCTTATGCTAATACATGATGTTTCAATAAGCATGACAGTATCTTAAGTTTTTTTTTACTTAAAAATCCATGCAATATAGTAAATTATATTTTAGTTCCATTTTATTTTTGTGCAGACAACTAAAACTAAAGATATTTTCCAGAAAGACTTGTGAATCATTTATGCATGCCAATTTATTAACGATTTGGAATTGATTTGTGATGGCTCACCTATATCTCATATTTTTCATACGTATGGCACTGATTTTACACATTTTGACCCCTTCCCTAGACACGTACCCTTGATATGGTTTCAAAGGGTCTAATTGGAGCCGCACTGCTACCAAAAACTTAATTAAAGTCTTGATGACTTTATCTCAAAATCCTTACGAAATATAGTACGAATTCAATGATAAAATATTAATTTTGAACCAGGTAAAACCATATTGAATTCAGTTTGCAGTTTGCAAATTTTTAAGTCATCAGCATTCAATAAGAAACGGACGGAGGAAATATCATGTTAATATGTCATTAATAAAAAGAATAGACTGCCCCGTGGCACTCCAGATGTTACTAGAAGGGTTGAGACTTAAAATTATCTATGGCTACAAAAAAGATCCTATTAGAAAAACAACAACTAAGGCAAGAAAGAAAAGCCGAATGAAATCAAATCTTACTTAGTTTTGAAGTCAGAAGATAAAATGGAAACTTTATCAAATGCCTTAGAATGATCCGAATATATTACGTTGACTTGACTACCAACTTCAAATGACTTGATGCAGTAACTTGTGGGGATGCTGAGGTTTGTTATAGCAAACCTACATAACTGAAATAAAACTATGTTGTACGACAAGACGTTATTTGCAGCTCTGACGTTTTGTCATATATGATATTTGCACAAGAGTTAAGGCTAAGTTAAATCATAGCTCCAGCGTTAACAAAACCAACGGACGATCCAACACGCGTTGAAAAAACGCACGTTGATGGTGAGCGCGTTGAAAAAACACTCAGGTGAACCGAGCCTTTGAAGTCAAGATATGCGTGCGACGCATCGTATGTTACGCCAAACAGCTCAGTTTATTGTCAGAAGTCCCATGATCACATATCTTTCGATCCATTACACGTAACGCACGCAGCGTATCACGTAAGGCTACGATTACAGTGAAGCTATTAGAGTGAAAACAATGTAGTGGTAATGGTCGAACTGTGCGCTTCCACTTTGAGAACTTATCCTCTCCTATGTTCGCTAAGTGTTAGTACTAACCCGAACGAATTTTTTAATTCTTATATACGTTGTAACAGAATTCACACGCGCAATGTGAGCAGCTCTACGATCAATGACTATATCGCAATAGTTTTCTTTTAATAAAATCTTCGCTCGTTCGTGCAGTGTAAGCGACCACAATATTATACCATCTTCAACAGTGAATTTTCTGAACATCTCCTAAAACAGTGTGAAAATGTCAAATCGGCTTTTTCGAACACAAATTTCGAAATTGTGAACTTCCGCTATTTTGACAAAGACAAAAGATTTTCCTTTCCATTCCTTTTTTTCGTAGAAATGGCACCCAAAAAGCCAACGGAGAAGCCCGGTAAGGAATTTCAACATAATTTACGCAGAAAATTGGTTAATTTGTACATTAAATTGATATGTAAATTCATAAAATTGCTGTGCACTTAATAAAATAGTAAATTATAAAAGAATTGTGAGAATATTATATCAGTTATCATACCTAAGCCACGCGGTCATCGCACTATACTGAAAATTAAGACAGCTGAAGTGATAAAATGTTTTGATTTTACTTGCAGTTTTATTGCAAAATATACGAACGTGGAAATATAAAAAAAAAAAATAATTTGTTCAATGAAACAAAAAAAAAATAATTTGTGGAGCTGCAATTGTTGATTCACCTTAACCTTAAATTAACTTTCCCATTGGAACTGCTTTGCTAAAAATTTTTTTTTCATAATTGCAGCCAAGTCCGGTGATAAAAAGCCTGAGAAGAAGGCAGCAGCTACTACTGCTGCTGCTACTGCAGCTGCGCCTAGTACTGCTAAGCCAGCTGCACCTAAGCCTGCTGCTGCTGCTGCTAAACCTGCTGCCGCTGCAAAGAAACCTGCAACTGCTGCAAAAGCACCAGCTTCTGCGGCTAAAAAACCAATAACCAAGAAAGCTGCACCAACCAAGAAAGCTGGCGTCGCTAAGCCAAAGGCTAAGGATGCAGCTAAGAAAGTCACCGCCGCTAAGAAGCCCCAATCACAACTGTCAAAATCGTCGGCAAAGGCACGCGCTGCTGCTAAAGGCAAGAAGCTTGCTGCCAAACCAGGCGCTAAGGTAGTGCAGAAGGGTACAGCAAAGGCCAAAGCTGTTGCTTTGTTGAAGGCAAAGAAAGTGCAAACCAAGGTTAGTAGTAAAATGAATCTAAGCCTTAAACTTGGACTTTAATTTGCGTTTATTCAAATTATAGATCATCAAAGGAGCTTTCGGTACTCGTACACGTAAGGTGCGCACCAGCGTGCATTTCCGCAGGCCAAAAACCTTAATATTGCCACGCAATCCTAAATATCCTAGGAAGTCTGTACCAACCAGAAACCGGTAGGAACTCAACATATATTTGCTTTCTTTATTTCACTTTAATTTTTATTTTTTAACAGCATGGATGCTTATAATATCATTAAGTATCCATTAACCACTGAAGCTGCAATGAAGAAAATCGAAGACAACAACACTTTGGTCTTTTTGACTCACTTGCGCGCCAACAAGAATCATGTACGCGCCGCTGTACGTAAGCTCTACGACATTAAGGTTGCCAAGGTCAACATTTTGATTAGGCCCGATGGTCAAAAGAAGGCCTATGTTCGTTTAGCGCGAGACTATGATGCGTTGGATATTGCTAACAAGATCGGAATCATATAAACAGTTTGTCACCGTGCAAGAAAACTATTATATTTGTTTTTATAGAAATTACCATACGGATGAAAAAGAGTAAATTTTATTTAGAAAAGAATAAAATACACAAAAAAAATACAAGATATTTGTACAGCTGACTTTTGGATAGACGTTAAAGCGGTCATAGGAATTTAAAAGTGATTTTGTTTGGGGTTTTTTTTTTCTTTCTTTTTTTAGTATTCTATACAGACATGATCAGGAAAATCTTGTGCACACAATAACTTCAAAAGGTGAGTTGAAAAAGCTATTAATAATTAATTCAAGAATTTTATATGATGATTTTGATAGTAGGAATCTCATTGACATTCAAACTATGAAAAAAATTTACTTAACTGATCCAATTTCTATCTTTCATTGTATAAAAAATTAATGCTTCAATTTATATTTACCCGTTTTATTTTATTTTCAGCTTCTGAAACGCGAGCCGAAGTTTTTACTCTCTATTAAAGGTAAATCTTGAAATCTAAAATCGTTATTTCCTAAGGGTCGATTTTTGAATACTTTTCGATCAGCAAATTTTATTTAAAATTAATCAAAACAAGCGAAATTTGTTTTCAATTCATAGCTTTTGTGCTTGTGATATTTATAATTGCATAAAAGATCGGCCCTTAGCAATTCATTAGTAAAATGATGAATTATATAGTAGGAATCTCATTGACATTCAAACTATGAAAAAAAATTACTTAACTGATTCAATTTCTGGCTTGCGTTGCATAAAAAATTAATACTACAATTTATTTATACCAGCTTTATTTTTATTTTCAGCCTCTGCAATGCGAGGCGATGTTTTTACTGTTTCTTAAAGGTAATTAAAATTACTTAATCGTTGTTTCGTAAGGGTCGATTTTTAAATTCTTTTTAGTTAGCAACTTTTATTTAAAATTAAAGTAATCAAAACATGTGAAATATTTGCTTGCATTTTTAAGGAACTAACTCGCTCAAGTAACTGATAAAAAAGGTCGGCCCTTGTCAATTCATTATTAAAAATGATGATTTACAAAGTAGGAATCTCATTGACATTCAACACTGAAAATAACATGCTTTACTGACTTAACTTAATTTTTTAACAAAGTAATTATTTGGATTCCTTTTTTAACTTGAATTATTCTTTTTCAGATTTCTTCAGCCAGTTATTCTTAAATATAGGTAAATATTTTATAAAAAGTTCTTAATGATTTTGATATTTAGAATCACATTGATCGTAGTTATGCAAGCGTACAAAAATCGTAGTTCATTCATTATAAGATCATGTTTTCATATTTTTTATTTCAACTGATAACGTTTATTGAACTATGAAACCAAAAAAAAAGTTTCTATAAATACAATTATAAGTTAAATTTTATTGTATTTAATTTAACCTAATAAATCGTCGCTCGGATAAACTATTGTGTGCTATACAATACATAAATGCTATACATATAAAGAGGTCGATGCGACAATTTATCAAGGCGTGATATGATTTTTATTTCGCAGTGATTTGTTCAATGGATATTTGTAGAAGCTTAACTAATAAAAGGTATACGTACCTACGTTAAGAAAACAACCAAATCATTATTTTATTTCTGATTTTCTATGTTAAAAAAAATGTTTCAAAGTTAAAAATTAAGCTTACGCCGGCAGCTCGAAAATTTCATAAGCATTAGTGAATCTGGTAACAGGAAACGGAATTAATCATGACTTTCTATTTTCGAAGATGCCTTAACAAAACCAGAGTTTCCAAGTGGCCGCTTTTGACGCATCCAAGTCGTAAGTTGCATGTCAAAGCCGGGGGTCTTTTAAGAATTTAAAAATTTCGTAATATCCCGTTAATTTGAGGGTGAAATTTTTTTTTATATAAAAGGTCGTTAATTTACCGATACAAAATTGAATTTTGTAATATTTGCGACTAAAAAAATGTTACTATAGACCATTTTAAGGAAAAATTATTTTATTTTGGGAAAGCGTTAATTTCCTTTCTACTTGGCAACCCTGAAGACGTTTATCGCACTTTTAGGAAACATCTCCTAATCTCATTTTGTTTGGTGAAAAGAAATATTAATTTTTTACAATTTTTTGTTTAATAAATTATCAAGGATGGAATATCTTCAAAAAGTTTTCCGATTTAATTAGTTTGATAGCTTCTCAAATAATAATTTTCATTGAAATATTTTTATTGTTTATTTTAGCGAGTATCAATTCAGATTCGTCATCAATAAGGTTTCAGCCCCTATATAGGAACTATCTAACTGTGCAATGTTAGTGAAAAACCAGCGTCAGTATTCGCAACAATTAGATAAGTATATATTTTCGATATCTTTAAATAGAGTGATACTCGAAATTTTTTTTTTACCACGGGACCCGTTTTTGAGAAGCCTTAAGACATTTGTATCAACAATACAAGTCTCTATGTTTTGTCGGATCAAATTTTGTTTCACATTGGTAGAGGTACACATCATCTCAAAATGGCCAAAGAGTAGAGTAGAGCTTTTAGGCGCTTCCATTGTGCATCTTAATCTAACATTCACTATGTTTAGAACTTGGTAATGCTCTACTTCGATTATGGAGAAGAGTCGGGGTTCTATATTTTCTACGAAAGAGAAATATCAGGTGTGTATTGATCAAAACGAAAAACTGATTTGACATTCCTTTTAAATTATAATGATTTTTGTAAGTATCGAAATTAAAATAGACAGTTTTAATGAAAAATTTATTGAAGAAGTGCGTAAACTTGTGACACTAATTTATTTGCTTACAACTTGTAGCTGCTTTTATCCTGTTCCACAGCGTTTTCGCTGCTGACCCAATTGTGCTTTGAGCATAAATCGTTCTCATAAAAGGCATTGCCAACTATTTGTCTCCAAAATTTGGCATCACTTCTAGGGCTGCTTTCCCAGAAAAAATATTTTTGGGAAATCTAATTTGTGTCGTAAATAAACTTTTTTTCAGTCAGCCGCAGTAATGTTAAAATAGTTCATGGGAACTTGATGAGTTTTTTTGGCTCGTCAAAAAAATTTGTGTAAATATTGCAAATCCTCCTCTTTTTCTGACATTTTTCAATCAATAGCAGGCCTCCAGCTTTGACATGTCAATACAATCGAAGAAAGAATTATGTGCAAAATTATTAGATACTATTCTAATGCAATGACCAGAGGTAAAGTAAAACATATTGTAGGTACATTTTACTTCTTCGCTATTTTCTACTTCCCTGCAAAGCTTTCGACTTAATAAGACTGCTTTTATGTACGTGCATTACAGAGTTCCATCCCGAACCTTTCAGAAATATTGTTCCGTTTGCGTTATTTCAAATAAAACCTTTTTGAAATGTTACGTACTGAGTGGGCTATTTGCAAGTCCAACCAGACTTAAATAATTTTAAAGATTTTTTATTATTGTGTTTTGAAAACACATAAAATTAAATAAACTTAAAAATTTTTATATTTGCTATGCAGAGAGATAAGTGCAAGGTAAGAATATGTAAAAATTGGGACGGGGTCGGGAAAGCGGCAACGATTATTCGCTGTCAAAAATTATAACACACTTGATCGTATGAAATCGAACAGAATTGCAGCGTACGACTGGTAACCTGCCGACGGATACTCGTCAATTTAGATATATTTTTAATTTTTCTCGACCTCGTCCCAATTCTGTTCAAAGTATAACTACCACACCATCGTATTTCGTATTCACACAACTTAAATTCGGTGTGTGTGAATAGTGTGATAATGCAGTATTACTAGCTATAGCCTAAACCAAAATAGACGTCAGGAGACGTAACGAAAAAATTCGAGTATATGGAAACCAATGTTCAAAGCCAAAATGACCGTACTTAACTGATCGACCTGTTGTCCCGTAAGAACCGAACTTGAATTCGTCACTACTAGCCATAAGGCTAGAAACATAACTGGGACGTGCGATTTACCTACTGTGTCAAATTGCACCAAAAAATAGAATTTGTTCTATTTCTTTGCGATAAATTTTGTAGTGTCAATTTCGTATTCACTACAAACGTATAGGAAAAATCTGGACGCTATTGCACGTCCCAGCTGTGTTTAGCTCTTAACAGCTGATTTGATTCGTTGACTAACATACAACTTTGTGTTAAATGTCAAAACAGACGTACCAAGTGCAAACGTTCGCTTAGTTGCTATCGTCTCGTCACGTCTATTTTGGTTAAGGCTCATAAAATCATTTCTTAACTATGAGCACAATATGCTTCGATATTCAGCGAATCGCATAGCAGTTAAAAAATAAGCGAATAATGCCTAAACCAAAATAGACGTGACGAGACGCAACGAGTAAGTTCGAGTATATGTAAACCAATGTTAATAACCAAAATAAACAAACGTAATTGATCGAAACATTTTGACGAGACGTGTTGTTTCGTAAGAACCAAACTTGAAACCGTCACTACTCGTCATAATAGCTGTTTTGATTCGTTGTCTAACGTAACATTTTGGGTTAAATGCCTAAACAGACGTAACGTTCGTTCAGCTGCTTTCGTCTCGTCACGTCTATTTTGGTTAAGTCTTAAGTTAACAAGTTACCAAAGCCTATTAATGAATAGCTGAAATTCAAGAGAAGTACAACTTAAAAATATGGAGTGGGATACCCTGGTTTCTTCTGGTTTTTGACATTAGCCAATCATGCTTCAAAGTAAAACAAAAAGGAAAATAAAGCTAATATCTTGAGATTAGTAGTTTTAATTATTGAAATTGCGATTAAACGCTATTTTGGTTGTGTAGCTCCGATTGTGTCACGGGCGTTGCTATCGTTTGCCCCACCACTTTTTTAAGTCAAGTCATTCCAAGCAGGTAACGAGTTAGTGCGAGTGAAGTTGCTGCTATTGTTGGACGTAAGGTGTTCGTGGTTCTTTAGCTAACTTTAGGTAACTAACAGGTAGTTTATTATTGAAGAGAGGGAATCATAAAGACGGGTGAAAAAGTTAAGTTGGATAAATAGAAATTTTTTTAAACTACGAAGATAAAATATCTTTTATATATTTTATTCATTGTGATCGTAAAAAATAGATGTAAATATACAAAATCAAATCGGCAAAAGGGTATATATTAGTTCCTGGTTGGTAACGACTGCACTTTGAACTTTGAACATTAATTGTTGGTATTTAAACTTCTTGTATTTTATTCAAATAAATTCTATCATTAATTTTTTTTCAAATTGTTATGTTACTAGCAATCATCAAGTAAAACAAAATTGAAATGTCTTTGTCAAAACCCGTCTACACGCTGTTAGGCGCTTATCTGGAACAATTATTTAATCACCCAGTGCGCACAAAATCCATTACAAGGTACGTCACTTATTTGATTTGTTGATTATATCTACACTAAATATTGTTTTTGTTTTTTCGTTATCAATTCATCATTTTAGTTGTGTTCTAGCAGCATCAGCTAATTACACTTCACAGTGCATTGCTGGTCAAAAGAAAATAAACCAGGATAGCGTTTTGGCTTATGGACTTTTTGGGTAAGTTTCTTTTCAAATTTTACAATTGAAGAACATAATTTTGCAATAAAAACTTTTACACAAAGTATATTCTCTAAGTGCATTAAAAATCAGTCCATTATACTTTGCATACTTTCAAAAGCGAAAATGTACTGAAAAAGTACAATTGTACTGAAAATTCCATCAACTGGTCCACATTGATGCCGTCGAAACAATCAAATGTTATTTTTTGAAATCATTTGATTTTTTTTATTTCAGATTAATTTTCGGCGGAACTGTTCCACACTATTTCTACAAGACAGTTGAACGTTTATTTGCTGACGATATGAAATTCCGTAGAGTCTTTCAATTTCTATCGGAACGTTTGGTATTTGCACCATTTTACCAAGCGTTGTCATTGTACTTTCTCTCACGTTTCGAGGTATATATATTTTATTTACGGTCTTGCAAGCTACTTATTTAGTCGTTTTCAGTGGAACTCTCATGATGTCGCTGTCGCTAATTTACAAAAACTGTATTGGCCCTTATTAAAGGCCAATTGGAGGTATTTATCAATAGCTGTGTTTTTGAATATGACATATGTTCCACCAATGGTATGAAAGAAATCTCTTTAGCATTTCGATACTTGACAATGAATTTCCATTATTTTTCTTTTCAGTTACGCACTGTTACTATGAGTATAGTTTCCTTCATCTGGGTCGTATATGTTGCACGTTCACGTCGTCGTCTTCAAGAAAAACAAGCGCGTGGGGCCAAGTCTGGTAGTGGAACAAGTGCATCAACATCATAATAAAATACATCACACAGTTGTGGTTGTTAGCGTTTTCTTTTTAATTTTTTAAGTCACATTATTTTTTATAAAAGATACGTATTAATGCTTGTTTGTCTATAGCTTAACTCTTGATTCTGATGTCAGCGATTGTGTTTTGTAAATTTGGTCAAAATAATTAAGAAATTTGCACTGAATTTGAGAAACAAAATCTTATCAATTTTATACCTTTGCTCGCTAAATACAGTGATTGAAATAAAGATTAGAACAAGAATTTTACAAAATATTTGGTAATTTTGGTTATTTTCTCAGATGTATCAGATCTTTAGAAAAAAAAATTTTTTTGATGAATTCAAAGATCCTATATTAAGTTTTAATATGTTCCTGCGCTATTGGATGTCAACAATGGAGATATCATAGAAAAATATTTTACGTTATACGTTGAAACTCAAAATGGAGTTTGCAGTATCCTGGGTATAAACGACACTTTTTTAATAACGGGAAATTTAACTTTTCATTTGCTTTAAAAATTGTTTAGACCTAGCGAGACTTCTGGATTATGATTGGAAGTGCGAAATTGGGATACTCAAAACTTTTGATGAGGTCAAATTGGAATGAAATTAGTTCCACTTTTAAAAGACTCTTAAGAATTTTTAAAATTACAAATTCGATAATCTTCTAACACAAGGTTTCTAAAAAACTCCGTGTATTTGTGAAACCGTGTCATATGAGACCCAAGAACAAATACAAAAAAAAGTTCTGAAAACTTCTTAAAACTATTTCAATAACGGTTTTTACAGCATTACACTTAGTAGGTTTAAATGAAGGATATTGTAATATACATTCCTGGTAGAAAACAATGTCGCCCGTGATATGTAAATACACCATACGTTTTTAAACTTTTTACACCGAAACTTATCTCATAAACTGCACTTGAATCTTGATTATTAGTTCATATTATAGTGCGCATATGTTTAAATGGAATATATAGTACAAGTATTATTTGATTTGGCAGTTTACTTTTTGATAACAACTATAGTGTTGATATACTTTGACTATTTACCAGAGAAAACAATAGTACGGCTCTCGCAGCGAAGTGGTGCGTGCGGTTCGATGCAAATAATTGATGCGTTCTCGGACAATAACGCATTAACCTAATTTTAGGAGGGTTTTTTCAGTACAGCCACGCTTTTCGGACCAAATCCAATAAATTGAATTAATGCATTATATTACGACACTTCATGTCTCTGCATATATTCTGGGCACTTGTTTCGTTATATTTAGAGATATTTTGAAGCTTTATTGACCAAGGAAAACATTTTATATGCATACTAGCTGACCCGAAGACGTTCTGCCCTTTCTGGTAGGTGGTGTGATGAGTTTGATTTGGTAAGTCTCCGCATAAGAAAGTCTTTGCAGAAGATATCGTTGGCGCGATTGGAGCATAGACAAGAAAACCAATAAATGACCAAGGGCAAAAAATTGCAGTTTGTTTGAATGAAGAAAAATTAACTGCTTGAGGTTTAAAGTCCGTGCATTGAAATGTGAAAATAAAATCCTAGATTTAAGCACGAGACATCAGCTTTGACCTTTTTAAGCTCCAAAAACTGTAGGTTGAATCATTCTAAATGAAATTTATGTTAACAATAAATACATTTATTTGATGTGGTGTTGTAATTTTTAACAATAAATAATAAAAATGTTGGGTTAACGCAGTAATGATGTTCATATCATATTTGTAAAAATGAAATATATTGACTGCGGCGCCGCTTATTTGCCTCGACAAATCAAATATATCGTGGGACAAGTCTTTCAGAAGTTACACGATCACTAACAAACGCACCAACGATTATTTATGAAATTTTACTTTATGCCTTGAACTCCGTAGAAATACATTTTCGTTAGATTTGATTTTATAAATTGCGAGCAAAAATTATTTGATCCGTTAAGTTGAGTTGAACAGTTTTCATATTATACATTTTATTTGCTAAAATGGACATAGTAAATCGAATTCTTTTTTATTCTTAAACTGAAATTAAAACTTTAAAATGCTCGGTTCACTTTAATGCAAAGGTAAGTCAAATTGCAACAAAGAATTTATTTATAATTTAATATTTTTAATACTTTAGCATATTTTTTAAATAAGCTCTACTTAAATAAATCATTGAATAAAATTTGCACTACTTATTTGCAAACTTAAATAATATGTCCATTATATATGACAAAATACAAATTATTATACATTAAACTTAAACAAGGTGCTATGAATCTTAACAATATTGTTCGGAGTATAAAATATTAACAATCAATCATAAAATGACTAGAAATGCATAACATATCAATTTATATAACTTTGAATATCTAGCAGCAATTATCTGCTATATTACCGCATCTTTTCTTTTTCTGCTGTTCTTAAATTCGCAAACATCTAACATGCAAACGAAGCACTACGACTACGCGTTGGTGAGCGCATCGTGCTTGGTGAACTCTCCCGACTGTAATAACTGGAACAAACACTTGAAGCATTTGACGGCGTCTTGCGATGGTATGGAATTGGACGTTTACGTGCACTAATTTTGAAAAGATTAAAAATTACTTCACAAAAGTTTCTGAACAATAGAAAAATATATCAATTTTAAATCGACTGAAATAATGATAAAACAAACTTACCAAAATAAAATAAATTATACACAATTCCTAAAAAATCGAAATAAGACAAAAGAAAAATAGCTACAAAATTTAGAAAGGTAAATAATGATGTATATTTATTGCAAAATCAGTTAAGGGATTTTGATTGATATAATTATAAGCTAGCTTACAATATTTATTATTCAATTTCCGCATTCAGCAAAATTAAAAATGAAAACATAATACAAATTATCATTCATTTTTAAGCTATTGAAAGAAATAATAAGTGCTTGATAAAATAATTTTAGAAAATTATATAATTTCGTAACTTCAACGTCTTCTTGAACGAGGTGAATTTCTGCTACAAATAAAAAATTAAATAAATCAGAAAAAATTATAATTGAAATGTCTCAAAAAACATAGATTTCTTCTTTTGTGTTTAATTCTACCTGGTGATACGTCTGCGATCAAGAAAACTAGGAGAACCACGTCGTCTAGGTATAGATGGAGAGCGTGAGCCGGTGCGGGATGAGCCAGAGCTAGAACTGAAAGGAAGATTAATTAATTAACTTTGAATGTATATGTTAAAGTAAGTCTAAGAAAGGAAGAGTAAAATATAGAGAATAAGAACAAATAAGACCAGTTAATGGTCAACTTTGTTGGAACTTGTACTTGACGCAATGTCAAAGTCGAACATTTATTTAATTTTTAGATATAGTGAGTTCTTGGTCTTTGAAACTCTCGTCTTTATTTACGAGACGTAAAAACACTGCTGCATCTGTTTAAAAGCAGTGGTGCTAAAAGAATAGTGTAAATGAAAACGTTTCTATTTTGCACGAGAAACAACTTTGCTTTAGGCACCATACATTTTAAACATCATATAAAAAGTCATATAACTGCGCTTGCAACTGTATCAATTACCGTAGGCATAAATCTGATGACAGATTTGAGCTCAGCCACCTGAAGTTACCCTGAATGGATTTCAGTTGATTTTTCTCCAAGATTTGGATATAGTGTTATGGGTTGAACATCGCAAAGTCCCATCGTAATAAAGGGATTTGGATTTAGTACTCCCAAAACCATAAGCCAAGTTTAAATGAACTATACGACCCGATTTATATCCAGCGCACACAAGGCCATACGAAAAGTGGTTTCTTATTTACCGCTTACAAACTATACTTTTTTATTAACAAAGTTAAGATGGGATGCACCCAAATTTTGATGCACAAGACAGAGCTGCAAGTGACTTTGAACTCAGCATCGAAAAGATTTTATAAGAACTAATAACTTTCATTTTAATTGTGGCTTGCAGAAATGACCAATTTGATACTTTCGGAATTAATTTAAAAGCCTGAGGTGATAGATAAATTTTATATTTAGATTTTGATTTTTTATTAGAGAGTTTCAGATGGAATAGCTTAAAATATTGACATGCTATTATATTTATTTTACAACCGGATTCGTATTCAGCATCAAAAAATTTAAAGAATAAATCTCTTTTATTTTTTTGAGTTGTATAAAAGCTAAAGAATTATAGCTCATGAACATAAATGGCCTTTTCCGCATATGTGTACTTGAGGGTTGAATATCTCAATATTCTAAATGAGTAATATATATTCAGCATACCCAAAATCATAAAAAAGCTATATATCACGCAACATCCTTTTGTATTTCTTTTTGTCTGTGTAATTTTTATTATATATTTCACTAACCTTGAAGAGCTTCCAGAACTACTTCTCGACGAGCAACTTGAACGTGACGAACGCGAACGTGAGCGAGTGTGTGATCTTGAACTACGACTACGACTTCGACTACTTGATGAAGAATAGTGACTTTAATTTAAAAAAAAAAGCAATAAGTACAGACTTAGAAACTATATATAAAGAAATTTACTTACGTTGATCTTGAACGACTTGTCGATCTCCGACTAGTACCATCCCTGTTCCGATCACGATTACGGCTGCTGCGACGTGAACGACTTCGACTACGTCTGGCAGCACTCTCAGCAGCGGCAACAGTTGCTGTCGATACCTTTGAAACAATCGTATCCACTAGAGTACTATCTGCAAGGGCTGCAACAAGAGGCTGTGGATCGTGGATTTTAAAAGGCTTAATAACTATTTTTGGTTTTTGAAGATAACTTAAGTTATTCGCAGCTGCAGCAGCAGCTGCAGCTGCTGCAGAAGTATAACTATGAGACGAAGATAAACTAGAATGATGATGGTGACGACCAGCAGCACCAGTCACCGCGGCCAATGATGCAGCCAACAGTAACTGATCGGCGATAATATTAGAAGCAGATGAGTTAATGGAAGCGGAAGAAGAATTTGCCAAATGATGTCTATTGGTTAGTAAACTATTGTTATTGATAAAGCTAGAAGGATTAGTGACGTTAAGTTTCAAATTACGACGTTGATGATCACGACGTCCAACAATTATTTGTTTATTGCTATGACGCATATTTTTGATATATGGTAATATAGAATTAGTCAAAGGATTATTGCTACAAATGTTGTTAGTTTTGTTATTAATAAAAGTTGTTGTAGAATTAGAAAAAGAACATGAAGTATGTGAAGATGTGCTCGATAAGCCAATGACCCCAACACCACCAAATTTATTTTTTGTATTTAAAGCAGAAGTGCTGCGCCTACTACTTTTTTTGTAGAGCGGAGAGCTTTGTTTGCTTTTTATTATAGGACTTTTATCCGCGTGACCATTTGCTCTACTGGGAGATACGTTGCAAGAAGTCAGCGGCTTGGCGTCCATTGCAATAGTAGCTTCTAACGGTTGCGGGTAAATAGCCTCAGGCGTTGTATTTGTTGTATAGGATAAATTATTACTATTGGTATGCATGCTAACGACAACATTGTTTGCTGTTAGAAAGTCGTTAAGCGAATTTCTTGTGCATTTTCGTCGTTCGTTTAAACTTACTTCGCTCAGGGAAGTTGAAGTGGCAGCCATTTTTTCAATTGTTTTTATTTTTTCCTTTGCCTTGGCCGCGAGACCACTTTTAAGCTGTTCCAACATTTTCAAATCTTTGAGTTGCTCCCGTTTACTATCCTGAAACTCGTCTAAGTGATCAGGACCATCAGTTTTTTTAGTGGTACTACCCTGACCATTATCGCTGTCACTTTCATTTTCACTTTGACCTTGTAAACGCACAACAGGAGCAGGAACTCCGGCCACACGTTGTTTGGCTTCTTTTGAGTCGCGTGAATTGCGTTCACGATCTCGTCGTGACTCTTTTTTTTCTTTTTCAACACGACGATCATGATCACGTTCTCGATCTATTGCTTTTTCATTTTTTTCATTCGGCTCAGGTTCGCGACTTCTTCGATATTCTACTTTTTTTTGTTCTGCCCGCTCGGCACAATTACTAACATTACGTTTGTCTTTTGATGAGTTTTCATCTTTTTGTTGAGTTTGCTTATCTTTTTCAACTTGTTCGAGTATATCACGATACCTTTCAGGGTTACGTATTGCTGGCGAGTAACTAAGGTCTGAAGAGTTATGCGACGACTGTGAGCGCGATTCTGCATGCGTTGCATTAGGTTCACTCTTGGGCGCAACATTAAGTGATTCTGTTTTTACATGTAAATTTTCCATGTTTAAGTCTAGTTTGACATTGTCCTTAGAACGAGTTGGTGTTCGCGATTTTCGTAAAACACTTTTAGGAGTATGCGATCTTGAACGTGAACGTTCACGTTTTGTTTCTGGAGTTCGAGTTCTTTTCCGATAAGGGGTACGTGTTGACTTACGTTCTCTTGAGTTTGTTCGTGATCTTCTATTTAATAATCGAGGCGATCTACGTCGATCTCTAGAACGTGACAGGGATCGTGAAGTTCTACGATAACGTGATCTGGTTAAGGACCTAGAGCGCGTTCTACTATGGCTTCGTTCGCGAGTTTTTAAATCAGAACGTGATTGTGATTGCCTTTTATTGCTTTCACTAGATTTTCCAACAGCGGATAATGTTGCTTTCGGGGCTTTTTCAAATCGTGCTGGTCGTGAACGTGCTTCGCTAACAAGAGATCTTTCCTTGCTTATTTTTCGTAATTTACCTTCTGGTGTTCGTGAACGAGTGTGTTCACTACCTGATGTTGAATCAGACGAATTGGAAGATGGTGATCTGCGAGAGGAACGTTTCATATCGACTTCAATTTTTTTCGTTGGCTCAACAGCTTTAAATGGATTTGCTGAATTTCTGCCTTGTGCTGTTTTTGGCTCTAACACGGCTGGCGTCACTTCAGCATCCTTTGCTTTGAAAGGGTTAAAATGAGTTTTTTTTGCTGCAACTTGCGCTAATAGCGGTGATCTTTCTAGCTCACGTCGCCTTGGTGGAGGTGTACCAGAGAGATCCTGTCGCCCTTGTGTAGTTGAACGTGAACGTGAAGAATTAGACCTATTAGAGTTCTCATGATCTCGCTGCTTCATTGATCGAGATCGTGATCGTGAAGTATTAGGCTTACGCGATATCTCAATAGGATTAATAGGCCGTGGTGGACTACGCCGATTTTCACGGCGATTTGGTGATTGTCTTCTACGAGATGACAAAGAAACTTTTTCTGGCGTACGTGATCGAGAGCGCGTATAACGTTTACGTTTCTCTAAAACAGGGCTTATTCGTCGTGAACGTAAACGATCGTCGGAAGGTTTTCTTTTACGTTCGTTGCGTTTTTCAATGGATTTATCGCGATGACGTTCACCATATCTTTCAAAGGACTTTGATCGGCGCCTTGATGTAGAACGCTCAGGTAGATCATAACGTGATCTCCCAAGTTCACGACTTCGTCGCTCATCGTGGGATAAAAGTGGTCTGCTGAGAGAAGTATTAGATGATGATGCTTGAGGAGAAACTGCTTTTTCCCGTGAGCGACTGCGGAAAGGATTCTTTGTAGGACGTTTGCTATATTGCTCAATACGATTTTGCTCAGAATGTGGTGCTGACTTATGGGACTTCTGTTGTACCAAACGCCGAGTTGGAGAACTAAAAAAATACGGTGGAAGTTATTAAAATGATAAGAGATATGTATATATAAAGTACATTATTTTAAGTATAATTCCGCATTTTACTATACAAGTCGGAATCTATTATGCAAATATATCTGCAACTTGGTATCAACATTCTGAGTTTTAGTTTTTTTCTTGAATCGACTGATGATTATTAATGACAATTGAAATAAATATTTTTTCCAGTTTGAGGAAATAAAAAATTGGATTTTATAGCCATATCAGATTTTTGATTGCATAGGATGTGTCACGCCCACAATTTATCTGCAGCGTTTTATTACACAGATAACCTGTGGCTCATATACTTAATTGCTTTAACAAATCTGAAAATGTGTCCAATAGTGAAGCCTTGAGCCTCTCGAATTTATGATGTTTTAATGTTGCGAGACGCCTGCATGTGAAACTAATGAGAAAAAAAAATGGCTCGAAAGACTTGCATATGTTGGCGCTTAAAGTCCACACATTTTCAATTGAGGCTTCCACTTAATCCGCTTTTTGAGAACCACAGTGAGTGCGACAAACAACTATTTTTTACGCAACATTAAACAGTATTTTCCGAATATTAATGTGAATATTCAACACAACTAACTTTACAATATTTAAATATAAACAATACAAATAACAAATATGTACCTCGCTTTTGATGCATCCGTAGAATTCGACCTTTCCTTTTTCTTTTTCTTATCTCGCTTTTTCTGTTCAAATAAAACAAAACAAACAAAATCATAATTAATATATTTGTGAATGCACTAAGGAACGCATAGGCTTAGACTGACTATAAATTATTACTAAAATAAATATATGTATTTTATGAAATTAACTCAAAATAAAGTACATAAGTATTTTCACGAATATGCTAAAGTTACGATAGTAATCATTGAAATGTGCATAAGTTACAGCATCATTGTTTGTTGTCTGACTATTGACTATTCATTTTTTCAATTATACGTAACACAAACAAACATTTGTTTGTAATTTATACAAAGATTTACTTTTATTTTTCATACCAATCTTATAAATAGTAATTAATAGTTTAGAGCTATGAATTTAAAAAAGACAGACAAAATCAGAGTACTTACAAAACTACAAGAGAGCCTTTCGATAGCTATCCTATTTAATGAAGCGCCAAGGGTTTTATAAACGAAAATATAAATTTCTTTCTGTCCTTTTCGAAAATAACAATATTTTGTTGCGTTCATGAAAAACTTTTTCTAATATCTTTGCCACAAAATATTGTTGTTTTCTTTTAACAAAGAGGGGTTTTTTAAACGTACATATAAAGGAAATATAACAAAAAAAAGGAGAATTGAAAACAAAATTGTGAATGTGAAATTTTTTAAATTACCTTTGACTTCAAAACTTTTTGAAACTTTGATCATTTTATTAAATAAACAAAACTTTGAAACAGAATTGTGTTTCATATTTCAGTTTTTAATTGATTTTCTAGGCAGGTGAACATTTGCATGTGTAGGGAAATGAAATTAATGAATTGTTAATTTGTTGTTTTGATATTAAAATAAAACATGCCAAAAACTTCAGTTTTTATATTTTAGTTAGAATAAATTTTATATATTTTATTTTTATTAATGTTTTAGCAAAATACTTTAAAAGATATACTTAGTTGACACGTACTTTATCTTTCTTGTTACGTTTGCTGCGCTTTTTTACATCATGATCCGAATCGCTGCATGCACCTTCATCGTCTTCTAAGTCCTTATCGGAGTCTGGGGAATCAGTATCGCTGTTTTTTCGCTTATGTGCTTTCTTTTTTTTTAATTTGCTGCAAGAAAAGTTTTATAGGAGAAATAAGATGTTGATTTTCAAAAATGTATGGAACTCATATATGTATATGAGTTAACTAAAAAAAAAAATATTCGTTAACATTCTTAACATCCAGTTTGTTCGTTTGGAAGAAAAATGTTTCTTAAAATTAAAATCAATTTAAAATATTACATTAAAATTACAATACAAGTATGTATTTAAGAAGTTACAGTCTTGAAAACTAGTTGTGCTGTTTAAGTGCATAAAATACACTTTCCTTTGTAAGTAGAAATGTGTATTAGACGTTCCCTGTCGACTGGGTCAGTGCTTAGTCCAAAATTTGACGTTGACAAATAGTAACATGGCGGCTAAAAGAGGACTACCTAAAGAAAAATATTTTTCTTTTGCAAATAACTTCTCAACTTAATATGAATCTGGTATCATTAAAAATATGGAATCAGAAAAGTTACGAGAATTTATATACAGACTCGAAGCTCTAATTAGTCTTTAAAACTGCACTCAAAATAATTAATTAGTCATTATTTTTACAGAAGTTATAGCTGATTTGAAATTATCTCCCACATATATTAATTAAGTATCACCTGTCTGATTCATGCTTTCGAATAAAACAAAAAATGATTGGGAATGACAATGCTCCCCACGAAGCTTGCAATCATCGGCCAAGATACACGAAACGCTCGCATTATGCACGGAACACTCCCCAGATGCACGCAGTCTGGCAAACTTCTGTATATATTTACAAGATTTCTTGCACGCTTACATACTTCCCACTTCTCATTTTGTACAGCAAACGAGAAATGTCTTCGAATACAAGGTGCAAGTGTGTTGAAATGCACGAAAAGCTTGCGAGTGGCTTGGGAGTACAGGTCTCTACTTTATACAATATATAGGAGATCATTTTTAAGCAGCTGTAACTTCTGCAAAAATAATGAAAAATTCATTTAAGCGCGTTTGAAATACAACACTTTAAAGTTTTCCATCTTTTTTCTTTTTTCAAGATGTGAAAGTTTTTCATTGTATGTGAAACGTTGTCAACGAACAATTTTATACCCCTCTCACTATTGTATAATACGTTGCGTCAAGTGTTAGACATAGCACTGATCCGCTAAGTATGGAACGTTTCATGCACTTATATTTTTTTTTGTGTTAGATTAAGAAACATTTACATTTGGATCAGAATTCAATAAATTTTTTTAGAAAAAGAAATGCAACTGGTTCATGTTGCTGATAAAAATAAAAATCCAATGAGCTCAAGAAGTAAGTACCCTTGGTTTTTTCCATTTACCTTCCAAACTCTCACTCCAAGGCTTTGCAACAAAATATACCCAGCAAAACTAAATTTTAAACTAAGCTCATTTTTGTATGCTAGTGTGCAGACGCTAGACAAAAAATACAGTGCTACCGCCACTTAATCAGTGACAGCAGCTTTCACGGGTGACCGTTATCGAAAACATTGTTTTGCTCATTTACTCGATATATAGGGCTCAAATTGAAGAATTTATAGAGTAAAAAGTAACATAAGAACAAAAAAAAAAACAAACATATCGTAGACTTCAATACGATAAGATTTGAGAGAGTTATATGTTGTTTTAAAGAAGCCATAAAACTCGCATAATCTTTTTTTTCACAAACCCCAATTTATAGTTTTGTTAATTAACGCGGAAAGTATACGTATATCAAAAAATTAATATCTACAGCAATAAAGAAGAAGATAAGTTTTTAGTGAGCTATGTTGCTGTTCCAGTTGGTATATATCAAAAATTTATAGTTTATGAAATTTCACATAAAAATGTGGGTTACTATGAAATCGTTAAAGCATTTAATTTTATTAGTACTTATTAATAATTTTAATGTGCTTAGGTCTTTTGGGCATGAAACCGATACACAGTTTTCTTCCTGTAAAACTTTGGCTCTAAAGTATCTATTTTTTTTATTGTCTATATCATTTTCAGATTGATTGAAAACTAAAAGAATTTATTTTTTTTTGTAAAAGTGCTGTTTTTAGGGTATTTAAAAACGATGTAACTCAGGCAAATCGCATCGTATAAAGGTCTATCAATTATGAAGAGGTTTGAATATCGATGTGATTTTTTTTCTCTTCTACAACTTTCTAAACAATTTTCTATATAACAATTTGAGGCATGTTTTTTCGAGCAACTGATCAAAAACAGCAGGTGGAAAGTTACCCATAAAAAGTGTCAGTAACCTGTGTTTCCGCCCCTTATGTTTTACATAATCTCTTCCCGTCGTAACACAAGATTGGAAACTTAAATTACAAAGTTATAAACGTTTTGATGATTTTAAGCTTACGACTATGACACAGAACCAGAACTCGGCATTTTATGGCCTTTGAGTCACTGGATTCGAATATGGTTCGCTACATGTAAAATTTTCAAATCACTAAAATTTTACGTTTTGATTAATAAAGAAGGCAACATGGAACTCAACAACCAAAAACCCATAGAAAGTCCTGGTTGGAGTAAACAAACAAGAATTAAGAATAAAAAATTGTCAAAAACGCAGCTATGAGACAGATAGTTTAATAACTAAAGGATATAAGGTTTAGTATGTATTAAAAAGCTCAAGTTTATTGTGTGTTTTGCAAGTTGCAACAAACCTACTTGCTTAATCCCACCCAATGTTTGTTTGTGACACAAGTGTTTTTGTGCTGAGTTTGGTTAAGTTAGTTTCAATAGTATCCTCAGCATATCGATTTAAAGTATTTGGTTGTTTGAATGGTGCTACGACGACTTGTTTTATCTTGCCCACTTCTTTTGTAATACATACTTGCTCGTGCTAACCCCGACCACTTGCCGAACAGTGCTGGCTTGTGTCACAAAATGTTTCCAAATCAAGTTTAGAAAGATTTATGTGAATACATTTGTGCGTATAACGATTCAAAGGTGGGAACTTCCACACCAAATTATCCAACAACGTCTACTTTTTGCTTTTGGCACCAAATAGTGCTGAGCCTAAAGTTTGCTTGAAAGTTTATCTTGTATGGGACGTTCGAATATATAGTGCGAAAAGATTTCTGCGCATGGCGGATCCAAATTTCTACTTGTAAGATGTTTGTGTCGCCATATATTCATGTGCAGTTTGGTAAAAGTTTTTGATTATATGAGAGGTGCCACTCCCACTTGACTGACACCATTCACTTCTTACCTAACAAATAACTAGACTATCAAGCACAGTGTCTCAAAGCTTTTGGTTGCCACTCCTACTTATCCAACCTCGTTCCTAATATTTGTGTGAAATTTGGTTGAAATACCTTAAATAAATCTATTTCCATTCCATGGGGTACATTGAAGACGTAAGCGGGGTATACAATTCATTTTGATTCGTTTTCCCGTAATCGTGATTTCCAAAAACAGACTTAATTTATGTGAATTATTTCAATTTAAAGTTACATCACTCCAAAAAAATCACACTTGACTACGTACATACATATATGTACATATGTATACTGTTTAGAAAACCACCATCTATTTAAAAGCTTATCTTGAGAGTATCTATAAAAATACTTGGACCACTATAAAAAACAGCCAAAATGGTATTTCTTCCGTAACTTCAGAAGGTATATTTGTATATGGACATTACACTAACTGCTTTATCTTCTTTGTTTATGAAACTAATAAAGCACTTCTTTGTGGGCAAAAAGTAAATATGTTTTAAGGGACTTAAATTTTGTGGGGGAAAAAATTTCGTTAAGGCGGGTACGATCCTGAGAAACTGGGTCTTACTAGTCGAATATGACTTAAGACGTCAAAATGATATCAAGAAAACATGTATTACTACTTAAGCTCTTTACAACAATATATCATTTTTAAACATCGAACATCCTGCTGAAGTTATGGAAATTAGATCTTTTTGGCTGTTTTTATTGATTCAAAAAAAATTTTTTTTTTGTATCCTAGATACTCTCAAGGTAAACTTTTAAATATGGCGTGGCTTTTTTAATTTTTTTTTTTGTATTAATACCTATCCGGCCTACTGTTCACTCAAAACATAATTGAAAAATATAATGGAACATACCCTATCATTTATAGGGCATGTAAACCAACTTTTTATTTTTCCAACACTGTTTGAAGTTTGCAATTTTTCCAATATCTTTAACCCAGCGACACTACAAAAAAAATATATGTTTAACATTAACAGGCAAGTTTCATATTAAAGTTTTTACTTTTTACCATGTATGATAAAAGGAAAGAAAATATCAGATCCTCGTACCATTCGATAAAGCAGATAGTTTTAAATTCCTTGCATTAATGACTAGCTCCGTTACAAATTCAGACCTTGAATTTATTGAAAAGTTTCTAAGAGCGATTAAATTAATATACCCTCAATTAGGGTATAACAGAACCTGGCGCGACAAAGCAAAAAGATAACCGATTTAAACTCAGCAAACTTAAGTACATAGAGGAACATAGTCTGGCTCAAGTAGCCAAAAAATTAAATTAGAAAAAAATTGATTCTCCGTACCACGGGATTATAAAATTTCTTAAAATTATTTTTTTTACTTTAGCCAAATTTTGTACTCAATGCAGTGTGTGGTTCAGTGACTCCGAGCTCGAAGCTCATTTCATACAATAATCGGCTTATGAAAAAAGGAAATTGACGTTATGAGACAAAACAGGCGTCGCATTTAAATTTAGCTACGCAAAATCTGTAAGTAGGTGCACATAGTCTGTTAACACACATTACAATGTTTGTGGTCATATGTAAAATGGTTCCAACGAATCACCAGCCTCATCAAAATTGCCTTTGTTTATGATGATAAGGAAGTTTCTTTTAATAAGGCATAGGCATTTTAAGAATATTAAAACATACCAAAGGTTTAAACAGTCTTGTTTATCAAGTCGAACTAAATATTTTGAGCAGTCAGTGAATTCATATTCGTATATCTGTGTTAATTTATTTATGTAAGCCAAATTAAAATTATATACCTACAGAAGAACTGAAAGAAATATTTCGATGGTTTTGTCTAAAACTTTAACAGGTAAATATTACCAATTTTGTTCATTTTTAGACCATATTTTTTTTAAAGAAAATATATTCAAATAATGATGAAAGTTTTTATGTTTTAGGCATTTGTACAATTTTGTAAGATCAAAATAGATTGCATTCAAACTAATCTTAACTATCTTTAAATGTACATTTACTTTGTAGAATACCGTAGCTATTTTTTCATAATTTGTTTAACTCTTTTTTGTTTTTACTTTGATAATTGTTTACCTTATTTAAACTCATCATAATTGGTCTGTCTTAAGTAAAAGAAAGATGAGAAAATAATTTCTTTTAATTGTTATTATGCATTACGTACGTTTATTGATTTGTTAATTTTGATTTTTTTAAATTTTTTTTGTTTTAAGAAATTTCATATTTTAATCAATGTAGATTTTCTTGTTTCAATATTGACACAGAGGCTATTTTACGAGACTTTGCAATCTTAAAAACTGAATCGGCGGAAAGATCAGAACACGGTCCCCTCCGTCATATCAAATATACTTTTTGAGTTAAATTCGCAAAGTCTCGTAAGTTTATAGACTCTGATTTAAAATTAAATTTTAAGTGTTTTGATGTATGTGTTGGATGCGTGTAGACTATTGAGTGATTGAGTGAAATTAAAATTTTATATTTTAATTTAATAGAATAAAGTGATTAAATGTAAGTACTAGTGATTGTGAGATATTTTTATATGAATCAGTTATTTCTAAAGCCCCACATTTTATAAAAATCTTATTTTTTAGGTACATACAGTGATTAAAGTTTAAGTCGTGTGGAGTACGATATTAAAAATATGTATATACAGGGTATCAAATAGATTTTCTTTAGATTTTTCGAAAATTAAATACTCTTCACCGCATTAACAGTAAAATTACGCGTAAAAGACAAAATCATCTGGTTTTCAAGTTTTTGTTAGCATAAAAGATGTCAATCCTTCATAATTCAAAGCATTTAAGTTGTTTCAATTCATTAATTTTAAACAATTTGTTTATATGAGCGAAGGGCGTGTTCGTGAAACGAGTTCACCCATTTCAGGCACACTAGTTCAAATGGAAAATTTAGGCATTAATTTTCACAGACGGACAGACTGACGATTATTCATCATTTTTATTCAATATTTCGTTGTTTAGTAGAATAAGTCTATTTTTAAGTAAGGCATTTCGTTCAAATACTTATGTACATAAAAAAGGAAATTAATTTCAGTAATACCATAATCATAATAATGAACCATAATTACGTACATAAATTAGTTTAAATTATTTTTGCAATGCGTGAAAATGTGTCACCCAAAAATAGTAATTTGTTAACCATTTTTGGTTGTACGGAAGCACACATTCTTTGTGGCGTTCAATTATAATTACGCTGTGCCGTTAGGCTCTAAGTATTTAACTATCAAATTAAATGATGAGTACAATGTTCATACAACATTATAAAAAATAGTAAAAGCTTAATCAACACTGACTGTACCCTGTTCCACCAAACAAAACTACTTTGCTAGTGTTCTATTTGTAAGACAATATATATCACAAAATAGATTTAAAAGTCTTGGCCTGCTACACTACTATACATACATATTATGCTTCAACCAAAAAATACCATGGAATCAATCAGTGTACATACGAACTCGTCATTAGCCAAGCAGAAATGGTTTTAACTTTCATTTTTTACAGGTATTTTTATTATTTCCAACGAACAATTGGGATGATCCTGAACAACTTTTGTTTTGTGTACATAATGCCTCGCCTATAATATTTTAAGATTTGTAATTCATCAAGTTTTTTGAAAACGTTGCGCTGTTTTCTAAATCATACTCAATTTCCACTTGAACTAACTATTTTGAAATCAATTATTTTGCATGCCTTTGTTTATTCGATGTTTTTATACAAACATAGAGAACACCATCTTAGTGCCTTACAATGGGCCATAACTCAATAACCGAACAAATGTAACACGTGTGGATGGGTTAATAACTGATTCATATAATAAAATCATATTTAAAGATTTTGTTATTGCCCGGTGTAGTCACAAATTACAAATCTAAAAAGATATTTAATAAAAATTCCTACGTAAAAAAATTAACGCAGTTAATTGTTAAATATTGTGCTGCATACACCAAAATTCAATTTTCTAAAGCAAACCTTTAATTGTCAACTGAGGTATATGTCCAATTTATTTTACCTTTTTTTTAATTTTATTTTAAAAATCTAATGTGTCTAGTGTTTTTTTTTTTTCTTTCAAATCAAGCAACCCACCTGTCTAAAAAATTTAGCAATAAAAAATTGTAATTAGGCTCGTTTTAAAACTTAAGATAAAGAAAACAAAAACACTGGCGCATTCAAAATTAACAAAAATTTTTTTCAATATGGCGGGTAAAAGAGGACCTTTTTGACAATAAAAATTTATTTACCTATTAACTTAATTGGCATGGTTTGACAACAGGTGGTGGCACCTCACATAAAACTAAAATACCTATAACGCTATATCTTGGCATCTGAGGTAATTATTTTTCTATTTTGTAGTAATTCGTAAAATTTCAACAAAATCGTTAGGTTACAGGTTTGAGCTAGGAGGCTCAAATTTTGGGACAATTATTTTTAAACCTCAAGCTAAAATATAGGGAAAGAATATAAAATGCATCTACAAAATTTTCAAAATAAACACCCTAATGTTTACTTTTTTATATATATTTCAAAATAAAAGTCAAAAATGACTCAAGCCATAAAAGTGATTGCGTGAAAAGTATATCCTTTTGCATACCAGGTTAATTTATTAAAAAAAGTATAGGTTCATAATATATTTTTTGAAAAAATAAATTTACTGAAAAATAAATTTCTCAAAATTTAAAAAAATTGGTTATAAATCAAAGTTAACTTTGCTAATAATTGGCTACCAAGGTTCCCAGTAAGAATACGGTTCAGCACAAGTAAAAATAGCTAGGGGGAAATCAAGCCAACCTTGCTTGACCCCAGTGTTTGGTTTGATTGGCGATGGCAGATTGTTGTTGTAGACGATGCAAATGTCATAGTAATATTAAGTTTATAGGACACTGAAAAAAAATAATTAACATTTAGAAAAGAAAAGTGCATGCTGAGGAGTAGAACTGATATTATGAAGTCGGTTCAAGCTCCCATATGTATTAAAATGTTGAAAGCTTTTTAATACCAGATTTTAAAGCATAATGTAAACTGTCACAAAAATACATCCAAGTCCTATCATTAATATTGAAGCTATTGGCAAAATTTTTTTCAATGGTTTTCATTTTAAATTATCCCATTAAAGTTCTCATATAAATACGCCGGTCAAATAATTTCCTGCAAAAAAAAAAAACAAAAAACAAAAGAACATGCCAGCGACAAACAAAAAACCATACCACAAAAAATGACCATCGCAACATTTTGTACAAGGAAAACGGCGATCGACTGACTAGACGTGGCTTAAAAATTATTGGGGGTTTTTTTGTCGCCGAATTATATTTTGGGAATGTTATTTACCGGAATAAATATGGGGTATAGCAATTATTGGGTCGTAATTTTGCATTTTAAGGCGCCAGCGGTTAAATAAACAACAAAAATCAGTCTAAATTTAATATTACTAATTTTTTTAGTTTTTTGGAAAATTGCGGGATCAGACTCATATACATATTTGTTTATTTACCGTAACTAAAATTTTAAAATTGAATTCCAAAAAGATATGTAAACGCAAACATACGTTGTTTTTACTTGCAAAAAAACCAAAACATATGTTTATACAGGATGAATCGAAAAGAACAGGACAAAATGTATGGTAGAGTTTGCGTTTCTTGACTCATTCAAGCCATAGTTCTTATCCACTCTTTATATTGACTTAACCACTTGCAAATTTATAAAGTGATCTCTTTTGCTGATCCTTCCTGTACATGTTTTTTTTAAGCATGATAAAATTATATATGAACCAAAATAAGATAACTAAAAATGATTATGACTAAAAAATTTACTGATTTATTTTACTTACCGCTTACGCTTGCGAAGAAATTTAAATCGATATTATTTAAAAGAAACATTAATAAAAATAATCGACTTGCGTTCTCTTCGTACAACATACGTTTTTTGCTTTGGTTGATAGAAAATTTTAGTTTATAAAATTATGTAAAGTTTTAACATATTGTACATGGTTGCAAATGGCAGATTATATTGTAATTTACTGTTTAAATGATGATTGAAAGCAGTTGTATTATTAGTTGTAGGAGAGGAGTATTAAGTGCTGTGGTGTTTTAATGTAATAATTTTTTTTTAATTTTGGTTTTTGTATCGTTTGTATAGATTCATCAATACTTTATTGAATAGTTTGTTTAATGATTATTTTATTATTTTATAAAAGTTACGTTAGTGATTTTTTTTTATATAATTACATAACTTTTCTTTTCTTTTTTCTTTCTTTCTCATAAGAGTTCCTGTTCAGAGTTTTGTCAGTCAAAAATGCAGAGAAAGGAGAGATAAAAATGCCAAGCAGTTAAGAAGAAGAAATTTTTGTTTAACTCTTTTTATCAGAACATTTTGAATTAAAAATATATATATATAGATAAATAAATACAACTATTCAAATAAAAAAAATTCAGAACAAAAACTAAGTAACTTCATATGAAAATCAAAATTCAATGTAGATAAATTGCAAAACATTAATGAACTCACCTTTCCTTTTTGTGTTTTTTTGATTTTTTCTTTTTGTCCTTCTTACGTTCTGGACTGGCAGAGCTGCAAAATATAGATATTTTAATTTTTAATAATTAATCAGTTTAAGTACCATACCTATCTCTGGAGCGCTTCTTTTTCTTTTTTCTTTCTGATTTTGACACATGTTCGCGTTCATCTCTACCTGAACCACCAACATCTTTTTCTTTAGATGGTGTACGCACTAATGCATATCTTTTTTCTTTTTCCCTGCCAGCTGCAGCTGTTGCAGCAGCAGCCTCTCTTTGTGCGTCCAGCTCTTTTTGTAGTGCTAGACTTTTGGCCAAATCTTCCTTTGCTTTTCGATCAGAGTCAAAACTGGAGCCTTCAACAAAATACTCTGAAATGTTAAATGCTTCACGTAGTTTAGCGTTCTTCTCTTGTTGAGCTTCAGCGATTTTGTGTGTTTCACGTACGCTAATAAAAAAATTAAAATGTGTACATCAACAATGATTTAATATTATTATTATTATTTTTAAGAGCTTTAAGCTTGTCCTTTTGATTTAAAAGTATTGAGAGCCTACTTTTTATCAGTTTAAATTCTTATTTACACTAACACTTTATGTCAGAGCTTTGGCTTTTTTTACATGCTTAGAAATCATTTCAACGGAAAAGGCACAGAAATATCATATAGAACACTGAAATTTCCATTTCATATCTTAGAAGAGGAAACTGACATTTTCTTCTAGCACCACATTTTTCATTAACTACATACTCTACCGTAATAGGAAAAAATTTCAAAGAACAAATATAAATAAATATGGAAGTGTTTCATTCTGAATGACTGCACTTCATATATTTTATTTCTATACTTTCAAGATAAGTAATTTTTTCTCATACTAATTTTGTAATTTTTTGAACAGTTATATGCAGTATATGCAAGAGAAATTGAATTCACACGTGGTACCTGACAGCCCAGTGACTATCGTGTCCGCATTATCATCAAAATATTTACTAACATCAAAATAATTTATTTGTTATTGATTGACAATACTTTGGCCTACATTGATTGTGATTTTAAACCTGGGTCAGAAGTTAGCAACAGCTTTATACATATGCTACATACAGCTAAAAGCGGTTGTTAACTTTAGCTTCGTATCTTCAAATTTCAATTCAAATTCACCAGAGTTGAGTTTGATAATTTGCAATGAAAAGCTTTCGGTCATTCGGATATGCAACGGAATAATGTTTAGAGATATGTACACCAGTAGGGCAAAATATTATTTTACCTCACAACGCTTCTTAATTCCTTTCGGCACAAGCTAGAAGTGAGCTGGCTGCTGGAATCACAACCATACATTAAGTTTTTTAATAATGTCGATGATGAATGCTTAAGCAATTCAATTAAAGCAGGTAAATTTGTTTGTTGTAATTGTTGTTGCAATACAAAATTGCTACATCCAATACCTGTGTTGATAGCGGTTTCACATGGTATAAGTGAGTTTTTGCTATTGTTTTTATTAGTATTTTGACAGTTAGATAAAAATGTCAACGTGCTGGCATGACTAGCAGCGCATGTGCAAGAGCAATGTAGTACATTTGATGGCAGCGGTTTTTGTGTCCGGTTTAATGCAGCAGCAGTTGAGAGCAACTTTTTTGTTCTCTTTCTATTGTAGACTTTTTGAGTAGTTTTTGCATTCTTTGTATATTTTAATACTCTTTCACCGACACTTTGTAGAGGTTTAAATTTTTTTTCAACTGCTGCATAGTTAAGCGCCGAGCTCTTGGGGGAAAAGTTATATACTCTTGTTGTTGTGGTTTGACGATTGTCATGTTGAAAGTATTGCTTTTTACATTTAGAAGAATTTTTGAAAATACTAGTAGTTGTAGCCATTGTTGTTGGTGCAGCAAAAATTTTACTATTAATATTAGTTGTAACAGAAGAGCGTTTGCGACGTCGTCTACATTTTTTGGTTTTGGTAGGATTAGCTACATCAAAGCTATGGTGAGCTTGTGATGAGAGCATGATTTTTTTATATTCTTTTTCAAATCACTTTAGATTTTTGGAAGACTTGCTTACATATACATGTTAAACAGTTTTTGTAGTTAAGTTTACTCAGTGATGGTTAAATCTAATATTTATAAATATTATTTTTACTTAATTTTAATATATGAATATGGTTAACATTGTAGCTTATTTTATTATTTATAAAATATATGGAAGACATGCTTATTCATTTTTGACTTGTTTGGAAGACATAAGTTACTTAAATTTTTTAATTTAATTTTGCAGCACTTTTTATTTCTTGATTTTTATATAAAAATTAAACTTTGTAGCACAAATTGTTGTTTCTTACGTTCGTTAGAAATTACAACTAATTGAAGGAAGACTTTTTCTGTGGTGATTTGTTGCTTGCAATTAAATGTTACGCTTTAACTCTGATACTCATGTTTAGTGCAATTAATCCAATAATCGCATTTAAGGGCAAAACTCTTTGCTTATACATCATCAAACGAAACGGGGTGAGTTTCCGATGTGTTTGTCCTAGCGCTGAAGTAACTTAATATTTTCTCCGTTTTCTCATTTTATTCGAAATTTATGTAAAAATTTAATTTATCATTTAGTCAATAGATGCCACAAAACCGCTGCCATGCTTAAGCCTTGCTGTATTTGCCTATAGTATCTTAGCGCTTTTAATTGTGGATAGCTTTAACGCGTAGTACATGTCATCGTTGCTCTTATCGATTTTTTGCACTTTTCTTCTTGATAGGTAAGTTTCTTCTCAAATTAAATTATTTTTATGGCGTGTTTGTTCTTCATTTTCAAATTAGTAGTTTTGTATTCTAAGTTTTATATTTTAATTTAATTTTTTTAATTAGTTAAGAAGTTTTGAAGCTTATAATTTAAAATAAAATCAATTCTGACATGCGTTGCCAGTGGAAGACTATGATTTACTAAAAACTCTACATCAAAATTTTAGGGAATAGACACAAAATTTCTCTTTTTATACGTTCGTGGTAACGAAACAAGTGCTGATGTCTTGAGGGGTGATTTTCTGCAAATTATACCTACATATGTACGAAAAAAAGTATTGGAAAGTATGTATTTTAAAATAAGGTGTTTGTAAAATTTAGCAACTTAGTGAATTAAGAGTGATAAAAGTTCAAGAAATTATGTGCAAGGTTGTTTCTTTTTTCTACTATAATGCTTTCATCGTTGAATGATTTCTTAACTTAACTTAACGAAGACAATCGTTTTTTCGCTGAGTTCGCATACTAATATTTTTTGGGAAGGAATGAATGAAAAGTGCACAGCTGCTCTCAAAAATTTCTTTAAAAGTTCTTCGGTAGCAATTAAAAATAAAACTTGATTTCCTGCTAACTAAAACTGTAGTTCAAGTGCTTCCATTTCATTCTGATTTCTTGGTTGAAATAGATATTTTTCAATTCAAATCAAAATCCACCTTGATAGTAGAAAACCTTTCTTTTTATAACAATGCTGATATTAATTTTTTGATTAATTTTTTTTAACATATTTTTTTTTAAACTTTTTAAAGCTTAAGGTATGGATATATTGAAGAAATAAAACAGAAAATTAGATGGTAAAGAAATTCGTGAGCACACAAAAAAACTGTTGCTGCCATGGCCATTGTTTAGAGTTATTTTTCTTATCACCTTAGTTTAGAGTAAAATGGAAAAGTAACATATATGTTCCAGCAAAACTTGCCTACATGTTGTAATATTTTAAAATTATCGATTTTTTGAGGTAGTGTGAAGTTTTTGTGGCTCAAAATAGTTTGTCTGAAGTAAAAACAGTAACAAAGCATATGTATGTCACAGAAAATTTAAATAAAAATTTAAAATATTGATTTGAAGACATTAAACAAATATTAAAACTAACAAAAAATAAATTTAATAAAAAGTTATTAAGAATGATTTCTTATATAATATTTTTAAGACATAACATAAAAATGCACATTCAAAAATTCACAAAATTTTGAACGAAAAGTTATATCTGAAAACATAAAAATATTCAAGAATACTCACGCTATTCTTCCAAATTCATCTTTAGGCAAGTCTGTTTTTCCTTGTCCCATTAATTTTTGACGATAAGAATCAACTTTTGTCTTTATTTCCTCGGGTGTGCGTCTAAAAAGATAAATTTTGTACTAAATTAAGAAAAAGTATATAGTTATTGACAACATAAAAATATTTCTCATCATTTCTTATGTCGCAGAGTTTTTTTAAATTTAATCAAAATAGGTATAAGTTTTCACCTTTGTGGAAATTTGCATAAAAAAGATCAATAAGCTGGATAAAATTTAAGTGACAACAATTCACTTCTCTTCAAATAATTTCTCACGTATAATTTTTTTGTTTAACTTTTATTATTTATAATATAGCTTATATGAAATACAATATTGATTTTCACTTGCTTAAGATTTTAAGGTTTCATTAACAAAGCAAAACTTATGACGAGGATTTGAGGATATCTTATTTTAGGTACGTATCGCTCAGCGAACGAGGCAATTATGAAATAATATCTACAACTGAAATGCATTTTACACCCCAAACAGAGAGAGCAAACACAATACAACGAAAATTATAGGTAAGCTCTTTAAAGGGGTGTTTGGAGAGTTTATAAATCTTCTCATTGGAAGGTGGAGAGTGTGAGTGAGAGCGGGAGCGCATACAATTATTCATTTATGACGTCAACCAAGAGTAAAATAAGAAAATCAAAGTAAGAAAAATCAAGTTAAAAATGCACGTGCTTCTAGTAGTGGTGGTGGTTGAAAAATGTTTATTTACATTTTTATAATGAAGCCAAATAGGGCACATTACGAAAAATCAGAGGAGACAACTGAACAGAGCGGGTAAAAAAATGTTGTCAAGTAGATAAGTGGTACATTAAACTACGCTGGCATAACGATAGGATTTCGTTGTGTATAACATATTACTTAATTCTAATTGTTTCATATTTTAAATGTGGCCATAATGACGATACTTATCTAATCACTAACTTTTCATATTAAACATTTTGGATTGAAATTTACATATAACAAAATTTTTGTCATTATATATGTATTCTGCGTATATTTTTTCAGGCCATATTGTAACATTCTGCTAAAAATATACAAAATTCCAGTTTTAAACTTTAATAAGCATGTCCTGATGAGTAATAGACTTGCAATATATACAGTTTAGAGCTCTACGCTTTGTCCTTTTAATTTAATTCACCACTCACATCTGATGTTCCTAAAAAAAAACTTTAGTTGAACTTAGAATTTGTTTGTCTTTAATAACGTATAAAAAATATTGTTTTTTTATTTATGATATGGTCATGGCTTTAAATATTTAATTTTAAGGCTTAGTAACTTCTGTCGTTTTCTAACAACTTAAAGGCTTAAACATTGATTGTTTACACATGTAAACATCGATTTTCTGATAAAATCAAAAAATTTCATACCAAGTCGCAATGTTTTAAGTTAAATTTATTTTCAGTTTTTATTTATTTGTATCGATTAATACTTTTTCTGTTTTCGTTAATATACATGCCACGATTTAACAAAAACTGGTTTTTTGAGTATATGTACATATTACCGGGTTAAATTAATCTATCTGTTGTCTCGTCATGATTGTTTAAGAAAAAGTATTGGTCGATTTGATAATTTACATGAATATGGGTGTTTGTTATGACTTTGATACATACATACATACTGATTCCACTAAGATTTGAACCTTCTTGTGCTCTATATCTCCTCACGGAACATAGGGCCACAAAACTCTTCGAACGTGTACGATCAGTAGCCAGTCCCTTCAATTTTCTCCCACATTTGCCCGATTCACGTATTTCATGTTCTAACGATCATTTCCACGATGATTTAGGACGGGCACGTTTGCTACGCTGAGGGTTCCAGCCCAATGGATGTCGGCAGACTATAGCTGATAACTTCCACAACGTGTGTATAATCCATTCGCTGTTTGAATGAAAATCGGATCTGACATCATCTGATGAGCAATACGAAATTAGAGATGGTCCTATACCACCGAATTTTCAGAAATCGACGAAGACAACGGTTGTTGAACACTTGTAAATTGTGAAAAGAAATATAGAACTGGCTGCATGTTTAACTTAAAGGTTTTGAGCTTCGTTTTCGTTGACAGGAACGAAGATTGCCACACATTACGAAGTTGAGCGAAGGTACCTTTCGCTTTATTTATTTTAGCATGGATGTCCTTATTGGTACCGCCATCAGGTGTTATTACACTTCCTAAGTTAGTTAATTTCTTCACTTTTTCTATGCTGGATTCGCCTATCATGAAGCTGTAGCTTTTTGTTTTGACTATGTTGATTTTTAGCCTTATTTTCCCGTAGAAAATATGAAGGTAGTGTTTCTCACTGAAAGTCCATTGAATGTCACGATTTGTAGAGAATAGGGCTCTGTTTGCAACATCGTCTAGTACTATCAGAAACAAGATTGGTTGCAGCACACAACTTTGGCGCATACCTGAGCCGGACTCAAAAGTATCATAAAGTTTCCCGTTATGTAATACTCTACTTTTAAAACCTTAGTGTTGGGCCTTGATGAGATAAATAATCGTCTGTTCAATGCATTCAAGATGCAATTGCGAACGATGTGACTGTTCTGTAGTCGATGAAAGTTAAACGTAACGATGCCTGTCACTCATTTATCTGGTATAGGGTTTCTATGAGCCAGTTTCGGAGTACTCTTTTTATTTACCACTGACTGGGTAGCCAATACGATATAGTTTTTACTTTGACTGACATCTAAAAATGATTTCGAGTTACCAAAGTCAGCGACCAGGACTATCAGGGGCCAACAACAACCGCAACATATTCGATGCACTACTCAGTCAAGAAATGGCGAATAGTGAAATCATGAGTGATAATAAACATTTAAAGAGCGGAAATATCTGACTATGATGAATTTACTAATTATTCCATGATTGTGACTTAAAAAATGCATTATAACGAAGTCTCTACAGATTGCGGTTAAAGTTTGCTGAATTATTTGATTTAAATAGGAAAGATCCGTTAATGTAAATCTCAATTGGCGTCGGAACATCCCGTGTGTCTTACAATATGTAATTCTTTTTATCGATAGTAGAAGAATTTTTTGGTCACATTTTTGTAAGTTAAATTACTTACGATGTTTGGAGTGTACTGCAAAATATGTACTCGGGTTTTATTTTCTCGTCTGAGCTGAATATTGAGATTAATCTATATTCTAATATAGGACAATACAAGCAACAATCACGTGAACCGTCGATATGACACGTTTGACTCTAAGGAGTTTTAGACAATCTATTTTCCTTCAAAACGGTTAAGTTTTTTTTGTTCCCGATTAAAGTAACTATTTTGCTATATAAATCACACCCACAAACAATTGACTTCAAAGAGCTGTAACTTTGAAAATGTTATAGTTAAGAGCAATTTTTCTTTCACTTTTTAAAAACAATGAGTTATCTAAAAAAATGAGACCAACCGTAGCCGTATGCCTGAAAATTCGGCTGTTTTCTTTATTTTAAGCAAATCTTATTATCAGTGCACAATGTATAATTTTTGTTTCTTCCGTCTTATGAAGCACAGAAACACAGTGACTTGTCCTATTGATATTCTCAATAAATGTATCAATGAGGTTTAACTCAATTTCGAAAAAAATATGGTATATATTAGGTATGGCCAACAAGTAGATAAGCGAAGCGATATTTGGTCGATCATAGATTAATTTTATTTTTTTATTTATTAAAAAAATTTTTTTATTTATTTTAAAAATTAAAAAAAAGCATAATTACTGAAACGTAGTATTTTAAAATTTTAAAACAGCAGACTGAGCATTTTTTATAGTGCAAAACTTGAGCACGATTAATAAAAATTATCAATTTGGTTTTACTATGTAGATCGCGACACATTTTTGAGATAAAAAGTCGATCTTAGGCACATACAAGTTGGCAACCCCTGGTATATATCATTCTAAACTAACGTGACCATGCGATCTGCGTTTCGCGGAGCAAGTCCGCGATTTTGATTTGCTACTCCGCGCGGTCCGTGTTTTCATTGGAAATAAGAAATTTCATTTTGTTAGGGTTTTCGGTGAAAGTGAGGACCATTTTTTTTAGAAATACAAATAATTGAAGATATTAAATAACTGATTTTACTTAAAAATAATTTAAAATAGTTAATATGCTACGGTTTTTGGGATGTGAAAATGAGGACCTTTTTTCTGAGTTCATAACACTTTTAGCAGTTAAAATAAATCTTTTGAAAGTTTTATTAACTTTTTCCTGCTCTGCGTTTTGGTGAAAACTATCTAGTCACCTTATACTAAACCCCTCATAAAGTAAAAAATTATGAAAATTTAAGAAAAAAAAAGTTTTTACAAAAATTTTAATTTTTATACTTTCAGCAATAACTATTTTAAAATCATGATGTGATGCCAATGGGTTCGTGCTGCATTTAAGCCTCTCCGAAAAACCCTTAAGAAACATTAGTTCCATGAGCTTATCTACGTTACCATATTTTGTTTTGCAAGACTATGGGTATAAATAATTATATAAAACGGTGACACATTTTGAGTGACAATAAAGTGTTTTTTATATATTTAATGAAGCGTGCAAGAGTATTGTTTTTCTGGACCAATGTTGACACTATTATTGTCTATAACGCGTTGTCTATTGCTACTGGAGCCATAAAGAAAAATGTACACATTTTGTTGTACATAGTTTCAATACAATACGAAATATATTTTATAGATTCTTCAAAGCGTTTCAAGATGTTTCGAAAAACTATGGCTAACAATTTCTGTAACATGATTGAGTTCTGTAGTGAGAGCTTTCTGACGGTTATACTCAAGACCCGCTTCCGCTAACTAAACCTGCCAATTCCATGATTTTTTATAGTTTTTTGGAATAGGTATGCCCCTCGTCGACGCCAACAATTATGGAGCATTCGCTGTGAAAGGTCTTCTAAAACTTAAGTTGAGAGTGCCCTCTCAGATGATGATGCAAATATAATCAGAAAATCTTCCCATACTACTATTTATACTCGAGGTGATCAAAAGGTTTACCTATCCGAAACCACTCATTGAAATCATATTTAGTTTAACAAAATTTGTGTTGCTACGGAAACCGAACTATATATTTATGTATATGTACCTTTAATTTTTGCTACTTACCCTTGCTTCTCCAGTATCTCCTCGAATTCAATGCATTTGACTTCAATTTTACGCTTACGATCGTGATCAAGTATTTCCTTGTTAGGCGGACGATTCAATGACGCGTCCAATTTTTTCAAATCGTCCTCTGCTTTATATGTGGTGTTATCTTTCTTGCCAGGACGTACAGATGCCCAATTGCGTTGTACATGCCCGTTGGTGCCAGAGCCGCGTGGTGTAGTTAATCCAATGCCGTTGTACATAACTCGTAGAACAGCGCAAACACCTATTGAGCGTTGTTAAACGTTCCGCAAGTAAACTTCCAAAACTTTTGTTTTTCTATTGCCGGGATGTGCGTTTTTAATAATTTTTCATGCGTTTCTTTATTCAAGAACGGCAAAAAGAAAAGTAAGCAGACGTATAGTTATATAATCAAGGTTGCACTTACCGCTGAAAATTATATGAAGCGCAAATTTCAATATTTTTTGCCTTAATGGTAAAACTTATCGCAAAATTATTTTCATTTGCAAAATTAATCAAAGCCGTAGTTTTCCCTTTTTGACAACAGCCGCCATAGTGAAAAAAAAATTCGTAGATGATTATTTCGAACTTCGAGTTAAACTGCGCATACATAGAACGATTATCAGCCAACCCCGTCGTACTACAGTATCATACACGATCAAACATATTTACTTTATTTTTGCTTACTCGGCGCTTACACAAACAAATTCTTTTCGAAAACTTTTCTTGTTTGTGGGCAAGAGTGGAAAAACGAAGCACATATTCTGTGAAAAAGTTTTGTGAAATTATTTTGCATTTACACAATCAACGTTTACACAAGGAAATTCGGTGAAACAAATTCTTGTTTATTCTTTTCTGTGATTTTGTTTTGCGTTTGCACATGAAAACTAGAATTTTTTTGTGCTTGAAAATGTCAAAACAAAAACTGCGTCAACCCTAAACAGAAAACATACATTGAACGCATAATATCAGCGATCGGACAGAATGAAAGATAATTTGCGAGTACGACAAATTCTGTACACCACTCTGCCGATTTTTCCCCCTTGCCAAAGATCAAGAAAACTTTTCGTCAAAAGTTTCTGGCACAGTCAACGTTTACATAGACAGCGTTTACACGAGGAAACTCTTCAAAGAAAGTTTCGCAATCTACAGGCAAGAAGGGAAAAACGAAAGGGTGGTGTACAGAATTTGTCGTACACGCGAAATCCCTTTCGTTCTATTCTTTAGCTGATATTATGCTATGAATTTTCGTTTGTTGTGGCGGGTTGACGCAGTAATTGCTTTGAATTTTTCTTGCACAAACAAATTCTAGTTTCCGTGTGTAAACGCAAAAGAAATTCACAAAAGAGAATAGACAAAAATTTCTCAGACCGAATTTGCTCGTGTAAGCGTTGACTTAAGAAATTTTTGTCTATGTGCCTTTTGTTTGACATTTGCGACAAACAACAAATTTTGTGCCTAGTCTTTTTTTTATGTTAGGAATTGAACAATTATCGCAATTTCTATTTGAATTAAATAAAAAAAAAAAAACAATTAATTTATTAATCGTGTTACTAAAGATGACTAGCAGGATAGTCGAAGTGCATTTACTTTGAAAAATACAAAATTTAATAAAAAAAAATTTTTCTTTTTTGTTTTTTAAATTTGCGATTTTAATTTTAAGGTTTTACTTTTTAATTTACTCGTTTCTTTTGTTTTTCGCCTCTTGCCAACAACCAAGTAGAATTTTCGGTTAGACTTTGTGTGTGGAAACGCCGATTTTGACAATTACTGATGAAATCCTCTCAGCGTTGCAATTTCAAATTTTGCCAATTTGCTTCTACCAATGATTTCACTAACATACTGCACTGAAAACTGTTGCCTCTTTTTCTTTTATTTTCGAATACGGCAAATTTCAAACAACTCGTAATAATTTTGTCAACAAGAAATTATTTCATTTGTTACATGATTTTGACTTTTGCCGAACCATGTATTGTATTCTGAAATTTTGTCAGTTTGCTTTTACCTTATATTATTATACCACGCATGATTCTACCTTTAGAATTGAATCATGGACAGACTTAAGTTTCTCGACATCGAGACTCGAATCATATTTAGCTCCTAATCAGAAAATTGTATGGAAAATATAACAGTTAAATTTAGACATTCTTGAACGAAATTATAACGCATTGCGCATTTTTAAAAATACAACTGATAAAGTATAGAAATATTGTAAAAATTGATGCTTGATAAGCTCATTCGATGCGAAACTAGTTAGAATAATTTTCCGTGCATTTAAAAAAAGTTTATAGACTGAGTGAAACGCGTTAATATTTACATTGGTGTTAGTAGTTATTTATTTTGGTGTTTATAGAATATGGTTTCAGTTTTTGGGAAACAGCTACTACAACACTGCATTGCATTAAATCGCATTTATCCTACTACGCGTTTGTGCAGTTATTCGACATCATACTAGTTGTTATTCTGAAAACGCAACAATATATTCAGACTTGAAAAACAAAAAACTCAAAATATCACTAAATTTGCATAAACAATACTAGCGAATCAGGAATCGGAGTCTTCGTTTGTTTTAACTAAAATAAATAAGCAGTCAGTGAGTTGGTGGCTTTGTTGAGTCTAGCGAAACGCGAATCCGCTGATAAAAAGGAATCTGATGATTCGACGGGATTGAGGTAATATGTGCATAAATTTGCATTGACTACGTATGTATATGCGTGGTTTTTTGAAGCGCCCAATACAAAAGCAGACTTATGCAAGCATTCAAAACAAAATCGAAAACTTAATCGTTGGAAGAAGGAAGTGAGTTCAACTCACAAATTCCTAGTATTTTCAAGGTAAAATAGTAAACAAACACGATGTTCCTCGCAATGACACACACATGTACATATGTGCCCTTCATAAAATTGTGAAGTTTGTGTTCATATGCGCAAAATGTTACATGAAATTCAACTCAGCGAGTACTAATGGGCAAGTCCAGTGTTGCATTTTGTTTTTCTGTTTAATGGTCAGTTTTCAAAAAAGCGTTTGAGTTATGGGATACTTTAAAGTTTTTTAATGCATTTAAATATAGTTGTGTGTGATTCTCAATTACAAATTGTACATTAGGTCTTTTCAACAATATGCAACAAGCTGTATTTTTTATATAAAAAGATGATGCAGGAACAGTAGTTCTATTATAAAAGTCTTCACAGAATAGACCTAATTATTGTAACAGCAGATGTCCATGCTATGTATTTCCGTCTAAATATTTTAGATCGTGGCTTGTTCCAGAGATTTTGGTAAAATATTTGTTGTTTTGCCAACAGAGCCCTCTATCAACAAATATTCGAAGCATTAATTTAGACTTAATGTTTGTTAAAGAAAAAGATTGAGAATTTGTTTCGATTAATTTAGTACTTTGAGAGCCAGTGCCTTATGTCAGATTCTGAGAAATGTATGATGCAGCTCTTTCCAACGCTAACAAGAAAATATTTTCAGTTGAGTCCGGAGCTTTGATCCCTCAGATAGGTAATTTTAGCTTGTTTAAGTCAAAATATTTCAAGGTGAATACGGTCTTCTACTTGCTTCTTTCGAAGTGAATAGACTTTGTTATATACACCCCAGAAGTAAAATTTTCGAGACCTTAATTAATCTTAGTAATACAAAGGAAAACCGCTGAATTTGTTCAAATCGGTCTAAAGATCAGGTACTATTGATTTTTGGTCGAATTTTCTAATCAAATGTTTCTTTTTAAGTAAATAAGTGCAACCAAATTGTTTGAAAGAAACAATATTTGTATTTTAAATAAAAAAAAACTACATAAATAATAATTTCTTACTATGAGGTTAATTGAAGTAATGTGTACCGACATTGGGTGTTGTTAAATGTCAATATAAACAAAGATTCAACTTGGAATTTGCAATGAATAGTTTTGATTTTATATCACCATTTTTGCCCTTTGTAATCTGATGACAAAAATGAAATTCAATCTTAAAAATGCAACACTGTCTCTTTACTCGTTTGTTTATGACAGTTTATTGTGTATGTGTGTGTTGAATATACATCTTTCAGACATTTTGTCGTGGTGTCTTCTTTGCCTCGTGTTTGTCAGCAGCGACGAAATAAAAATAAGCTATTAAATTGCACTATAAAAAATAAAACTATAGTAAAGAAAACGATATAAGAGAGTAGTATCAAAAGAACATAGTAAGATTTGCATTAAATCTTAAAAATTGCATCAACAGTGAAATTCCAGTGATTGTAAAGAAGTAGTCAAAATTGTTTTGCTTTATTATTATTTATTGTGATTGTATTTTTTTTGTAATCGTCGAGCGACTGCACTGGTATTACTGGTGTGAGGCTGGCTGGTTAAAGTCGGTTGTCCTCGAAGTGTAGCGTAGATTCGATTCTGTTTCGAAGGAGACAGCAAGTGAGTGGAGTTGCATTTTGTCTGCTGTCGACGTTTCCGTCGTTTCTGCCGCGGCTGACGTCGCAACGTACCGTTCCAATTTGACGGACCTTTCATTGGTGTGTAAGTGCGGTTGTGTGTGGTGAAGTTTAAAATTCGCAATCGTTTGTTCGTCTGTTCATTCATTAATTCGGTTAATTCATCATGGCTGACGTGAGTGATGCCAACGAACTGTTCGATTTGGAGCTGCACGAGGAGGAGGATCCCTTGGACTCAGATGATGATAAAATCGAACTAGATGATGTAAGTTACGTTTATATAAAATTTAAATTTATATTAGAAATCTTGCATCAAGCTATTTACTACGTTGATATTTGTATCATCGTTGGTATTTTATTTGGACAGGGTCTTGGTAAAAGTTGGCCCAGCCATTTTTGAAATTGAAAAATATTAAAGTTGTGCTAACTATTTATATTTTATAAAAAAATTTCCAATAGCAAAAACTTTGCGAACAAAATATGTTTTAGCGATAATTTTTTTCAAGAGAAATTGCGTTTTAGAGGTAAAAAAATTGTCGCTCGAATTTAGTTTTGGAAATTGCGGATATAGCTTTTATAAAAATACTACAACTTAATTGTTATGCGAAATAAGGGTTTCATATGAAAGGTAATTTCATAAACTACAGTGTTGGTAAATAAATCTTTAAAATTTAACTAATATTTTTTGAGATAACGACATTTTTCTTTTTTTAAATTCTTTATTTTTTTCAAAGAAATGTGTTAATCTGCAGCAAAAAATCATAGGTTTTTACTTTTTCTTGAAATTTCTACGAATATGAAAAAAACTGTGGCATAAAAATAATAATTTCTTCCAAGGTGACAAAGGTATTTTGACTTTTTTTTATGGCATCATTAGTTTACTTTAGGATCACCTCTCGTATTTTTTGTAAAATCCTACTTTTCTTACGAGGATTTTTATACTGATAACTAAAATGTAATCAAAAGTTGGGACGCATCTAGTTTTTGTTCAAGAAATTTTGAAATGTAAGCTATAGTTTTTGTGGTATGACAATTTTCTTAAATTTATGATGAATTTTATTTTTTAAAAACCGTTAGTTTTTAGAAAAAAATTCATACATTTTAATTAATACATAAGAAGCCAATTTTCAAGTACAGCTCGAAGTCAACTACGATATTCCCTAACTAAAAAAAATGGAAAATATCGATTTTTTGAAGTAGATCGGCTCTCTATGCTCATACGTTTTTTTACAAAACTTGGAGTTTTAGTGATTTTGCGTTTTAGAATTCATAAGAAAATTTAGATCGGCATGGAATATTTTAGCTTTTACTTCAAGAGTAAAAAGCGAGTCAAATATTTTTCGACTTAGCAGTGAGAGTTATTTTCTGTTGAGAGCTAATTTCTGAATTATGATTTGCTACATTATTTTGTATTTTGACAGCACACATTAAAAAATAAAAACGAAACAACTTTTCACACAACACTTTTCGTAATTAACTTTTATTGGTTTTGAAAAGCGCTTTCTAACAAGCTGATTTCTTTTATTCGAGAAATCGGCAGTTAATTTTCTAATATTGAGCGGTTGAAAATTGGCAGTTAACTGTTGCACAATAGTTAACTTTCCACTGTGAAAATTACCCTTTGCAGCAGAAAGTTAATGAAAATACATATAGACTATACGATATAGTTAAACAGTTTAATTAATAAAGATAAAAAATGATAGCAAGGGCACAAGAACTACAAGTTGAGGTAATACATAGAGACCAGTTTTTGCATGTTAATAATGTAAAAAAATTCTAGTTTTAAGTGTTAATTCTTGCCTATAAAATTTCTTTAAACATAAATTTTTAATATTTTCGTTAATCTCAAGACCTTAACACTCGTATTATGCAAGGCGAAACAAGGAGTGACTGATTATCGTCTGCCTATATCTTGAAAGTGTAAACCTTAATTCAAAATTTTTTTTCCAATTGAAATGAACATAAAAGTCGGAGCAAGTCTTTAATTACAAGTTTAAAGCGGCTGTTGTGAATGTGTCACTTTTAGTCACTCACTTGTTTCGCCTTACATAATACAGCGATATGTCTTTGCAAAGAAATTATAAATATTAATTTTCTCGGAAACCAAGCGTCGCTCAGCTCTTATGCGATTTTAATTTTTATTAAAACACTTGAAAAGAATTGTCTTGTGTAGGCCTATGACATATTAAAAAAACTTTAAAACTTCGTCTATATGTTGCATGTAGTAAATGTAATTTTTTTATTATTTCTTCGTTGTTATTCAAATGAGAATTGCTTATGTTTTGCTGATTCTGAATCAGGTGCCCACCATTCTTAATTGCAATGAAAACAAAGTGTTTGCGCCGTTCACAAGCTGACATTTTGAGATTTTCTTTAGGGCAAATGCTAAAAATAGGCCAATAGAACCGAAAAAATAAACACCCTTCGGATGTAGTATATTTTTCGCATTTTCAGCTACGCGGAAAATGTGGGCGTGGTTTCACAACCGTGTGTAGCACCTCTCATACAATCATAGGTGCCATATCTTGGCACCTATGGCAGATTTTAGTAAGAACGTTTTGTTTTACAAATCAGTCACCGATTATTAAGCTATTTTTATCATATAACCTATGCGGCTTCTGGTTTCTGTGCACCGCTTATCATTGTTTCTGAACATTGCATTTTAAAATTGTTGCAAAAGGTAAAAAAGAAGGTTGAGCGTCCACAAAACTAAAACTGATTAAAACTAACCCAAGCCGTAAAAACGTTATAAAAGTTTTGTTATAGTTGGGCATGACACGCATTGTGTAGAAACATTCAATATCAGTGCGCACGTGAATGCATTTTCTTAAAACATTTTGATTATATAAAGCAAAATGTTAAAAAGTTTATAGAAAAAGCTAAAAGAATTGATATACTTTTTGATTTGCTTCTTTCAATTTGAAATAAAGCTATAAAATGTTATTTATTGCAAAATTTAACAACTGAAAATGGTGATAAGCAAAGCTTCCACTTTAAACCTTATCACATAATAACGATAACAGAGAAAGCCAAAACACATTTTTGAATGTATAATAAATAGGCAAACTTGGGAGTACAGTAAAATTTTAAATTAAATAAAAAAGTTGCATAATATAACTTAGAATTTTGTAAACAACGTTTTCGAGTTCCACTTCACTGTATAATAATTTTGGAAGAAATGTAAGCGGTCTTATGGTTAGGTAATTATTTCCATTAATGTTTATTTTTTTATTTATTTATTTATTATGGTCTTAGAGACCTAGATATTAATACAAAATTAAATTTCAGAATACTATGAACTATGTAGATAACTAATATTGGCACAATTCAATTCATCTAAATTATAACTATCTAATTGCTATAGAAATCTTACAATAGTCGAATAATAGCTTCTTAAATATCCCTGGACTATCACAGTTTTTTAAATAACCGGGTAATTCATTATATTCTCTAACTCCTGCATAATATATGCTCTTTTTATACAGTTCATTTCTAGCTATTGGGAGATGAAAATTATTTCTATTCCTAGTTTGGTAGTTGTGAATTTCTCGGTTGTATCTCATTCTAATGCTTAAATATCCAGGTAAATTGCCTAATTTTATATTATGTATAAACTTCAAAGTATAGTAAGTCACTAATTGCTTCACACTGAGCCAGTTCAGTTCGCCAAGCATCTCTTGTATTGGAGTGTCGTATCGTTTCTTTAAAATGAAACGCATCGCTTTATTTTGTTTCTTTTGTAGCTTCGAGATTTGTGAGTCAGTTAATGTAAATAAAATTGTCGGACAGTAAATAAAATGAGGCTCTATCATTGATCTATATACCATAATTTTGTATTTTCTACTGATAAATTTACATGAGCGGAACATAAAACCTATCTTTTTGGCTAGTTTAGATTCTATACAATTCAAATGCTCTCCAAACTTTAACTTATCATCAATGATTATGCCCAAATACTTTATTTTACTAACTCTTTGCAAAGGATTATTTGCAATCTTCAGGGTAACCATGTCTGAGTTAACTGATCTTCTTGTCATCACCATGTATTTTGTCTTATCGATGTTAATTTTGAGTTTGTTATGGCACAGCCACCTATATATCACGTTTAAGTGATATATAGGTGGCATTGCACTGTGTTTATAGGACGCATTTCTTCAGGTTTTGTAGTACCTGGAACTTTTTCCACTGGAATTACTACCGAGATTTTCCAGCAATCCGGGAAAATACCCCGATTAAAGCTTTCGTTTATTAGACAAGCATAGGCATATCCCAGATAATCCATGGAATCTTTTATTACACCTTCAGTTAAAGTTTTTTTACCACCATATTTATTTTTGAATGACGAAACAGTTTTCATTATATCATCAGTGTTGACCATTTTAAACTCAAATAAGCCTTTATCCAAAACTTCACGCTCTTCAGTTATGACAATGTTCTCGATACTACAATGTTCGGATATATGTGGAGCACTAGGCGAAAAATGATTTAAAGCCACGTTTGATATGAATCGAGTTACTCAACCATCATCATTATGTGTCATCAATCTAAATTGTTGTTTTCTTAGTTTTCCATACTAACAATTAGTTGTTTTTATAACTAAAAGTGTACTTCTTGTAGAGTTTGCGCGATTGTATTGGTCCTGATAACAGTGATTTCACTTATATCGCCAAAACGTTCACTTGAAAAAGAATTGACGTTTTATTTATAGAAAATTGTATAATCTACAAGTTTTGTCTAACATAAATTAGTATCCGTCTAATTGGAAGCCTTAATCTAAATGAAAATAAAAAGGAAAACAAATTTTAACTTACTCTGAATATCATGAAAATCGTTGAACTGATGATAAATTTATTTAACTTTTTTGTGGGAATTTGGCTTGAATGAATTTGTGGTCGGTCAATAGAAACGAAACATTTACAAAAAAAAACCTATTTTTTGAAATTGTTACCTTAAATTTCTTTGTGACACGAACCAGATATTTTTTGAATTTTTTTCTTAAGTTCCTCCTGGACAATAAGCAAAATGTGCGTTTTACTTCAAGTTAATATTTCCTTGCAGATTTCTTAAGCATTCCACAAGATGAATCCTCAAGCCTTTAATTGTTATTAAATTAAGTTTATTTAAGCACAATTAATCTTAATTACAGTAACCACAATACTTAAGCAATTAGTAATTTATAATTTTTAAGATTTTAAACAAGCATAAAATAAATTAAGCAAAAAAATTGTTAATAAACAAAGTCTTAAAAAAACAAAACAAAACGGCACAGATCGCAGACAGACACCGAAGTCAGGAACAACGTGTACGGCATATTCGAAGCGCCTTTGTCTTCGTCTTTGTTGAGTTAATTCATACAAAGAACGATGACAATGATGATTATCAAACACAGGCGAATGCTTGTGTAGAACACGGAAAATTGTAGTCAAGGAATTGGCAATGTTCCCAATTCTATTTTTAAAGAAATGTCATTAAATGATCAAAAAAAGAAAGAAACTCGCTCCATCTACAAACTATAGGCAACCAAAATGTTTGATGGTCATATTCCTAGTTTTTTCATTCTTTCCAAAAGTTGTTGCTTTTGTTTTTTACTCTGTAACATTGAATTAATTTAAATTGAATATTACTAAAAAATATCTAACATTGGCTATATCTAATACTAAAAATCGATTACTTTATAAACTTTAAAGTTTGTAATGAACATGAGTTTTGTTACTTTAGTACCATAATTGTCTCTTTAGCTATTTTAGTGACCGAAACCCCTTTAGTCGTAATTTTATATTTATAGTTGCCACTTTTAGTGAATAAATTTATTTAACAACTTTTAGTAAATAAAATTTTTATTTAATTTTCAGGTTGACTTGGAACCCGAATTGAGCATTAATATCCAACAAGAGTAAGTATAAAAATTTAAGAAAAATATCACATACGAATACGATACAACGAATATTTGTGCGTCAAAAAAATTAAACTTGTCTCTGACGCTACACAGTACTTTTTTGGCTTAACGAACAGGCTAGAAGTTCTCTTCAAAATCATAATTACAATTGCAGAATATTAAATCTACATATACAAACATAATGACAAAAGCTAAAATTGCTCTTCTAGCAGAAAGCCCCCATCATAGCCAACAAAGTTAAGCAAACAAAAAACAAATAAAATTTAAAGTACGTATCCTGAAGAAATTGCCCTAAAACAAAATCACATCTGAAATACATTCCGAGACATTTACCTTGACATCTACAAAGAAGTCAATTAATTACCGATTTGAATAATTTGCCAAAAAACTAACGATATCCAGCACTTACCTTAGTTTCTACCTCCAAATTGAACACGAGCTGCCATAGCTTTTTCAACTATTAAACAACGATTGAAATGTCTTCAAAATATCTCAACTATTTCAACACTTAAATTTTCGTGGCCGAGTCAAATGGATTATAGACTGTCAAACCGTATCAAACCTTTCCTTGAAAGCTGTCTACCAAAATTGTTGAAAAATATTAATTCATTATACGATTCGAACTTATACCCTTATTGATAATTACAAGTGATTAGAGCCGGAAACCTCAATTGCATAAATAAATTTATCAAATCAAATGGAATATTTTACTGAATTTTTTTTTTTATTATTTTAATAAAACAAAAATATGCAAATATTTAATAAGAGAAACGGACTTAAAAAATGAAATGTACAAACAACAAAACATTTTCGAAGTTGAAAAACAAAAAAAGGCAATATAATTTAGCATATTAGACTAGCAACACATTAAGGAAAGTATTTAGTAAAATATTGGAAAGATTCAAATTGATTCATAAAATACAGTGCAATGGGGACGTAACTAACACATGTAACAGAATAAGAGTGAAGAACCAAAACAAAACTAAAAAAAGCAGGGAATTCGGCACACAAATCAGATCCCATGGCAAATAATAATCCACTCGAGCAAAATTGTACTAGCAGCACACTGTATTAGCGGGACACATAAACTTATTGGAGATATTTTATGTTTACATTTTACATGTTAGTAATAACTACAAGAAGTACTTGTGATAATAAGTTTATTGTAAAAATGGTACTTTGTTACAGAGTTCTTGATGATGCCTTCTAAAGGTGAAATATTGGACGAAAATAAATGTAATAAAATATAAAGCAATCGTTTTATCAATTTTCATGACCACAAAGCTCGCAACTTAAATATAATGAGAATGATTGACTTTTATTTTTTGTGGAAATTAGAAGTTGTTCAAACGACTTATCGGATAAATTGCTTCAGAAATCTACGATTTTGACAACAAAATAAATTTATATGAAGAAAGTAAACTGTGCGCCAAATAAATTATTAAAATATGTTATAAAAAAAGATGAAAAGATGTAAAAGCCTCTTGAAGATTTGATTTCGTGTGTGTAGAAACTTAGTGAATGATGTTGAACTTTTCTTTTATTAATTTAATTTAAATTTCAATTTCTGATTCAATACTTGATATACATTCACTTCAAATGTATTGTGGCTTATTTTATAATCATTTGGAAGCAAAATTAAAATCGACGTTAGCGCTATACTTATTGCTTTAATATTAATTTGGATATTAGTTCTACTTAAACTCAATAGTACTCAACGACCACAGTTCCAACAGTAAATTAAATTTGGAAAACCATACAAAACACATGAGAAACAATAAATATGTTCATCAAAATTTTAATTAACTTTTTATCATTTCGACTAAATACATAAATGTGCAATGATATTGATATTATGGTTAATATCTTGTAACAGCTGTTAAAGTATCAGAGTGCTATCTTACTATTTTTTTTTATTTTGCGGGTTGGCATTTTTATAATGTTTATTGAATATTATTTTAATACCTCTTGTTTGTTTATTTTATCATTTATCTATTTAGAGCTGAGGGACAGGAAACAATACAGCTATCTGAAGAAAACGTGAATCCCGGAAAAATTAAGCTTGGACCCAAAGATTTCGAATTAAAAAAAGTTCTGGGAAAAGGTGGCTATGGAAAAGTATTTCAAGTGAGTTTTTCATGTTCCACTAAAGAAATTATTTTATGTTTTAATTATTTATTTGTAAATATTGCATTCAGGTAAGAAAAACCGCTGGACGTGATGCTAACAAATATTTTGCAATGAAAGTGCTAAAAAAAGCTTCAATAGTCACAAATCAGAAAGATACAGCTCACACAAGAGCTGAGCGAAATATCTTAGAAGCTGTGAAGGTGAATATTTTATTTTTTTCTTAAAGCAGAATCAATAAATGAAGAAATTGTTATCCGTATTTTTTAGCATCCATTTATAGTAGAATTGGTTTATGCCTTTCAAACAGACGGAAAACTTTATTTAATTTTGGAGTATTTAAGTGGTGGTGAACTTTTTATGCATTTAGAACGTGAGGGCATATTTTTAGAGGATACAACATGGTATGTTGACAGGATTGTTTTCCTTAAGATATTAAATTTAAACTATGATTTTACTATTGCAGTTTCTATTTGAGTGAAATAATCTTAGCTCTGGGTCATTTACACAAACTCGGCATTATATATCGCGACTTAAAGCCAGAAAATATTTTGCTGGATGCACAGGGCCATGTAAAATTAACTGATTTTGGTTTGTGCAAAGAACACATACAAGAGGGTATTGTAACTCATACATTTTGTGGTACAATTGAATATATGTAAGTTGATATGTAATCGAAGTTAATCATATTAAACATATTTGCGTTTAATTAATGTAGGGCTCCCGAAATTTTAACGAGAAGTGGTCACGGAAAAGCAGTTGATTGGTGGTCATTAGGTGCTCTTATGTTTGATATGTTAACTGGTGTGGTAAGTTTATTCAAAATTTAAAAACAGCGTAAATTTTATTTGACGTTATTTTTCTTTGTAGCCACCATTTACTGCTGATAATCGAAAGAAAACCATCGAAACAATATTGAAAGCTAAACTTAATTTGCCTGCCTACCTCACACCGGAAGCCAGAGACTTAGTACGTAGACTAATGAAACGCCAAGAACCACAAAGACTGGGAAGTGGTCCAGAAGATGCGGTTGCAGTGCAGTCACATCCATTTTTCAAACATGTTAATTGGGATGATGTGCTAGCTAGACGTTTGGAGCCGCCAATCAAACCAATACTTGTATGTGTTATAAACTGTTCATGCAGTTTTACATGAAAAACTTATTTTCTCACGTATTAATTTCTTTTTAACAGAGGAGTGAAGATGATGTTTCACAATTTGACACAAGATTTACACGGCAAATACCAGTTGATTCACCTGACGAAACAACGCTGAGTGAAAGTGCCAATTTAATATTTCAAGTGAGTTTCAAGTTACCTTATTTAAAGAATATCAAATTATGTAATTTTTTTCATTTAAGTGAAAGTGTTATTTCAATATTATTGTCTTATATCAGTCAATGGGGATCAGTATATGATCCATACTCAATTATTAGTGACAAGATAGCACTGATCTATCTCTTAAAGATGCATTTAATTAGTTACAAGTTCATATAATTTCAAGTTTATTTAGCATGTAGTGTGTAAAAGAACTTCAATTGATTTAAACAAAAGGAGGGATATGTTGCTTATTTTTAATTAGTAATACAACTTTCAATAAATAAATTAATGCGATATTGGGTCTAAATCTACTTTTTCATATCACATTGAAAATGTGGTTCCTTAAGTGGTATTCCAGTTGGTCCATCCGTGTACTCGCAAAAATTTAAACCAATTCTGCGAAATGGGTGGCACTTACTCTTTGGATTTCCCCATTTACCTTTGAACGACAACCAGTCGGGTATAAGAGAACGACCTATAAAAATGTATTTTTGGTTAATATCAATAATTTTCCACTATGTGAAGTACTGACCGTATGATTTTAAATTGCCATACGCAATGTCAACAGCTTTCCATGTATTCCAAGGTGTTCCAAAGCCATTAATGTCATAAAGGCGCGCAACCTTTACAAAACGATGTTTTCCAGGTGCTGTCCAAAGTCCATGTGAGCCCTAAATAAATTATAAATTTAATATAAATTGAAATGCTTGATTTTTAATGAAATATGTGTACCTTTGCTGCAAATAACACTGGATGGTTGTTAAATGTTGTAACTGTTTTTGGAAAATTTGGCCTTTGCAAAATCCCTTTGCGGGTTTCTTGTTTTTTAAATTCAAATGATCCTGTTAAATGATTGTACATATAGTATGCGCCGGCATCATGCGCTGAAACATACATTGATTCTGGTGCTGCTGCTCCGTTAAAAAATAGGCTCATGTGCTCCCAATCGCCTATATGACTGCCTATGTCCTTGCGACTTCCAAGACAAAAACCATAAACAGCAGGAAAGGGTATGCTACCAAGTGGACCTAAGCTAATTGTGCACATTGTTTTACCCTGAAAGAAATAAAGTAAATGACTTTTGTTTTCATATCAAAACAATGTGGAATATATTTGACGGACAAAGAACCAGAGGGGTACAAATGCATCAAAAGTACTTCTGAGTGCATCAAAAGTAGTAGTAGTAGTTAGTTTTTTCTACGGATAAAGCAGTAATAGTACATTCAATTGGACTAGTATCATTGATAAATTGTTGGTGGCATTCTCAATTTACAATTTAACCTGGTTTTAGTAAAAATTTGAATTCTGCACTTGTATCCCTCTGGCTTTAGATCCGTCATTTAACCTATCTGTATTAATTTTATGTTTTCCATTATTGTATGATTGCACAGTACAAACCAATTTCTTTTCTGGCCTAATAAAGCCATCTAAAGCTTTGCATGTCTCTAAGAAAGTGATAAAAACTATCTACAGATTAATACAATTTTGTGTGGTTTGCATTTCAAACGCGGACTTTTGTTTTAATCAAACAAACGTGTAATAATTATATTTTCGAAGTTAGACCGCGAATAGCACCTGAATTGGAAGAAACCATTTTGTAAATTAGAATGTAGAACAACTATCTTTAATATCATTTAAACTAGATGCTGCTGTATGGCTAAATAAATCTTTAAGTAAAAAAGATCATGGAAGCTGTCAACTAATGGTAATGGATTTTTCCCAAAAGTGAAGCCCAATGAACAAAATCCATAAATGCGGTTCTGGTCACCTCACTTGAAGTATGCAAAACCTGATATGAAATATTTAGAGCCTGGATCGATGTTGTACAGTATTGTTGACTGTTCTTAGTAAAATAATTATGAACCACAAATATGTTGGCTTAAAACCAAAGTTCAGACTAGGCAAGTCCGAAAGATTTTTGTACTCAAACTGTGCCAAACTGTATTATACAACATAGCATTGTATATTTTTGCTCAATTAGTAATAACTTCGTTCAACGGTTCACATTTGGGCTTGGCCTAGCTTTTCTCGCCGGCATACCATAAATATTTTTTTTTACTAAAAGTTGGGACCTACAATTTGATGACTGAATCGAACGGCAACGATTGATAAACTTACAGAAGAATACGTATTTGATTAGGTACACTAAAGTATTGCCAACCGAATTTTAAAAAAGGATTTCTGTAAAATAAAAACTATAAACCTTCAACCTTACCTGACTGTAGGGATAAAACATCCAATATGTTACATGAAATGATGGTATAATTTGCTTCTCACTCATCATATACTGTTGATTTTTCGCTGATTCATGGTCTGTTACTATAGAGTTGTCAATTTCATCGCTAACTCCGGAGAACTTGACGTTATCAGCAAGATTAGCAATAAAATTATTAACATGTGTATTGGTAAGATTAATATCTGCTGTTGTTGGTATTGGTTGAGGTAATGGTGGCGACGTCTGCGGTAGTTGTGAAGACAATGCAGGGTCAATACTTGTTTCTCCCATTGCTAAGCCAAATATAGATTGTCTCATAGAAGGTGACGGTGGCGTTTCCGCCGATGTATACATCGTAGAAAAATCACGTTTTATCCTTGTAAAGCCTGGATAGAGGCGTGAAGATCTGCGAACCGTATTGTTACGATCGTCAAAAGGATTTATAGAAATTGGTATGTAGGGAGCTCTGGTATTCTGGTGTGAATGCAATTTCTGATCAGGTAATACTTGTTCTATTCCGAATTCCTCATCGTAGGCTTCTATAGACTCACTCGTTGAAAATATCGATGACTCGACCGGGGTGATAATACCTCCACAGACATTAACAACTGCGTAAATAGGTACAGGACTTTCACTTGGATTACGTCCATAAAGAAATGAATTTTCATTTTCTAATAGCTCCTCTATGTATGTAAAAAGTTAAATAAGCAATTTGTGAATTTCAAAAATATATGTATATTCCAAGAAATTATCATATTACCAATATCTTTATTTGTTACTAGGTATGCTTTCATTGAATTATCACCAATGGGCATTCCAGGGATAATGGTTTTACTTTTATCAGCTGGATGAACATGATCTAGAAACTCATCAACGCCTAGTGGCATAAACTTTTCTTCTGGTGCAAGCCAAACAATTGGGGCCCATTGTCTGATTAATCGTTCAACTAAAAAAATATTTAAAAACAAAAATACTTTGATTATATGGATATACAATTGGAAGCTCAAGTTCAAACACTCAGTTTGATCTGAATTTAATTTCTTCATCCGGTACCCTATAGTTTTTTTGCATAAAATGTGTTTTATCACCATCTGCTAGTTTTTTTGCATAAAATGTGTTTTATCACCATCTGCTTTTCTGTGATTTAGTTACAATAAGCTTTTTCTTCTAGGTATCATCTGAATTTATCAATTTGGAGTCCTTATTTCATTTTTGTACTCATTTCAAAAATGCAAACATAGTCAAATAATTGATAACTGAATTAAATCTCAAATTAAGTGCGTAACTGGAGAAACTATATATATAACTATACACTTGCTTTAATTGGAGTTCGATCTGAGACTTAGTATATTGAAACGTAAAAACTTTGTAGTTTCTGTTATCTGACAGCAGATTTGTATAAAAGCCAATGCCCAAAACTGTTATAGTTAAAATTGAAACAAGCAAAGGGAAATCTTTAGGCTCGACAAAATTTAAATACACTACAGTGCGTTAACAATTAAAGTGCGGGTGAGTCTTAAATTTTTATTAAAAGAGTATTTTTTCCACCACACTACTAGAGTAAGATCGCCTTTTTGGTGGAAATATGATATCCGGAATGCTCTTTCTCTCATCGCTCCTCATAATTTCATACTAAATAAATTCACCACTTTGTTTCTCCACTTTGCAAGTGGCCATACGATGTATATATTTTTATTTTTCTTTTAACAGTGGAACTCGCCGTGGACTTGGGACACTCAAATTGCTTTCCCTGAATTTTCTTTCAATGGTTTCCAAACTCTCTGATACATTGAGTACTTTCTTTATTTCCGTAGCGGATTATGTTTCGAAACCCGTATTGTACACCCCGGGGGTACATGGAATGCTCTTGTCCTCGTGTTTTTCCTTTAATTTGTGCATTTAATCTCATTGAATTTTTTTTCGAAGAACATCCCATAGAATTTTGAATTTCTTCATAATTTTGACCTTGCGATATGGAACTTTTAATAATCATACGTTGCTCTGGCGTACAACGCTTTCCACGGCCTACTAAAATGCAAAAACTTAGAAAAATCGATGCAATATTAAACAAAAATCATTTTGTAAACAATTTTTTTAAATAAGAGTAAAAGCAGAGCTTGAGAACTAAACGAGTTCAATACTGCTATTATTTTGACCGCTCGAAATTACTAATTATTCAATATAAAAGCAAACTTAGAAAGTACTGATATTTTCTGGAACAAAATGTCATGTGATTTCAAGTAACTGTATTTTAATAGAGAAAAAAACAATTTGATGCAAATATTTTGTTTGAATTCAAAATTGGCATCTCGCACTGCTATTATTCTGACCGTAGCTGTATATACTTTTCAATACCTGCTACGTCCCCTTCTATGCGCTACAACCGGAACGACAAAGTGAATACACCCCTGTGTAGCGTATTAAAAAACATGTGAAAACGACGGATATAAACAAAACCTTCCTTGATAAAATTGTTCCTCCTACCTCATTTATAAGCTCTAAAACTAAAAAGGTTCACATATAAGGAATGTTAAGAAGATTTTTTTTGCACTCAATTCGATGTAATTCTTACTTATGTATGAATGTTGTACTGTTAAAATATTTAGATAATATTTATTGTTTGTTAAAAACCAGATGACTTCTATTTCCCTAAAGTCTTATCGCTTTGAATTTCTCCATGGAATGAGTCTTTTCTGAGATTTCCAGTCAAATTAAAATTTCTTAACTCCTTACTATTTGATGTCGCAAGCAAAAATGATTAATTCAATTTTCTGTAAGTGTGATATACAAAACTTCAAATAAATGCTGTCGTTACGACCAGAAAAAAAACATTTTCGTTATAATTTATTGTGCAGTTCGTTCTATTTAAAATATTTAATGAACTGAACTGTTTATTGACAACGAACGGTAAAGTTAATGAAAATTATCGTTTATTTTCTATCGATACCTAAACTAAAATCTGTTATAAGTAATTCAATAATATCAGCTAAAAATTGTATTTTTTTCAAGGCCCAATACCAAATAGCCACATAGCGACGGATCTCTATTTGGATGTGCTATTGACCCAGTTCTATTACAAATGAAAGCAAAGCGAATAATAAAGCATATTAGATCTGATCAAAAACGCATTAACCTTTCATTTCTTTGTGCTGTGCTGCGTTGCTCTTAATAAAGAATAAATATATAGTAAAGCTGTGCTGCGTTGCTCTTAATAGAGAATAAATATAAAGTATATACATATATGTATATGTATTTATGTTATTTTGCTTGATGCATTTTGGAAATGATCGTTTGAAATGAGGTGATCATTTAGAAAATTATACACGTCTGGCACGTGCTGCTTACTTACTCATCATGACGTTGTCATTTTATTATTCTCTGCTTTTATGCAATTTTTTTGCTTGCAAACAATTTTTTGTTTCTTTCCTTTGATTTTGCACATGCTGGTATTTCTCTGATAATTTATTTAAGTGGCAAGAGGGTCATGTTGTCATTTTAAAGTTGGTTTAAAAGACAAAACATATTATGTATATTTTTTTTACTTGATCACTACAAAGAGGGTTTTGTTTTGCTTACTCATTTCCTTTGTATGCTATCATCTTATAATGACATTTATTAATTTTAGTTCATAAGTAAATTGGAGGTTATTGTTTTGGAAAACCTTTAAATAGGTAACTACGATATTTTTGATTTTTATGTATTGTTTAATGCTTATCTAAAAGTTGAGGATATTTTCGAAAAGGAAGAAATTTTCTAAATTTAACCGTTTCCGAAGAATTCTAGAACATGAGGTTATTTTGAGCATGTCTACTGTACATACTCGTACACCAAAACATGGTCTTTATTTTTTGGACGACATTTCACGAAAACATGAAAAATAGCTTTCCTTACTGAGCCCAGCCTAACCTCTCTTGCTCTGTTTGCATTTTTTTTACATGAAATTTGTAGCACATTTCACTTTCTATATTATGGGCATTATTTTATTTGATAACACCATAGCAATGTGCTAAAATTAAGTACAAAAAAAAAATTAAATTCGAGAAAATTGAAAGAAATTTCACTTTAAATAAATTTGTTTACTTTCGAGTTAAAGTGATGATCCATACCTACTTCTTTTTCTAGTGTTGAAAGTCCTATTAAATTGTTGCTAGTGGTGCTGCTGCTGCTATCGCCACCACTATTAATGGGACCATTGATGAAAGTGGAGGTACTCGCTACTGTTGTTGCTGTTATTGATTTAGTTGCAGCTGCACTTGTAGTTATTGTTGTAGCTGTGGTTGTTGTTGTTGTTGTTAATATTGTGTTGGCTGTTGCAACAGCCGCAGCAACCATTTGAATTTGCACAAACCTGGTCGTAAAAACTAGCAACGAATTCAAACAAAATTTCCATAGCATTAACTGGCTAAGGCGGCTATGACGATGACAATAACGACTTTCGTTTGCAAAATTTGGCATAATCAAGTTTATTTTTATTCCTTGTTTTTTATTTCTTTTGCTTGTTTTCTTTTATTATATATTTGGTTAGCTGGTTTTGTTTTTATTGTGAATCTGTTATTGTCAAATATAATGTAAATGTCTTTAAACTCGTTACACAACTTATTTTGAACGTTAATAATAGAAAATTATTACGTGCACTGCTTCTAAGAGAATTCACACTCCCGATGTTCTTGAAATTCTTATTAGTACATAAGAAATGCCCAATAAAAATGCTCAAGAGATTTCAATTTTTAAAACTCCTATAGGCGAAAGTCAGTATGGCAAGGGTACGAACCGTAAGGTACTTTTTTAAATCGCCATATCTGTAACGTAACGTCACAAATATATAAAGTGGAATCTAAGCGAATGGTAACATATCGCATCAGCCCAGTAACAACAACTACAAATATGTAGCGAGCATAAGCATGTCTGTATAAGCTACAACAACAGCAAATACAGAGTTAGCTAATTGTGCCAACAACAACAACAGTCAGCCGGTCGCTAGCAAAACCATGGCTTACAACATCAAACGCTGTATGCGCTACCTAACACAAAATTGACGTTGTGTTACCCTTTACGCATGAAAATTTGTGCGCAAAACCTATGTGTCTACCTCTTTACAATCTTTCCATCAATCTTATCACCATTTTTGAGTAATTAGCTTATGTTAAGTTTAGTAAAAATATTTTATTTCAAACTATTTTCGTAGCCAGAAAAATCTGTCTCATATATGAGGAAAGCCACTTAGTCGCTTGGGGTTCCGAAAATTTAAAGTGTTCACAATAAAAGAATTGAAAAGATTTTTTGTAAATAACGTTAAATTGAAAAATTTTTTATCTACAACTTTAAAAATAATCGCACACTTTTTTTCTGTCTCCTATTAAATGCCCAAAACCAGAAATATATACCAGTGTACAGAATTAGGTATCATTACCTTATATAAATTTGGCGCACTCTTTTACTATTTTGTTAAAATAGTTTGCTTTAATTTTTCATTTGTTATTTTTTACATTTATCCGGAAAAACATACACAGTTGTTTTCACTACACGATTTACGCGTACCATTTTTTCGAAATGTTTCTTTTTGTTGTAGTAGTTTATTTTAACTTTTGCCAATTTATGACTGATTATGTAAGGCGCTTTAAACAACTATAACATTTAGTCTTAAACGTGATTCCTCCACTTTTATGTACCAGCAAAGCATAACGTAGAGTTTAATATTTATCACCTGTTTTAATTACTGCTACTTTTTCATTTTAATAAAAAAACTCAACTCTATATTTTTTTTCAATTGTAGTGTAATTGCTGCGATATCATGTTTTTATATGCTGTTGTTATTAGTTTATTGCAATTGAAATATTGCGCATGCTGCGCTTGCCTTGGTATCTATTTTTGTGTATGAACACGAAAGAAATAAAGAAGTCTTGTGGTCAAAACTAAGCGCAAAACATTGCTGCTTATTGCATCGATCGTACAGTTAAACATTTTTTTATAAAAAAAAACGGAATGAAATCAGTGGCGTCCCTTCACCAAAACCTTGGGGAGGGACGAATTATAACTCCACCACTATTAGAAGGGTTTAATGAATTGATGTATTTAATAATAACTAGTATCAAATCCTTGGGGGGAAGGGGCTAATACCCTCCCCAGCCTTACTGAATTGACGCCACTGAATGAAATACTAAAAATACCATAAATGACTATTATGGAGGAAAGATGGAAAAGACAAAGTGCGGTCGCTCCATTGTATTTCGATAAATTTTTACGGAAATACACAATCTATATATCATCAACTTTCTCATCTAATATTACTATCAAATAAATACATTTCTTAGCCCCTTATATCTGGCCCTATTTATATTCCTACTCTGTAAAAAGTAATTTTGGTTAAGAAAGAAATATTCGTATTTCAGAAATATTAATGTTTTTCTTTGGCTTAAAATGTTTATATAAAAATAAGATAATTTGACTAATTTCAATACAAATCATTTTCAAAACAAATAAAATGCTGATTTCTAAGCAGAGCCTTGGATTTATTTCGGTACAATATTTTCTTAAAAATTTGGAAAATTATTTCATTCCACTGTCTTCTCCTTCATTAAAAACGTAGACCATTTTTTCATAATTCGGTTTAATGAACATATTTTGCTTTTCAAATCTTGAGACTAATCAAGAGAAAAATGTCTCAAATACTGACTGCAAAGAAACAAAAACTGTTGGTCGACGAACCTATGAACTGAAGATGAGAGTTTTTACCTAAAAAAAAAACCACTATCCTAATTTTAATACCCATTTCAGTCATATACATACCTCCTTTATCTCTATTTTTTATACAATCCGAACTTCTCTCGATATCAATTGCTATCCTTGATCCTACAGAATGCTCAGTATGTTTGACTTATTTTTTTAGCAGAGTCACAATACTTAAGAACCATTTATCAGAACGCTTTCACATCGTTAATTTTATATTTGCTTTAATATATTTAAAGATTAATCTCTGATTAAAATTAAGTCAATATTGCTGCGAGGCTATTTATCACATGGAAGAAATTGACCAAAATCGAAAAACATAAAATTGCATTTGTTTGGCAGTAATTATGCCAAATATTAAATAAAAATTTTGCCCACTGTTTTTAAAGACAAACAAAACTGCACTTGGACGAGGACAGCGCTTTATGGAAAAAAGTAAAACATCAACAAATGCCATTAAGTCTTTGTGCAAGTACATACAGTCAGCGGAGTTGTCCCAATTAAGATATGTATGTTGGGACGAACTCAACTGGTCTGCTTGCATGAGTTGTCAAATAGCAGACAACATTGGTAAGAAAGTTGTAAGCAAAAGTAAAATATTTCAGACATGAGAATATAAAATGATACTGCAGTCGAGTGCTATATAAACCTCTTCTACATTCGATCGTACATTTTTGGCACAAAACATAGGCACTGCGCGTGCGCGCACTTTATATGGAGAGAGTGTGAAAGGTGGAAGGAGATTGGTTAAACAAAGCAAAAAATGCCGAAAGTTGAGTGATGAAAAACTCGCATAGTTGAAGAAAGAATTTTCTATTTGTTTTTGTTTTATTAAACCCGAATTGAGTGAAATTGAAACTCTTTTTTTTTTCATTTGCTTGAATTTATTTAATTTTTAATCACGCAAGGTTGATGACTGTTTGTTTACATGCTATCTGTTTTAACGTTTCGCGATCAAGTTCCCGGTGTTAGACGTTGCACACTTGTAGAAAACTTAAATAAACGAACTGATCACATTGAGTTGGCGCCGTAGACTGATGATCTTCATACTTTTGTGGAATAAAAGAAGTTGAAGTTAAGTTGAGTTACGTTTTATTTTGTTGTTGGAAATAAAAGCAAATGCGTTCAAAGAATTTGTTGTAAAGTAATAAACGTTTGTTTAATAAATTAGTAAAATCATATAAAAGGACAAGTTGGCCTAAATAATGTTGAGAGGTAAACTTACTACTCGTTTTGTTAAATTAAAGTTTAAAGAGATTTTATATTAAATTCATTTAATTTAAAACGATGTGATTGAACGAGCTGTTTCACGTATGTATGGAGGCATGTTTTATGTACTCTGGTCCAATTAAATAAACCTTCTACATAATTTTTCTAAGGAATGAAATGTTGATTTTTTGCTTCTTTTTGTTTGACCAAAATATTTATTTTCAAGACGACATGACTTGCTTATATGATTGGTGAGTAAATATCTTCTAATAGGGACTTGGAGCCACCTAATTCTTCAAAATTGCATTTCGTATATCTCGAACACTAAACAATTTCGCAATAAAATTCATGTAGATCTTAAATACTTTATTTCTGACTTAATGAGAAACGTAAAAAATCAAACCTTTGTCCTAAATTATTAAATTGAGAGTACTTACGTACCGGCTTGCTCCTCTCCCGATATAGGTGAAATTTGAGAAAGATAGTTTTAAACAGTAAAGGATGTGTTATCTAGAATAAATTCAAAATTTCATCGATTTCTTATAAAAAGTTTTTAAATATATGCATCTTAAGAGGTGTGGCCCCTACCGGATAAGTTAATTTATTTTTGAAAGTTATGCAATAAATTGATTGCAGTGAAACTTGGCGCTTGGTCTCTAGGTGCCAAAAATCAAAAAACTTTAATGTTAATACACCAAGAAAGTTTCTGAAACGACCTTGTTTGGCCAAAAGAAGTAGATGGAGTACTTCCCGTATTTAGGAACTCTTCAAAGGGAAAATAATGAAACTTGAAGGAATGACATTAAGTGGCGTGTCACCTCTCCACTTAAAGTTATCATTATCATTTTTCCTAGAGAATGTAATTAAATTTAATACTTAAATACTAACTGATATCATCACGACAAGTGAGCTAGTTTAGATAAGTGGAAGATGATCATACATGTCAAGAAAGATTACCAACTTAATATAATGAAACATGGTTGAAGGTCCCTAACGTAAGCGCTGTCGGATTGAAAACGGGTATATTTGGACAAGTTGTCGTGGCACATTTTATAAATAGAAAAACCTGAGCTGATGATCATATCAGAGAAGTTAAACAAGGTATAATAATACTTAGTATATGGCAACACAAGCAACTTACGGATGAAAGCTGAGTTTATTTGGTTAAGTGGATGCGACATCATATACATACATATAGAGTAGAAGACATTTTAATAATTCGAGGACGTCTTCCATGAAAGTATAATAAAACTTATATGCATAATATTACAGAAACGCAATTTTCTGATTTTTTTTAACCCTTCCTTCTTACACTTTGTCCCAAAACGCCAAAGAAGTTAGAGAGATAGAGTTAAAGGTTATATATTGAGTGTTTGTGTATGAAAATTAAATTGTTGCGCTATTTTTATTTTATTTTATGCTTTAGCTACATAATGCAACACTGGTTACCTTGGGAGTCATAATTGGCCATATGTTGTACTCAGTTCATTAACAAAATAACAATCAGTTTTTTTAGTGTCTTTCATTTTTATTCAAGTGACTCAACAACTACTCTTCTCTTTATTATTCTTTTGCGTTGCATACTTTCTTTTGTAGCATTTATTGTATACTTTCTTTACATTTGCTTTCTTAAACAGTGCATTGTCTTCACTGTTCCTTCGCCTCCTGCTTCTAGTTTTATTTTAATGCAGCGTTTGCTCATGCGTGCACCGACCGTGCATTAATTCATTGTTTTAACTTTTATTAAAGGGGATTGCGTGGCTTACTTTGTTTACCCTGCAGTTAAACAAATTATTGCAAAGTTTTAATTTTTTTTTTGTCAATTTTTATTTTCGACGACGATTGATTGTTTGGCCAAAAAATATATACATTGTAAATATCGTCAATTCGTTGTTAAAGCCGCGGGATTGTTAAAAATTTCAATTAATTATGTATATTGCAGTTGCGGCGGCAACTTACATAATTTCATTTCAAGCCCTAAAAAAATTTCGCATTCCATGGTCACAACATGGAATGACGAATTGAAAAACAGACAATTTCATTATCAAATATTGCATATTACGTTTATGAATTGCACATATTTAATCCATAATTTGTTAACTCACATTGGGGGATGGACATATAAAAGTAGGTATGTAAAGCTAAACATACTTTGATGACAAAAATTATTTTAAGCCCTAAGCTACTGATGAACTTGTTGTTTTAAATTCGTCAAGGTTGTATGTTTTTTCCAAAACGTTTTCTGTTTGTTAGTTCTCTTTTATCTTGTGTTTTTTTTTTTTTGCTTGAAATGTTTCTAGCATATAAAACATTAGTTGTTGCCTGCAACTTCATGTGCAGAGACGATTGCCTAAATCGTAGATACCTAAAAAATTAAAATTCGATTCCTATCTGTATTCATTAATTCATCCTCTCTTCATCTTTTTATGTCTCTGTTATTTTTTTTTATCTTTTTTTTTTAACCTTTCCCTACCTTTTATTTCTTAGTTGTAATCTCGGTTTCAATCAGTCAACGTTTACACGAGCAAATTCAGTCTGAGAAATTCTTGTCTATTCTCTTTTGTGAATTTCTTTTGCGTTTACACACGGAAACTAGAATTTGTTTGTGCAAGAAAATTTCAGAGTCAACGTTTACACGAGCAAATTCGGTCTGAGAAATTCTTGTCTATTTTCTTTTGTGAATTTCTTTTGCGTTTACACACGGAAACTAGAATTTGTTTGCGCAAGAAAATTTCAAAGCAATTACTGCGTCAACCCGCCACAACAAACGTATATTCAAAGCATAATATCAGCTAAAGAATAGAACGAAAGGGATTTCGCGTGTACGACAAATTCTGTACACCACCCTTTCGTTTTTCCCTTCTTGCCTACAAACAGGAAAACTTTCTTTCCAGAGTTTCCTCGTGTAAACGCTGTCAAAGCAATTACTGCGTCAACCCGCCACAACAAACGTAAATTCAAAGCATAATATCAGCTAAAGAATAGAACGAAAGAGATTTCGCGTGTACGACAAATTCTGTACACCACCCTTTCGTTTTTCCCTTCTTGTCTACAGACAGGGAAACTTTCTTTGAAGAGTTTCCTCGTGTAAACGCTGTCTCACCATCTCTTCTCATTTTCGCTCTCTTGTATTGATGTTAACTATCATATGAGTTGTTTATTACCAAAACGCGACCTGAACGTTTAGGGTAATTTTTCATTTTGAAAAAAAAAGCTTCTGTTCATTCAGGTCGCGTTTTGAAAAGTATTTATGCTGTGTTTGGAACAAAATAATCTGTGACATTGGATGCCTGGGATGATTGACATAAAGAATTTGTAGCTTGCTCAATTGGATAAAGAGTCGATCAGTTCGTATTTTGGAAGCAAACAACTTAGACCAAGAGCTAGTGGACCGTCCGAGTAACGGTATGTCTGTAAGGCTAGAAATTGTTATGGTGATGAGTCATAGCATGCCAAGTACAATAACCACCACCTGGCACGCCTCAGCCCTGCACGTCATATACATATATATTTTTGAAAGTGTAGGAAACATTTGAAAAAAAAACTTGTTCCTGTAAGCTTGAAATTTTTGTATCGTTTTGTTTATTCGTTATAGAGTTTGAAAAAAAATTGACAGTCGTTTTCGATAAGCACAAGTAAAGGGTGTTTTTTTTAGAGGTATAGAGCTTCGAATTGAAATAAAACACAAGAAAATCGTTTTAATGTCCATCAATTTGGCTTTATTGGAAGGATAATTTTATGCCATTAATGTTTAAATATGATTTCGGGCATGTGGCCGCCGCGGCTGGCTCGAATAAAGCCAATTCTACAGGTCCAATTTTGAACCACTTTTTCGAGCATATGGGGCCGTATGTCGGCAATAACGCCACGAATGTTGGCTTCCAAGTCCCCTAACGTTTCTGGTTTGTTGGCGTAGACGAGCGACTTCACATATCCCCAAAGAAAATAATCCAATGGTGTCAAATCACACGATCTTGGTGGCCAATTGACAGGTCCATTCCGCGAAATTATGCGCTCATCGAATGTTTCCTTCAATAAATCGATTGTGACGTGCGCTGTGTGGCATGTAGCGCCGTCTTGTTGGAACCACAACTCATCCACATTCATGCCATCCAATTCGGGAACAAAATAGTCGGTTATCATGGCTCTATACCGGTCTCCATTAACGGTAACTGACTCTCCAGCATTATTTCGGAAGATGTATGGCCCAATGACTCCACCAGCCCATAGAGCACACCAAACAGTCAGTTTTTGTGGATGTAATGGCGTCTCAAGGGTCTCATGTGGATTCTCTTCACTCCAAATGCGGCAATTTTGCTTGTTGACGTAGCCATTCAACCAAAAATGAGCCTCATCACTGAACAAAATTTTGCGATGAAAATCAGCATCGAGATCAATCTCATTTTCGGCCTATACACCAAAATCACGACGCATTGCATGGTCTCGCGGCTTTAATTCTTGCACAAGCTGGATCTTGTAAGGTCGCAAGCCAAGATCTTTGCGCAAAATCTTCCATAAAGTTGATGGACAAAGCTCCAATTGCTGTGCACGGTGGCGAATCGATTAATTCGGGTCCTCTACAACATTTTGCTCTACAGCGGCAATTGTTTCTTCGGTGCGCACTGTTCGACGTCTCTGCGGATGCGTATTATCACATAGAGCAAACGTAGTGCGAAAACGATCCATGGTTAACCGAATTAATTGCTCTGATGGACGATTATGTCGACCATAAAATGGACGGAGCTTGCGGTAAACTTCGCGAACTGAACCATTATTTTCGAAATAAATTTGCACGATTTGCAAGCGTTGTTCTTTTGTCAACCTGTTCATGATGAAATGGCAAACCAAACTGAACATAAATGACATTAGAGTTGCCAGATTTGATCATAAAATGCCAGTTTTATCTCTATTCGAAAAACAAACCTCTAAAAAAAACACCCTTTACCTGACAGGTGAACCTAAATTTGTATTATGTACATATAAATTAAAATAAACTTTATTCTGTACAGTTGAAATTTATATACGTGTTTCTTTAAGCGATTTAAAGTAAGTTGGTACAATGACAGACGGTTCTGGCTAGCATAAGTCCTTGACAGGCGAGGGGAAAGGGAAAGGGGGAATTTAATAAGTACTCTTGTACTACGCTCGAAGAAACTGTTCCATTACCGATATTACAAAGACAATTATCATCTAAATTTAATTGAGGATTCAAAAATTTCTCAAAAGTATTGATGAATTTCCATAATTGTGCAGAATTTTTTTTTATCGCATATTCTTCTAGGTCCGCTGACATAATTTTTCCATCGTAAACCTGTCACGTCCATTGAATAAGATATAAATGTTTTTCTTATATCGTGACTTCTAGCCCATCGCACCGCATCGCATGTTACCGTTAGATAAACTGTCTCATTCGCACCACTGCGTTTACGCTACGCCTCTTACTCGCACTCCCATAACATCTTTCCCCTGGCCTGTCAAGGACTTATGCTAGCCAGAACCGCCTGTCATTGTACCAACTTACTTTAAATCGCTTAAAGAACCACGTATATAAATTTCAACTGTACAGAATAAAGTTTATTTTAATTTATATGTACAGCTGTGTTCATAATAATAGGAGCGATAGCACACAAAATCAAATAACAGGATTTTTTGTTAGATTTTAGTTATAACAAAAAAAACTTTGTTTCAGGAAACGTAGTTTATAATATTTAGCAGCACTTTTACAAAAAATCAATTACTTGAATGCGATATATATTTAAAAAAAAATCAAACTCTCCATAACTTCATATACTAGTTGTTCAAAAAAATGGGAGTGTTTGAAAAAACAATGAATATATGGTAATAAAAAATTACAAAATGAAAATTTTGAAACTATTTATTAATAAAACCAAAAAATTAGCTTAATACTTAGCCAAAAAGCCATTATTTTTTGAGTCTAGACGATTTTGACAGCGTATGGGCGATATATTTGTCCAAGCTTCTTGGACGACACTCCAAAGCTGCTTATCGTTTGTGGGTTTAGCATTGAGAACATATTTTTTGATGTCGCACCACAAGTTTTCGATCGGATTTAGGTCTGGTGGCTGAGCAGGCCACTGTATAACCTCACCACCTTTCACCCGAAACCACCCCTTTGCCCGTTTATTGGTGTTTTTCGGGTCATTGTCCTGTTGGAACACCCAACGTAGCAGCATTTGATCTTTGGCAAAAGGGAGCATAACCTCTTCTAAGATGTTGACATACATAACTTGGTCCATAATAGGTTTTATGCAGTGTATTGGCCCTATACCATTATATGAAAATCATGCTCACACCGTTATATTCGCGCCACCATGCTTAACATTTTTTAATGTGTATCTGGGCAAATATTCCTTATTGGACGGACGATGGACATATTGTCGGGAACCAGTTCCACCAAATAAATCAATTCTACTTTCGTCGGTCAAGAGTTTATTTCGGCATTTCTCTACAGGCCAGTGAGCATGACTTTTGCAAAAATTTATTCGTGCTTTAACAAGTTTTTTTATCAAGAGTGGGACCTTACGTGGGCTCCTGGCACACAAGTTTTCCTCCAGAAGTCTTCTGCAAACCGTGACATCGCTTATAGGAAACTTTAGTTCGTTGGGTATGACGTTAGAATGTAGTAGCGGGCTCGTTTTCGAATGCCTTATAATGAGTCGGTCATCTGCTGTGAAGGTTGTGCGTTTTAGTACACGGGTTTCTGGCTTTTTAATATGGCTTAAAGCATTTGCAATAGTTAAAGCACCACATCCAACAGTTTTTTGAATTTTTTTTATACGATTGTCCCATTTGGCTAAATCTGCATATGTACTCCCCCTTTTCTGAACTGGTGTGTTTTCCTTGTCTCACTATATCAAATTTTGTATCAAAAGATATAATATAATGTTCCAAAAATAAAGACTACATGAAGTATTACTTTTAATTCGAGAATTTTTTTGCTTGAAAAGACATAAAACTCAAATTTCTTAAGTTATTTCAAAACACTCCTATTATTTTGAACAGTAGTTTTCACTACACAGTCACTTTGTTGAATGAAATCTTTTAAATAGCATGCGAAAATTATACTGTAAACTGTTGATTTTCTATGGGAAATGCCACAATAATATTTACCGTTAGTTTTTACAGTCTGTTCAAAAAGTTTGCGGCGGTAAAGACATAAGTAAGTTATTTTAATAAAGCACTCCTATTATTTTGAACACAACTGTACATAATACACCTTTAGGTTCACCTGTCAGGTACTTGTGCTTATTGAAAACGCCTGTCAATTTTTTTTCAAACTCTATAACGAATAAACAACACGGTACAAAAATTTCAAGCTTACAGAAACAAGTTTTTTTTTCAAATGTTTCCTACACTTTCAAAAATATACATATATATGACGTGCAGGGCTGAGGCGTGCCAGGTGATGGATATTGTACTTGGCATGCTATGACTCATCACCATAAGAATTTCTAGCCTTACAGACATACCGTTACACGGATGGTCCGCTAGTTCTCCTACTAACTCGCATAGGTAGGAGTGGCAGTCAGTTGCGAACCGTCTCACTTAGACCAAATGTGCTCCATTGTGATACCACAGGGTGACTGACTATACCCTCTCATTGAACCAACCAGATTATAGATATAGCTGGCCTATATTAGTATGTCTAAGGTCATCCTGGTCATAAATTAAAAAAAACATCTCGCATAGTATCTTCGTGCTTGATGTGATAAATATTTTCGAAATGATATTTTGTGCTTCTGTGTAAGATGCCAACATCCTTGTTTAAATGTTCACTTGTTTTTGCCCGCCCACTTTTTATATGAACAATGATTGAGTCACAGAGTTTCTTTGCATCAAACTTTGTTAAGTCTCTTGGATAGCGTCCTCGAAAAGTGTTTGTACCTAGATGCGTCTATACTGTGGGGACTCTTGTGATATTAAAACTTGTGCTGTTCATTTCTTTTCAATGAATATGAGCACAACTTGAAAATGTACTTGTATTTTAAAAAAAAAAAAGTGTGTATAAAAATGTTATTGGATATAAACAACATATAAAAAATCAGTTCAGAAAGCCAAAAAAATCCCCTCATCCACGAAATTTCTCTTTAAATTTAACAGACTTAAAAAAACATTTTATTTCTAATTATTTGCAGGGTTTTACCTATGTTGCTCCATCCATATTAGAAGAAATGCATCGTGCTAATCGCATGCCAGCAAGATCACCAAGACGTACGCCGCGACAACACCATCATGGTGATGGTTCCTATCGTTTACAATTTCCTGCACAAAGAAATATATTTGCACGTGCCACACCGCCACACTTGCAAACATTTGCGCCACGCCCCTCGCCACAAGATGAAATGATGGATGTACAGGGTCTGCCAATTGTGTAGTCAGTCCGATTATGCTCTCCATATATCCAAAAAACATGCAAATGAAGTGGAAAATACAGATGGTGCATGCGCCAGCCAAAAACACGAAATTTATAACCGAAGTATAGGTTGCGACAGAAATTGAACCAAAACTACAATAACAACAAACAATTGTTAGCCAGCAACACAAACCAACACAAACAAACAAAAAATAAAAGTTTACAATTAAAACTAAAACGACGAAAATGATATAAAATAATAGCAAACCTAACTAAAAATTATAGATTTAGTACAACAATGAAACAGATTAGCAGAATTGATAAAATAAAAGCTGAAAGTTATTTATATGGAAGAAACGGAAGAATAGAAAAGTAATAATGATTGATGTCCTAGTTCTAATAACAGTATACAAAATATTGTTTTTCATATTTTTTGGTTTTGATTTTTATTATTTTCTTTTTTTTTTGCTTACCGTATTGCTATTTACACTTTGTATAAGAATTAAAGTTTAAAAATCTTTATTGCTCTTAAAAAAATTGAGCAACCAAGATTAAATTAAAAACAAAACAGATACATAATTACAAAACTACTATTTTAAGTTGGAAAGCGGAAGAAACGTTAAAAAAAATTATACTTAACGAAAAAAATCAATACTAGTGAGATGAAAAAATATGGAGAAAGCAGTCATCCTACCTAAAGTCAATGATCTTGACATACATGTGTGTCACAACGTTCTCAAAGTATCACTTGAAATCGATTCTTAGCTTGAGAACTAAAGAAGACCTTTCATTGGCGATAAAAACCTTGTTAGAAGCCGAAATATAAGTCAATCATAATTAGAGCTGAAGTAAAAATACAGAACCATGTACACTTTCTTTTTTATTTACCAAAACTGAATTACATATCGCTCGTTGGCTCCAAGAGCGTCATAACTCAAAAAAAAAAACATTTTGAGTTAATTGTGCAGAAATATCCGCCGTTTCATGTTTAATTTTGAGTGAAAAAAATCAGAAATTTATCTAATGAACTTGTCTTGTGAGAAGAGTTTATGTAGACATATGCACTTTTTTTAATTTTCATATAAGAAGTCACTTATTAAAAACTTTAAATGAGATTTTCTCCCACTTTAGTTTTTTGAGCTATGACGGTCTTGCAGCATCACTTCAAACTAAGCAACTTAAAATCCACAAAAAAATACAAAGCTTTTTTCGAGTACATGTACCAAGCTTAATTCAAATTTGGTGTCCGTTGCTCTATCACGTCAATTCATATCTCAAACCCTGATTCTCTTTGTTTTCTTATAATATACAAAAATTAACGTTATAGGGCGATCAAATGGAGGACTTAGGTAAATTAAAAAAACTAAAATCATTTTTTGAATTAACGTTTGGCACTTTAAAATGTACGAATTTGCTTGATACGTCGATTTATAAAATTTGTTTAAAAAAATTTTCATCATTTCCTATGTAATTCACCTCATTTTACAAAAAAAAAAATTGATGCCGCATTTTAACTCAGTGCATCAGAAGCCACAAGTAGGGTTGGGCAAATAAAAAATATCGAAATATCGATGTTAAAAAAATGAAAATGCGTAAAATGGCGTCCCAACCCCAACTATGCGCACTTAGCATTGAAATTCTGTAAATATAATCATAAGTTTCAACTTGCTTTTCAGTTACAGCAAAGATAAACGCCACATTTAAGGCATTTAGAAAATGGAATTTCAGTCTCACAGTACTTTTTACATCCGCCTGGGGAAAGACATTTTTGGAATACCAGAGCCTGAAGTCGGGAATTGGCTCTCTGCTATTTTTGAAGGTTTCCTTATTTATTTTTGAGTAATAGGCGAGAAATAAGACGAAAATAGTAGAAGTGGATTAGCGAATTCAACTTGAAACTTATTAGAAGCATATAATTTCCTTTTGGCTCAACCAATCCCAAATGCTTCTGAAAAAGAAGCAAGATAATTTAACTAACTTGTTAGGCTAGGACCAGAGAGTGCATTTTCAGTTGGATACGGAGCTACCTTTAAACTAAAATATCGAAATTCGATAGTTGAAAAATAAATCGCTTTTCGATTTATTAAAATAAAAAATATCACCGATAGCTATCGATAAAAATATCGCGAAAATCAATAATCGATATATTTTGCACAAGCCTAGCCACAAGGAGCGCATAGTCTAGTCCGAGTAATCAAAGACATTTTTAAAAAAAATAAAAAAAACAACTTTTTTTTAATTAACTCGATCCAAACTATACTTTTTTTCATCATCATCGTTTAGATTATCATCTGAATGACGTATCAATAACTTAAATAAAAATAAATCGGTTTCCTTAAACTTTTGTATTTAATGTATGTATATAAATTCCAAAATCAATATTCTTAGTTGGTCATGAAAAATTAAAATTTTCAATTAAAGTCCAGATCATAAAAATCTACATGGATGCCTGTCTTTCTTTATAGTCATGAAAATAAACTAAAAACACACATTTTATTAAGACGATTTATTGTTGTTATACTTAAAGTTATTTTTTATTATTGTGTATGAAAAATTTATGTAAAAATAAATAAAAGAAATTTTTTTCATTTATTAAAAACGAAAACAATGGAATAATAAAACAGCATCAAGTTGCGTTCAATTAATGCTTAAGACTCTAAAACAAGCTTAAAGCGAAGATGATTAATATTTCTAACTATTTTGTTGTTATTTTTCAAAAATTTAAGAACACTTTTTTACTGAATACAAAGAAGTGAGGCATTTCTTTATAATATACTACATAAAGTTTAATTATAAAACTTTAATAAAAGCCTTTAAAAAGTAAAATGAAACAAATAACTAAAGCCATATGCTGCCACCACAAAAGATTCCCAATAATAATACATAATTGCAAATTTGAAAAATAAAAATTAAATATTCTTTTATAAAACTAACGTAAAACTGTGTTGATTGCTTCAATTTAACATAATTTTTTCAAAAGGTTATCAGGTTATATGTACAGTTTGATACACTGTGTGCAAATGTTTGTTTTTAATCGGTTGAGGATAGAATCGTTACCACCGCCGGGTTGAATTGGTGATGCACTTTGGACCCCAAAGAGTAACACCATTTTTACCTGAAATCAAAAATTTGTGGAAAAAGAAAGAACTCTTTTTATTTCATAACGCTGTTCTACTTCTTATCCCGGGGCCTCAACACATTTTTGCAAATTTACTCCGGTCATAGTTATATCACTGTTCTTAATGATTGTGTAACAACACTACACAACATTTCATTATAATAAATTAGAAACCTACAAAAATTTAATTAGAGGCAACTGTTGTTACACGTAATGCACTCTTCTTTATTTTTTCTAACATTTATTTATTTGAAACTATGACGAACTTAAATTAGAGACAATGCATTTATAAGACCTCAAACCTCACAAGTACCGAAATGGTTTTGCAACGCGTGTCGTACCAAACTATGCAAATGGTCGATGGGCGATCAAAATTTCTTTTCATTTCCATGGCCAATGCTTTGCTTGTCGCATGTGGTCGGTATAGGTTCCAAAAAATATAAAAGATTAAAATATCCCGAAATTTCATCGGTGTCGAAGAAAGTGTACGTACAAAGATGGTCACTTGTCCGTGTTTCCTGGTTCAAGTACACGTACCGCATTCGAGAAAGACGATAAAAAGTTAATAACGCAAACTAAATTAAATTATTTGTTCTGAGACTTACATTTATCCAATCGAAACACAGAATTGAAGCATCGCGCTTGCAGAATTGGAAATAGTAATGCAGGACTTCTGCCATTTTTCAGTAAAATAAATGAAATGTTTACGATAAGTACATACATATTACTGTTGAGCTCAAGTCAAAAGTTTTGAATAATTTGATTAATTATAAGTTAGTGGATAATGATAAGTTGAATGAGATATTTTATTGCAATAGGTTGTGGATTTATTTGAACAACAATACAATAAAAATGAGTGCTGTCTCTTTATCGACGACTGAAAGTCGCTCTCTTGCACGACGAAAATAAGAAACCAGCCATCCCACTTGTTCATGAGCTAAAATACAGAAAAGAAAACTACATTTGTACATGAGTTTGCCTGCAATTATGAAAACTATTTAATACGATGAAAATAACCAGAAAATTTGTCGCAATATGAAAGCGTTAAATTAATACGATAAATAAATAAAATAAATTATGATAAAGGACTGGATTTCAATTGATGAGCTTATTGATTGGGATGGAATTCGCCTTAGCATCATTATCTGAAAACAGTTTTGCCAATTCATCAAAAGTATATATCCAGGCAAATAAGTCTCTTTGCTACGACAATCGTTGATCCGAATCCTGTTTTACTTCCACTTTAACACCAAACTAGGTGTCTAAAAAATAACATGAATGCGCTCTACCGAGTCGGACCGGGTGTCCTATATCTGATCAATTTGTTTCTCCAAATTTCCTACGCTAATATCAGCTATTTATCAGCCAAAGTTACAAGTACATTATCGCGAATTTTTCGAAAAATTTCCGTAAATATGCATTTTTCAATATCATTGAAAGTCAGGTTTCTACATTCTTGTCCGGATTTCTTCCCTGATATGAACGGCGAACGGCTACACCAATGACGGTACTCAGTAAAGCGATGAGAAAGCCGATGCGTTATAATAAATTTTAGAGTACAACTAATTCGATTGATGACGGGATGAAATTTTGCCAACTGCCAAGTAAAAATCTGTGTAATGGCAATGCTGACTGCGCAAGGTATGTTGCTTAAAATTTTGCGAAAAAAACCTGAACGTGAAAGTTATCGTACATTTGCATATATACGTATATATATATGTATATGTACACGTGTATGTACACTAGGGTGGGTCAAATAAATCAAATGTTTTTTTTTTGAATCCGACACACGGAATCTAGTTCCTAGGTACCTCTAGGAAGTACTTACCAAATCTGAGCTTTTAATATTAACGGGAAGATTATACTCATCATAGTTTTTATGATTTTTAATTTTTTCTCATATAAAAATGGTTATACCTTATCACCAATAGATTGTTAAACCAGTTGCATATTCAATATTTATAGGAAATTAAACGCTCTACAAAAATGATCTCAAACACTTTTTTCATTAATCTTACCATTTGAAAAATATTCAAGGTCAAAGAATGAAGTATTTTAATTAAAATTATTTTTTTGTTTTGAATTTTGTAACTTACTAAAAATAATTTCAGAGAGAGTTTCAATTATTTCTATAGGGAATCGAACGCTCTACAAAAAAGGTCTCAAACACTTTTTTCATTTATCTTACTATTTGAAAGATATTCAAGGTCAAAGATTGAAGTATTTTAAGGAAAATTATTTTTTGTTTTGAATTTTGTGACTTACTTAAAAATAATTATTGTCAAATGAGCTTCAATTATTTCTATAGGAAATTGAACGATTGACAATGCAATTGGTTTAACAATCTATTGGTGATAAGATATGACCATTTTTATATGAGCCAAAACTAAAAATGGAAAACTATGATGAGCATATTCTTCCCATTAATCTTAAAAGCTCAGATTTGGTAAGTACTTCCTAGAGGTACCTAGGAACTAGTTTCCGTGTGTCGGATTAAAAAAAAAACATTTGATTTATTTGACCCACCCTAATATATACGTATATATATATATGTATATGTGCATATGTATGTACACGTATTAACCCAGCAGGCAATTGAGCAAGGCGTTCCCCAGATAAGGCCTACTAGCACTGCTCCGATTGTAAGAGGCCTTCTCAAAACTAAATTTTCATGTAAATAACAAAAAAAATTTTTTTTTTTTTTTCTATGATTTTTGTTTTTATTTATAATCTGTCAATATTAACAATAAGTACATTTTATAAGTAGTGAATTTTTAATTAGCAGAATAGTTACACTCCATTGAGTGTGAAATGCTATTATGTACTGCTATAAGGCCTTCCCATAGCAGCAGTGCTATAAGGCCTTCCCACAGCAGCAGTGCTATAAGGCCTCATAATAGAATGCAAAAAAGAAGGACTTCATGTATTTTTTTATTTTATGTATTGCAATGTTTTATGATTCGACATTACTTTTTTGTCATTGGATTGTACTTATACGACATCAAAAGTTGATACATGGTTAGAAGTAAGGAACGGTATGCATGTTGCTAGGTTGATCTTCTGTTTCATGGTATGCTTAAGTGGTAGAGTGTTGTGTGCAGGTAGTCCCCGACTTACGACCGTTCGACTTACGACTATTCGCACTTACGACCAATTTTTTTTTAAATTTTTTTCATAGAAAATGCTTAAAATAGTTTCGGGGAGTCCCTAAAATATGTATATGAGAAAAAATTTAAAAAAAAACAGTAGTATGTACAAAGATTCGATTTATTTCAGTACAAATAATACGTTTTTTTAAGTGAATAATTTTATATCATCCCAAAAATGGCTGGAACTAGTAGTACAGTATGTATGTAATATTTTTCTTTAGTTATTTTTTAAGAAACTCGACTTACGACTTAATCGACCTACGACCGATGACTAGGAACCTATCTCGGTCGTAAGTCGGGGACTACCTGTATTCAATGTGAAATTATAAATTAAGAAATCGTCACAAAAAATAAACATTAAAAATATGAACGTAAGGGAAGTTGACGCAGATAAAAAAAACATTTAACTTAGTAAGAGTCTCACGACGTATTAAGATTTAATTTTTTCAAAGTACTTCTATGACCCCTTCTACGGTAAGCGCTCTTAGAAGGGCTCTTGACGCAAGCGATGTAGGAAGACCTGCTCGAAGAGTACTTCTATCAGGCCTGCTAAATGAGGCCTTACTTATCGGGACGTTTCATATAAAAAAGAAAGTAAGTTTGAAAGGAGGTGGTAAGGCTTTAATCTTACCAGGTAAGGCCTGCTAGAAGGCCTGCAAGCTCCTGCCCTTGCCTACTGGGAAGTTAGCTGGTTTGTTTACTTTTTTAGTTAAATCCTTTGTTAAATAATTATGAAGTGGATTTTAATAAGTCAAGGCAATTTGAGCAATTTTAATTTTTTATTGGTTTTAAACAAATTTAAGCTAACATTTTCGTTTGATCAGCTAACTGTTTGTCTCATTTTTGAGTTCTATTTTAATTTAGATTTGTCGTTAACAAATAATAGTTAAGCTAACTAACTTAATTCGTAATATCTTAAGGGCTAAAACATGTCACAAATGAAAATCATTTTCTTTAATTTATTCACATTAACTAAAAAGTCAATAAATCGCGAGAAATAAATAAACAGAATCGAAGGGTGCTAAACTTATTTTATCTCAAAACAAAACAAAAAGCGTAGTACGTACCAATTATGTATTAATTCTCTACCGCAGGGAACAAAATCTTAAAGACCGGTTTCATAATGTTCAATCAAAATTTAACTCCCAGTTAAAGGAAAGATTTGTATGATTTCAGTTAAGGTTTGACTGAATAATTTAATCCCGTCCCTTTGCGGGTAATTTTTTTTTTTTCAATTACTTTAGAAGCAATAAGTTTTGTTACAAAAAATAAAAGAAAAATAATTTACAACTGTAGACATAAAGGCAACAAAAAAAAAATTATTAAATCAACTCGGATTTTGTACTGTTGTAGCGCCGAGCAAATTATATTTTGATTGATTTATTTTTGTATATAGCATACAAATTGTCAGCAAAATCTTAGGCCTTTGAACTTAAAACTCAATTTTCAAAAATAACAAAAGATTAATGTATTAAACTTAAAAATGCAACCATAAATTTTATAAATAAAAAATAACTAAGTATAATATAGAAGAACGAACACATTGACTTTTATTTTTGTAAAACTGTTGAGCTCAGTAAAAGCGACATTATAAGTGTGGATGTTGATATAGCAAAGCTGTACCATGGGCGAAGTTAGAATGGCCCGGGAAAGAAAGGAAGTAAGGCCTTGCACGGTGCATTATTTCCTTGTCTAACAGTTAGAACTCGTAATGTTAGTGCCATTTTTTTTGTGCATCAATTAAAAACACACTATCACGGTACTGCCCTGTGTTTCCCTAGCGTCTTTCCTGTTTATGTGATATACCTCTTCTTAGCGTCTTTTCATAATCTCAGTTAAGATAGGAGCGTGGTTGGTATCCAAATGAAGTTCATAATTTTAGATTAAAAGTCTACCAAGTCAAGGACCGTAATTCTTGTGTAAAAAAGTTTAGGTACCTTTTTTGGGAAAGAATTTTCTGATCTACAACTTTTACTTTGACAAGATGGATATCTAGCCAACAAAATATTCGCAAAAAACTTTTTGTATTATAAATCAGACGGGAAGTTCTTAATTTTTCGACTGACTAATGCTATTTTTGAAAGTTGGGCAGAATGATGATTTAGTCTTTTACACAGCAAAATACTTGGCAGTAGTTTCAGATTCAGTTCATAAACCGAATGTATGTATACAATTCAGAGAAGTTCATCTACACAAAGGTTTTGCGTAGACATCGTTTTAATAGTCCTATACACATATGTATATATTTTTAGTGTGTTGCGCATTATAGTTGGATAAATTTTGTTAAGTTCCTGGATATCGACACAGGCTTAAATAAATGTAATCGATTGTCTCTATAGTATGAAGAGGTCTATATTCCCATTTTAAAGAGATTCCCAAAGGAATAAAATGGGAACGTTAATTCCCTTTTCATGGCAAATAGATCTGTGGATTTAAAATTTTCTCTAAGTTTCCATTCAAAAGATATTACGAAGCTCATAACTTACATTAATCAATCCTCTTCCAATATAAAAATGAAAAATCCCAATGTGCACAAAAACGGACTTCAAAAACGGAAAAAAACCGGAATCCGCTTTTTCGTATCCGTAACGGATCCGAAACTGATCTCAAAAACGGAAAAAAACCGGAATCCGCTTTTTCATATCCGTAACGGATCCGAAACGGACGTCATATACGGACCCGTTTCGGATTCGTTTTTGTGTCCGTAACGGATCCGAAACGGACATCATAAACGGAAAAAAACCGGAATCCGCTTTTTCGTATCCGTAACGGATCCGAAACGGACGTCATATACGGACCCGTTTCGGATTCGTTTTTGTGTCCGTACATCATAAACGGAAAAAAACGGAATCCGCTTTTTTTTATTATAAATATAAAAGGCAGTTTTCAAGATATTTTCAATAAGCAAATACAGTTCTCTACTCCTTTTTGGCTTTTTATATATCTTTAAATTAAAAAAATAAAAAAAATGTGTCGTCGCCGGGGTTTGTACCTGTATCTTCCCTCTGCTTATCCAATAGTTGTTGCATGCGTAGCTTAACAACATCAGCCACCGCCTTACATATTTTCTGCTGGCTAAAAGTATATTGTTTGAATTAGCAATCGACAACTGCTCAAAATGAATCTTCACTTTTTCATTTTGATAGAGAAGTAATTAAATTTAAGTATATCATAAAAATAATGGAAGTAGCTGAGTTGGTTAAGATGAGCATATTTGAACAGTAGCAAGGCGCAGGACGCGCAGGTTCGATTCTGTTCGGTGGCAGTTAAAAAAAAATAAGTTTCCTTAATGCGATTTACTTATAAAACTAAGTTGATTAAATAGCATTAAAAGAAATAAATAGATGGAAATAAGTAAAAATTAAAAAAAATTAGATTTGGGAAGAATAAAAAAAAATTTTTTTTTTAATTGCGTTAGTGCAGAAAAAGGTCGTCTCGAATCTGTTTTATTTAGAAAAACGAATCCGAAAAAGCGGATTCCGGTTTTTTCCGTTTTTGAGGTCCGTTTCGTATCCGTTACGGATCCGGAAAAGCGGACGATCCTTCCGTTTTTTAAGAGGAATTTCATCCGACAACGGATCCGAATCGGATCCGAAATGGATTCCGTTTCGGATAAATAATCCGCAGGAACGGATTCGTAATGGATCCGAAACGGATCCGTTTGGCACATTGGGATATTCCAAAAAGAAATGGACATTCTAAAGTGAACGATTATTAGTTTTGCACTCTAAGGCTAATTGATTCTGAATTCCTTTTCGTAAAGGAGAAGCAACGTCACTTATTCAGTTTCTATGGGGAATGGCCATTTCAATCACTTTCGAGTGGAATCAATACCTTATTATTAAAAAAATAGGAATATATGTACAATGGACATATGATCTATTGTACCCAATCAATGCCTTACAGCTATGATTGTACATACAACAAATTTTAAAATTGAATAAGAAAGAGATTGTAAGCTAATCGTCTCTTTCAATACTTTATTGATAGAAAATATTTGTCTCATTTGCGATTGCTCTGGGCAGTGAGTGATATAGAAGTCCGCAGAGATTCGCACAGTACATTGCCATATCCGAGAGACTTTCTGGACTAAGTAACATGCATTCTGGTTGTATCTTTCATTCCGCCCTTTTTGTTGTTCTAACTGATTGATTTATGATTAACGCTAGTATACGCACATATAAGCGAATTTATATTGTACCAGCATATTATGTTCACAAAGGTCATGAAATTATTGAAAAAGCATAAATACATACACGCTTACATACATACTGCACTTATTATGATAAAAGGAAGAGAATCACTCTCTCTAACTTTTATGTAAACGCGCTTAAGTATTTTCCCTTTCTTTTAACAATCCTACTATAAAAATCAATAATCCTTATTTAGGTTGCAATTGCGGAAATTAGAAAAACCTATGCCCATAGTCTAATTGACTAGGGATGGCGTGCCAGCTTGTGCGTTCCCAAAACAACTGTGATTGTCGCAATAGCTTGGGCTAGAAATTCCCATACTCTAATTCCCTAATTGAAATCCCCACATCTGATATTCATTACCACTAAGAAAGTAATACTTTGTTATAAGTTACTGTTTACTCTCAATATGCGTGTAGTTATATCCAGTTTTCAGCAGCATAACACGACGTAATAAAGTTGGCTCATTTATAACATCGGCCTATGTACATATGTATCACAATTCTATTGTGTTCATTGCACTTTAACACGATGTTGCGAAATTTAAGCTGGATCCGAAAATAAAATCTTTCCGAGTGCGTACTCTAACCGTCACGGATCGAACGCGGGTTGTCGAACGTAATATTCAAAAGTCGGATCTATTTAAGATAAGTCAACACTTCATAAGGTAAATTACTATTTAACAGTTTTGTTTTTAAGAATTATGAATTTAGAAATTGATTGATGAATGTGCCAAAATAGAATCAGAACAACCGGAGAATCAACAAGTGGTAGACTTTAGAATACCGATGCACTATCAGATAGAAGGCATAACCAAGAAACAAACAAGAAGTGGAGCCGCACCGCCTGAAGCAGAACGTCTCAAAACATGTGGCCTGAACTTGACCTAGGAAGGACATAAATTCTCTTTAGGTTCAGCAGAGGAGATTTAAGAATAGATATGGTGCCTCTTTCAAAGATTTCTGCAGGAGTTGTGGAGACGAAGAAGAGAATGCGACAGTTAAACATCAACTGTGCGAATGCCCAGGGCTAATGAGGAAATGAACAAAATATTTTATTTCTGTGTCCTTTGTTAGTCTTGAGGAACTAGCCGCGTTGGAGCTCATCAACATCTTCAACTGCATCAAGGCTTCTGGGTGGTTTGCGCTCATTCAAGGAGATATTTTCAGAAGAAAGGTGGGGACTATGCATATATATGCATGGTATCACAATGGACAAACTGCCTCCGAGTGAATCTTTGTATATGCAAACGACCCTTTTACCTAACCTACCTTCCAAGTATTTAATTGCTTGGCGATTTTATTTCAGTGGATTTTTCAACTCCTCCTGACGCATTATATCGCGTTTGTAAAGCATAACATGGTGTTTCGCATAATTTTCCTCACCAGGCAACCGAAGTGTATCGGCGCAAATGATCGATTTAATTTTACCTGACTATGTTTTATACATATTTTCTTATAGCCACACTTGCGTCTCTGTGAGATTTTGTTGATTTCAATTTTTTCAAAGTGGCAGACGTTTGTCAACTGGCAATCAAACGTTTTCTCCTTGAATTTATTTGTTCATAATATTTTGAGTCGATTTAGTAAAATTATCCATTTATAGCCAAAAAAAAAAGCAACATAACGAAAAATGTTTCAGCAAATGAAAAACCGCAGAGTCACAGGTCTACATTTGACCGGTACGCATTTGGGGCCTTTAGCAAAATTACCACCAAAGTATTCTGATGAAGATTGGGATTTTAATAATAAAGTAAAATTTCGCATAACATGCGATCAGGAACGTATGGCCGAAAGGATTGTAGAGTAAGTTATTATTGCCATTATAAAGTTTTGTGGCTTGTGAAAGTTCGTTATTTTTTTGAATCAGAAAGAACGATTACACGGACAGAACCATACACTCTTTAAATATTCTGTATCAGTGGATCCGACGCTGTTCTATTGTTCTATTTGTAATGGCTTGAACATGACCAGACATTTATTTTGTATGTATTGGCCTTTATGAAATTATGCCTCCCACTAGATAGATACATAACAACTGGCGCATTGACAAAAATCCAAAATAGCGGACCTAGCTGACGTCATAAAGAGAATCACTTAAACATGTGTATGTTTTTAATTAAAGTTGATGTTAAGGCGACCTTATACAGGTAGTCCCCGACTTACGACCGTTCGACTTACGACTATTCGCACTTACGACCAATTTTTTTTTCAATTTTTTTCATAGAAAATGCTTAAAATAGTTTCGGGGAGTCCCTAAAATATGTATATGAGAAAAAATTTAAAAAAAAACAGTAGTATGTACAAGGATTCGATTTATTTCAGTACAAATAATACGTTTGTTTAAGTGAATAATTTTATATCATCCCAAAAATGGCTGGAACTAGTAGTACAGTATGTATGTAATATTTTTCTTTAGTTATTTTTTATGAAACTCGACTTACGACTTAATCGACTTACGACCGATGACTAGGAACCTATCTCGGTCGTAAGTCGGGGACTACCTGTACGAGTATTTCAATATGTTTTGGACTTTGCCATAAAAAAATTATAGCTTAAGTTTTTTAAAATTTTTTTTATAATGTGTTTCAATAGCTTGAGTTGCTGCAGCTCATTTTTTAAACCGAAAGTCAGTGAATTTTTTAGGAAAGATTCTTAATAAAATCTAATATGTAGTTTCTTATATGGTATATCTTACATACCTGTTAGTGATTTCAAGGACATGTCATCATGAAAGCGATTAGGCTGTGTGGCTGCTTCAAAAGAGCTAAAAAGAGTTTTTACTCAATATCCTTAAGTTGTTTTCAAACGGCATTTCTCGAAATTCAACTGTAGTACATAGTATATTTTGACGAAAATCGGTTTCTTATTTAGAATTGTTAATTAGGTTTAATCCATAAACCTAAATCGGTTTCTTATTTAGAATTGTTAATTAGGTTTAATCCATAAACTGCATTTCACAAAAATGTAGTTTATTGAAAATTTTAAGACGATGCACAGGTAAAACAGGTATTTTCGTTCTTTGTACCTTTATCACATGTCAATAAGATAATGAAGTTGTCAGACAAATTCTTTTGGCGGAATGCCTCATTTATGCCTATTCGGCGCCGAGGCTTTATATTAATTAGGAATAAATTTGTATGAGTAATAAATAAATAATTGAAAAAAAAAAAAAAAAAATATGCTCAGTGGAATACTCTATAAAACTGTCCTGGTCTATTTCTATGTAACTTTGACTTGTAATCTCTACTACTACCACTAGTATCCCATAACTCCCTTAGGAGTGTAGTGCCTGAACAATATTTCCATAACAAAAGCAGTCGGCTAACCCCTCTCCTATTTGTCCAAGCAAAAGTATTATTTAAATCTAAATCTTTATTTTCTCGTTTATGAACTACATAGAGAATCACGGCGTGTTGTCGACGAAACCAACGATACAACGAAGAATTGGAAAAGAGAAGTCGATCATCATTTACGCGAACGTGCTAGCGAAATTCGGTTCCTTTGCGATGAGTTAAACAAACAAAAGAAAACTGCTCTCTTGGAGGATGAAGCTTTGAATACCTATCGGAATCGTATACTCAATGCTATCAACTTTCTAAAAGAAAAGTCACTAGCGATTTGTCAACGTTGCTTGATATTGCGTGAGAGTCGCATTGGGGTTGATTTATGTGATGATGAGGTCGATAGATCATTGCGTCGCGAGTTGAAAGTCATCAAAGGATGTCAATGTTTAATGGATAAAGCGCTCAAAGAGGCAACAGAGCAGATACGCAAGCTTCGTGCAACTATGTATTTGCTAGATAAGGACTTGGCCCAAAAAGACAGGTCATTGTTAATCGATGAAAAAAATTTGACATTGCGAGAAAACCAAAGGGATTTGGGTATGGGTCAAGATCTATCTGCACATCACTGGTAAGTAGCATGGTTCATAGAATTGTCTAAATATTAATAAAATGCTTATGTTTTAATGATTTTCTTAAAGTCAATACTCACTTGGCGAGTGGGAACACACAACCTATAAGAATCTAGAAGGAAACGCAAAGGAATTGAATTCCGCTTCACAATTGCGTGCCTATATTGATTTGCTTCTGAAGCAGGTTTGCGAAGATATGCAAAATCAAACTGATCGCACAAATGAAGCATTTGAGCGTAGAATTGCAGAAATAAAGCACATCAAACATTGCCTTGAAAATAAGCATAATGATTGCATGAGCCACATTGACGAAGTTAATCGTAATATTCAGCATTTGGAGAAAGAAATGGCAGATAAAAATCGTTCGCTACAGCTGTGCCAGACACGCTTAAGCAACCGTGCTCGCCGTCCTGGTCTTGAGTTAACTTGTGATACTGTCCAAGATGCATTATATCATGAGCTTAATGCATTACAGGCGACAATGTGTAAACTAAATCAAAAAATAAAGGAGAATAAAGCATCATTGCGTTATCTACTACATGTTCAGATCATGCAGGAAGAAGAGATTAACATCAAGAACAATAGTATCAAAATTGATGAGGTCGATTGCATGACTATACGCCAGGCGTTATCTTATCAATCCTTTTAAATTAGTAGCAATATATTGATAATTCATGTAGTCGTATTCAGATATTCAGAAAAATATATGCAATAAACGTCAAAATCAATTTTTTAAAGTTTGAATTTAAAAAAACCAGGTCAATAGCTTTAGATCGTGGTTCAATAATAGATGCTGCACTAATTTGCCAAATCAAAATTTAAGGGGAAAATATGACTTAGTCAACGTTTATACGAGCAATTTCGGTGAAACAAATTCTTGTCTATTCTCTTTTGTGAATTTGTTTTGCGTTTATACACGAAAACTAGAATTTCTTTGTGCAAGAAAAAGTCAGCGCAATTACTGGGTCAACCCACCACAACAAACGTAAATTCAAAGCATAATATGATAATAAGATTGAAAGGGAATTCGCGGGTACGACAAATTCCGTACACCACCATTTCGTTTTTCTCTTCTTGCCAACAAACAGGAAAACTTTTTCTCAAGAGTTTCCTCGTGTAAACGTTGACTTAGTACTTGAAAATCCAAAAGGAAACTTAAACAAAGATTGTTTACTCAATAGGTTCGTTCTAGAGCTTTTTGGACTAAATCCTGTAAAACTGTTACCTGTGAAGAGAGAAAATGTCCGAGCATAAACGTCAGAAAACCGACTTAATCCTGTAACTTTGGACAAAGAGAAGCTGAATTACTTTCTCATCTCCGCTCTCACTCACAGGTTTTTCTAGTACAGGAACGCTTTTTGGACTAGGCTTGTGCAAAATATATCGACTATCGAAATTCGCGATATTTTTTTGATAGTTATTGGTGATATTTTTTATTTTGATATATCGAAATTCGATTTTATTTTTCGACTATCGAATTTCGGTATTTTTGTTTAAAGGTAGCTCCGTATCCAATTAAAAATCAATCATTTGGTCTGCATTGTACAGAAACACAGCTAATATGACATTGATTTCAGGGCTGCCAAGCTGAAAAGAAGCAATTGCGAACCTTGTTCTGCAATATTCAGAAATAAATTCAAAAAATGATAAAATCTTCAATTAAAGCCTACGAACAACTTGATTACCTTTTTTATTTTGCTCATTAAATCAAAATTTTAAGGACATATCACAAAAATCGTCGAAATTCTGGCTATTTTTGAATTCCAACAAGGCCCTGCCTCTTGGCAGCCCTGATTGTATTGTAAAGTCATAATATCAGATTATGACCCAAAATATAGGTTACATTATTTTGGTGTGTGTTCGTCCTCTTGTTTCATTGTTATCGAAATCCAATACAAAATTTAAACAAACGAACTAAGTGGGACAATTTTTTGCTGATTTACACAGCCTCTATCATTGAATCAAGGGTTCATAATCATTGTGTTCCCGTACGAACTAAAAAGTTGCCTTACACTGACTAAGTCTTGTTCATAATTAAAATAGCTAAAGCGCATATTTCTGAGGATTACGTATTGTGAAAACGAAGTTAAGAAAAAGACATTTCGGTCATCCAATACTATGCACAAATTTATTTCGAGTTCATTAGTCAGTATACATCGCACAACTATTCAGTTGTCGCCAATTTTACAACTTATTTTTGATTGAAGATCGGTCAATTATTTAATTGCAAGATATTCACTTTATGTTATTAATGGAGCTCTAAATTTTTAATCGACGAAAAATTGCAGGCCGACTTATAGCGTAACCACAATTAATAACCATAACCAATGTCAATTAGAAAAGCGACGCTGATTTGTGGACCGCGATGGATACAATATCGGTTTGCACGAGCACTTTTTCAACGCGCGTTAGCTGACGCACATTTCAGGATAATACGAAATGAGCCAGACCATTAACGCACGTTTTTTCAATGCGCGTTGGAACGCACTTAATTTTATTAACGCTGGAGTTATGTTAAAACGTGTGTTGTTGAAAACGCCTAGAAATAACGCTCGTGTGAACGGATAGTCGCATGGTGCATTTTTCGATTATGACTTTTTTGCACGCATAAGAAAGAGGTGTTGCACATGAGTCGAATTAGTATGAACAATTTTTATTAATGTTTTGTATTGGATTTTGACAAGTATAAAATTACATTTGCACTCAAATGTTAATTTGTTAAATTCATGGTTTAATTATAGCCATGAAATCTGATAACGCATGCTTTAGCTTGAGTACGTAATCTAAAAATGTCTATCTTGTCAATGTTGATTTTGACATAAACGGTAGCCATAAAAATAAAGAAGAATAACTGTCATAAAGAATTGCTGCTACCATGATAATTGTACCATGAATTGACACACACGCAAATCACATATACACAAAACACGACAGCGAGCACACACATACATTCTTCTCTTTTTGACAACGCTTTCAGAATTTCTGAATTGATGAGAATTATTGTTATTTTCATAAAATTTTTTAATTTTACTTAATATAAAACAAAAAATTACGGAATGTAAGTATAACCGTATTATATATTGATTGGAACTTAAATATAAAGTTAGAATTCCAAAAATATATAATGAAAAATTTAATTTTGCAACCATATAAAAATATAAATAAGTGTTGAATTAAAGACAAAGACAATGTTACTTTCTTTTCAAGCATGTCTAAACGCGCCGCCGATGAAGCGACCGGTGGGCCTGCAGCCACCAGTATAAATCTGGGGCAACCACCAATAAAAAAGGTCCATTTCGAACCGCACCTTATTGGGCCCGTGTCTACACTAGAAGAAATGGATATTAAAGTGCTCGAGTTCCAAAACAAGAAATTAGCTCAGCGCATCGAACAACGTATGCGAACCGAAGCGGAATTGCGGCACCGCATCGAACAGTTAGAGAAACGGCAGACCCAGGATGACGCGGTGCTGAATGTAGTAAACCGATATTGGAATCAATTAAACGAAGATATACGTGTGCTTCTACAGCGTTTTGATGCAGAAACTGCCGATGAATCGGAAAATAAAAATGAAAATGAGGTTACAACTTCCTTCCTAACGCAACTTTCAACATGGGACAAGGAGGAATTAGATGATAAATTGGCAAATCGTGTACAAGTTTCGAAACGTGCTGTAGCGAAAATCGTTCAGGTTATTGATCGCATTATGCAACGTAACGAAAAGATTACCGTTGCGCTAAAAGAAGGTTGTGCGAGTGTTGGTTCGGCTGCAATAGCTGATAAAGAAGATGGCAGCGACGGCATTGTGTCAATCGATGAAACCCTTAAACAGACACATATAGAAATTATGACCGAAAACCGTATTTTACAAAATTTGAATACTTCATTGCATGAGAAATTTCATACAATGTCGCTTAAAATGAAAGAATATCAAGATGCTCTTACTGCTAAAGAGACTGAGAATGCTGAGCTTAAAAATCAAATTGATGAGTTGCAGTATGATCTTGAAAAAATCCACTGCCGCAATGATAAGCTGGAGAATCACTTAGCAGAGGCTATTGAGAAGTTAAAGGCGTATCATCAGATGCATGGCGATCCTAATAAAAGTGTGTCCACGTCTGTGAAAGGTGCAACTCCCGCAAATGTGAACAGTCAGCATTTTGAAGATTTACAAAAGGAGCTTGAAGAATATCGAGAATTGGCCAATAATCGGTTGCAGGAATTAGATAAATTGCATGCGACACATCGTGAAACATTAAAAGAAGTGGAAAAGCTGAAAATGGATGTAAGTCAACATTACATTTTTTATTAATTATAAACAAAAATTATTCCAATCAATTTAATGAAATCATCTGTTAAAAAATATACCACAATATCATTAAAGCATTTGTCACAAAAAACATGAAAAAAAAACATTGCATAAATAATCTATGTAAACTAACGATACAAAAATTCCGAGGCGACGATGTAAATTTCATTTCATTACATTTCTTTATTTCGAGTTAGAGACTGCTGAATTCAGTTCCTAAGTTACTGATTTCAGACCCTCGACAGATAAAAACTTAGCTATGTTCCTACATACGTATATACGATTGACCATTTGGAAAATATTTCCAAGTAATTCAACTTCTTCCTGTGAATTAATTTTTAAAAACATTACAATTACTCAGAGTTAGTCACCATAAATGATGCTTAACCTCAGAGTTAGTGAAAAATTTTGTAGCTCTCCTGATATCAGTATTGCCAGCGCGACTCTTAACTGAATCCAACGTTTCGCACGCTGTTTGCCAATGCGGCTAAAAGATTTATTCCAGCAAAAAGTATCCTCCAAATCCGCTGAAATTACCCTACAAGCATGGCGCGATTAGCAAACGCATGATATGCAATCCACACCAACGAGCAAATTGTTCTTTTATTGGAACTTATCATGCACTACTATAATTTGTGGTCGTCATAATTGGCATAATGTGCTCACTATACGTCAAATAGTGGCTAATTTTAATTGTAATCTTCCGTTGCAAAATGTTCGCGTGCCAGTCAGACAAACATCCGGTCGAAGTGAAAACAATTTTCATGTTCAGGCAAAAGTTAATGAAGACGCAAATATATCGAATATAGCATATTTTTATGGTTAAAATTGGACTTATATCCTTACAAAATTGTTATCATGCAAGTATTGAGGCGCTTGGATTATCGAAAATGACATGAATTTGCTGATTTGGCCCTGAAGCAACTAGAAAATTATGATTTTGCCAAGAAAACCAAATAAAGCTACCAGTCTCAATACCACAAATTATTGACGTAAAATCTTTACATTCTGTAAAAATATCCGTATGATGTGGCTTGTGGCAACAAAAAAATCATCGGTCCTAATTTTTTTTTCGAAAAAGAGAAGTTGCCATTACTGTCAATGGTGAGCGGTACATATCGACCTTTTTATGACCTGAATTGGAAAACATTTGCTTTTAACAAGAAAGAGCGACGTGCTGCACAGCCCATGCCACAGTCGACATATTGCGTGAAAACTTGGGAAGGTGTGACTTAAAACACCTTTAAATTTCTTATGGAGTTATTTAAAGTCATTGGTTATATGCCAATAGGCCCGATTTATTGAAAAAAAGTGATCGAAAATTTAACTTATCGTATTCGCCTCTGTTAGAATAGCAAAAGCTACCATTTAAATGTGCTTTCTAGAAAATAACTGCAAATGAAATAAAGATGGTTACTCTACCTCGTTTTAATTTTGTTTTATAATCATAATATCACTCGTATGGCAAAACCCTTTATTTAGACGGATGATAGTCATATGTCGACTTCAGGAACGGAAATTCACTCTGTAGGAAAGTAAAGCAGAGTGTTGTGCTTTCACATTTATTCTTAAGTCTCAAAATAATTTTTATATTGCCTTCATACTGTGTCATCAGACGGAATAAAATTGGTTATCTAGGCTCTGTCTTCTAGTTTTCTGTTCTATCCTCCCTGCCAGGAAGAACATCGTTGCAATCTATTTATTCAACATGTCAAATTTTTTCAAAGGCAGGAACTTGCAGTTGTCCGGTACGCTTTTCAATACTTGGAGGAAAGCTGTGTAGCAAGTTCTCAACATCGTTGCATCAGGCCCGAAGATTCTTAACATCAATTTGGATAGCATGTTGAGTTTTATCCACATATGCCAAAACCGCCAAAGAGGAAGTCTAAGTCTCGAACCAACTGACAGATGACGAAAAAAGAATATTTCTAGGTTATTAATAACGTTTGTGGATAATTTTAAAAAGTAATACATTAGAAATTTTGCATTTAAACATTTTTTCCACAAAAATTATTCAATCCTTGCAAAAATAAAAATTGGTTCCATTTTATTAAAAATATAAAAAAATACTGTGTATGACCAACTTATACTTATACATCTTATGTATTTATTTCATATAAAATTTTACAGTGTATTGGTCCATTTTCAACACCTCGGCTTGCTTTTTAAAATTTGCTACACGATTAATATTAATTTCTCTTGCAATTCGTTTAGATACGCCAACTGCCCGAATCGGTTATTGTTGAAACAACCGAATACAAATGCTTACAATCTCAATTTTCCGTTCTGTACAACGAGTCCATGCAAATCAAGACGATGCTAGACGAGACACGAAATCAATTGCAGACAAGCAAAAATCAACATTTACGTCAGATTGAAGTAATGGAGAGTGAGGAATTGATTGCTCAAAAGAAAGTACGCAGCGAAATGATACAAATGGAAGATGTGCTCGCACAAATAAGAAAGGAGTATGAAACGTTACGCATAGAATTCGAACAAAATATGGCTGCAAATGAACAGACAGCGCCCATAAATCGTGAAATGCGTCATTTAATCACATCGCTACAGAATCACAATGGACAGTTGAAGGGTGAAGTGCAGCGATATAAGCGCAAATACAAAGACACTTCCGCTGACAATGTTAAGGTAAGGTTTTTAAAAAGAATGTGATTTTTTAGTCCCATAAAATGATAAAAAATAGGATAAAGTCAAAATCACAAACACAATCATGATTGATTAAACAGGAATAGAAATGTTAAACCCAAAGGTTAGACTAGGTACGCTCAAAAGATTTTTCAAAAAATAAGCTTAGCCTTGTTTTCAAGTTTTTCCCATCATTTTAGAATTCTGTTATTTCATTGTTAAATGAGATTCTTTGACTCGATTTTGTTACTGCTTGTAATCCTTCCCTGTAAATTTACTACTTCGTAAAGAATAGCTCTTCTCCAAAGTATTGCCTTTTGAAAATAAGACTACTACTTGCATATAAAACATATTACTAAAAAAATGTTAACTTTCAATTGTGATGTCTCCGAAAGGAAGCACCGGGCTGAAAAGTTCCAAGGGTAAAACGAGCTGTAAAAGCATTTATAACAGCAATTATCAGTGTTGGGCAGCAGTAGCGTAGTACCTAGAAGGGGAATGGGAGTGGCCTCCCCGGACGAAAGGCTTGAGGGGGCGGAAAAATGGTCGTGAAATCTTTATATTTATCTTTATATTTATTCCTCGAAATTAAGGCTTAGTTGACGCGATCTACAGCAGCTACAGCAACAAATGCTATATCAAATTGAAGTGCTCATCGAGCAGAGTTGCGGAAAATTGTTAGATCGAGAATCCGTTGACCAGAAGCTGAGATATAAGAGTAGAAAGATTTCCTTTTTTTCAACTATCAAGCATTGCACTGATTAACTGCAAAAGCCTTGCCATAGCGAGGAGAAAAAATTTACATACCTATTACTCTCTCTATCTCTCTAATTGTTATTGTTTTCCAATTAAGCGTTGTTGTTACTAAAATATGAAAAGCAACAATAGCAATGATTAGTGTGTGTGTGCGTAATGTAAGTGGAGCTTGATATTTGATGAGAAAGAGCAAGGGAAAAACAACTTCGTGTTACATAAGATATTGTTGTATGGAAACTATTATTTTGGATTCATATTTTTGGAAGATGTGGTGCATTTTTTTAAGAGATGTTTCGGCTTTTTTATTATTAAGACTAAGGGGGGCGTTCAAGTATTACGTAACGCAATTTGGGGGTCTTGTACGAGGTTACGTTACGAGGCATTGCGTCGAACGACGCGTTACGTAACATTGTTTTTGAAGTGAATCTTCTTTAGTGAGAGTGATTTGAAATTAGGTGTGTATAATGAAACGCTTTCTTTGTATATTTATTGAATAACAAAAATGAAAATGTTTTATTACGGGATTCTAGATTAGCTACAGCAATAAATAATACAATAAAATTATCATTATCGTGGAATGATTTCTTATTTTTATCAATTTTTCCAAAGAATGGGTAACTATCAAAGCCCTGCCATAGCGAAGAGAAAAACACTCGCTGTTAGGTAAATATGACCACTTGGGTGATACATAACGTCTGGGGGGGGGTTACAGAAAACGTTACAGCGTGTTACATAGGGAGGGGGGTCAAAACTCTTCAAAAAATGCATTACGTAATTCTTGAACGCCCCCTAAATCATTGAAATCGAGCATACATGGGTGATTGTAAGAAACTCTCGCTTTTTGCATGCGGGATACTACTTTAAAGCTTAAACTAAATTTGGCCTTACCCTTGAAACCAATCTTCTCATATCTACTCTTGAACATTCCACCCAATTTTTAAAAAATTCTAACTGCATGTTTTAAGAACCCTCGGGTGGAAGTTTATGGGTACAATGCCTTTAGCGTGGCATGTCCCAAGTGACAGAATTCAAGGAAAATTCAAAATAAAATTTTCAGAAGTAATACCTTATACAAATATAAGGCTTAGTATAAAACTACAAATATATAAAACAAAAACAAGATTAAAATTGTCCCATGGACTTATGTAAAAATTGATTTTTCAATATAATGGCTCACACAAATTGTAAGACCGTGTTCGAAGGAGGAAGCTATGTGAAATATTTATCTTAATTCGGTAAAAAACAACCTGACTCAAGGAAAAAATTATTTATTTTTGTTGAACGCATATTCTAATCATTTAGAACCGAGAAAAATAAAGGGACAAATTAGTCAGCCTCTGCCGTGATATGTGACGGGCTTAGAATCAGTACGTCATCTTTTTCGAAATTGAGTTAAACTAAATTTCTTATTTCCAATGAAATCGCGATGCATTTATTAATATTTTTGTGTTTCTAGAAAATCGCCACCGGGACCGGGAAGGCCAGTAAGGATTCGTCAAAAGCCAATCCTAAAACTCAGATCTGGTTAGTGTGTACAGAACACACAACCGATTTTCGGGGGTTATCACTAGTATATCTCTCTCCCTAGGGCTTTGAAAGTCAAAAATGAGGACCTTTTTTTTGTGAATGAAACTAAATCGATGTAGTAAATGTGTAGGTGGAAATTTTCATTTTCATTTTGCTTCAGTTTTTGAATGTAAAAAGTGAGAAACGCCTCTGTTGGGTAGGGATATTTGAGAATCCAGACATAATGTAAAGTCTGAGTCTGGTTACTGTATTGTACAAGAGTAGTTGAATGTGCCTATTATTCTTCAATAGAATTTCGAAACTTAAGATTGATATTACCGTTTTACAAAACATGTTTTTATTTCTTGTTTTAAGTGATGCTCATCCAGATCTTAACATACATTTCTTGGTTAAATTCGTTTTAATTTCAGCTACGAAAAGAATTAGATGATGCGCTTGCAAAACTTGAAGGCAATAAACAGCAAACGTCGTCTACTGAAGAAGTCAAACAAGAAGGTAGTGGAAATGTTAAAGAAGAAACCTCAACGGGTTCTATCGGACAAGCTGGAGAAGCTATAACAGCTATTAAAGACGAAGGATTGACTGGTTCACACATTAAAGGTATTAACTTGCAAAAATATACATACATACGGAAATGGAAGCAACCTTTCTTTCATATTAATCTGTAGCTGAGGATGATGCGGACGATGATGTCTCCAAGGATCAAAAAGATGGCATTAAGCAAGAAAAGTCCTCCCCTGGTGGAACTGGCAATGCGTCAGAAAAAAAAGAAGGACCGTCCATTGGCACTAGTTGCAATTCCGTGACAGCTACCACAGGTGGGGCTACAATCAAAGTAGAAAAGGATGCACAAAAAGCGAAAGATGTTAAAATTGCCGAATCGGAAATGGTTAGAGATCTTAAAGCACAATTGAAGTAAATAGCAAAAAACTTTTTTTACAGCAACAAACAAATTATAAAATTGCATATCTTTCAAATTATAGGAAAGCTTTAAATGACCAAAAGGAAATGAAACTTTTACTGGACATGTACAAAGGTGTCTCTAAGGACCAACGTGATAAAGTTCAGCTCATGGCAACGGAGAAAAAGCTACGTTCTGAAAGTGAAGAGTTGCGTCAACAGCTGAAAAAGCTGCAAGAGAGTAAACGTGAAGAGCGAAAAAAACTTGCTGACGAAGAAGCTCAACGTAAAATAAAACAATTGGAGGAGCAAAAATATGAATTGCAAAAACAAGTTGCAAATCAAAAGCCACCGGAAAACCCATGGGGTGCGCAGCCCGGTGGAGCTAATTATGTACGTCCCTTTGTTGGCTCACATGAGGAGGAAGCACTTCTCAATGAAATGGAGGTCACAGGACAGGCATTTGAAGATATGCAAGAACAAAACTCTCGCTTAATACAACAGTTGCGCGAAAAAGATGATGCCAACTTTAAACTCATGTCTGAGCGTATCAAGGCAAATCAAATGCACAAGTTACTGCGTGAAGAGAAACAAATACTAGAGGATCAAATGGCTACTAGAGATACTCAAATAGAAGCAATGCATATTGTTTTAAGAAAGCTAGAAGAAAAAGAGCGGAGCTTACAAAACACTGTAGCTACAATTGAAAAAGAATTGGTTTTGCGACAGCAAGCAATGGAAATGCATAAGCGCAAAGCCATCGAGTCAGCGCAATCGGCTGCGGATTTAAAGCTGCATTTAGAGAAGTACCATTCGCAGATGAAGGAAGCTCAACAAGTCGTAGCAGAAAAGACCAGCTCCCTTGAGGCAGAAGCGTACAAAACAAAGCGTTTACAGGAAGAGCTTGCACAACTCAAGCGAAAAGCTGAACGAATGAAAAAAATTGAAATGGCCGGGACTTCGATTGATGAGGTGCTGCGCGAAGAGATTAAAGATTACAAAGAGACACTTACTTGTCCCTCGTGTAAAGTTAAGCGCAAGGATGCTGTGTTATCAAAATGTTTTCATGTCTTCTGCTATGATTGTCTACGCACGCGTTACGAGACAAGACAACGAAAGTGCCCGAAGTGTAATTGTGCTTTCGGAGCTAACGACTATCATCGTTTGTACTTGACTTAAGCTAAACTGTGTTATGAATTTCTAAAAACTAACTACATATTCGTATTAATGGCTTTTACATTCGGAAGCGTTTTGTTGCATTTGAAAACTATCGTATCGTATTAAATTTAAATACATAAATAAATATGTATGAGTATTCTGTTTACGGAATTAAAAATGCTGAAAAAAGATCATATATGAATTTTTTTTTCTGGAACACTTAAATCTATTGTTCATGTGTGTTAACTTAAATACACCTATTTCAATTAAAACAATGTTTTTCTCATAAATGCAGACGACAAAAAAAACAGCGTTATTTGTTTGTATTTTAGTTTTTTATAATTTTTTCTTTTTGTTTTAATTATGTTTTTGCATTGGTGTTAAATTCTTTTATGGCAATTATGTTAATCATAAAGCTTAAAATATAAAAACTTCCACACGGTGGGCTTTAACCAAGTTTAAATGACAAGTTGAGGTACTATAGAAACTTAAATGGTGAATTATTTGGAATATTATTAATACGTACAACAGGCGTATGAAATTTAAAAAAACATCCGATTTTGGTCAAACTTTGACACGTTATAGAACCATGAAATATAGCCCCACAGAACAAGTTTCAGCTTCCTAGGTAGTCGGAGTCCTGAGTACAGTTGGGTGAAAGTTTGGAAGAAACGCTACTTCTCTGAACTTGAAATTTTACTGTATGATATCTCATTTTAAAAAGGATAAAAATTTAAAAAAAAAAATCATAATCGAGACATTATGAATGAAACCTTGATTTGAGCCACCATTTTCAAAGTTGTCATAATTTACTAAGACCTTTTTCATTGAATCTATTGTTTGTGTATAGAAGATGACATACCAAAAAAAATGTGTCCAAATTTTTGAATTTTTAGAACTGCAATTTTCCAAACGGACTAAAAACGGTAATTTTCAGACCAAAATATAGCTCTTTCTCAGGATCTCGACTCCCTGGACCGCTGATATTTTGATGTTTTTTAAATTGCATACGCATGTTATACGTAAGTAATATCATTAGAAAACAGTTGATATGGAATCAAAAAAAAGTTCTAGGGATTTCTTTATTTTATAATCTAAATTATATTCCATATAATTCCCAATTCAAGTTTAGGTAGTAACTCGCTTTTGTTAAAAGTTAGTTAAAGCCCACCGTGTCCAAACATAAAAGTTGGATAAATCTTAATAAAATGAAGTAAAAATGTTAAAAAAAACACTCGAATATATTCTATACCCACTGAGGTCTTAGAGAAGTTGAAATTTGTTTTTGGTTGACGGAAAATAGTGTAGAACTTCAATAGAACACCGACTATAATCGCAGCTGCAAGGCGTAAAATGTAGCGGTACTTGGATTTTGTTCTGACGCCAAAATATCAAAAAAGCAACCTCACTTATCTTCGAAACTACCTTGCAAGCGCAGATTAACAAATCCAATATGAAGAAAAAACTGATTACTTCTCTTTATCGTTGCTCCCCTTCAGTTGCCGTTGCCACCAAATCTCGTTTCACACATTCGGAATTGTAGAAATTTCAAAGGACACATTTTTTGCATCGATTCATTAATTTAGTGCTTTTGTTTTAAGCCTTTCAACAATTTTATTTAGCTTTTAGAAACACACTTTGATGCGCAGCGCTCTAATATTAGCCGCGGAAAGATTGCTGCTAGTATGTTATCACTATTCATTTAAATTTTTATCTTGGAGTTGGTTGTTACTTGTTAGTATGCATAGACAGTTACCATTCAACATACATTATTTCGATAAAATTTAAATAACAAGACTCATGTTCTTGCTAGGTAGGTGCATTTTTTTGCCTTGCCACAGAGAGTTGTGTATAGTGAATGCGTCTATTGTAACAGTTACATGTTTCGTATAAACTTGTGAGAAGCATTTACCTCCAGAGTTATATTTAAAAAACTTATCAAACATAGCTTCGTCTACTTGACTCGGTCCTGTGCCATACATCTTAAAAACTTGATGTGATTCTGGAGCATAGCTATATAATGCACGAAATTGGCAGCCGGCATCGCGAAAAAGCACAAGGAAATGCTTGGCCTCAGACAGTGCTATTTTTTCAAGAACTTTTTGTTTGGCGTCACGATTTACAGCGCCAGGAAAAACACAGTACTCAACTGCGTTTAAAATAATGCCTCGATTTGATTTGGTCGCTGGTTGTTTGTATAATTTCGGACCGGAATATTCCGTAAACGAATTTGGAGTGTAAGATATGTTATTCGATCTACTGTCAAAACCACGTCCTTTCGATATTAAAGCCGTAGGCAAGGATTCTGGGCCAGATGGGGACGACTTATGTCTGCCTGATAGTGACATTCCAGGCGATTGTGTGCGGTATGGAGGAGTTGAAATTCCATGTCCAGAGTCACGCAGATTTATTAGCGAATTTGATTTACGACCACGAAAATTCAAATTATTTCCTTTAGCTACAGATATACGTGACAAGGCACGACCTCGTTCAACAGTTGGTTCTCTGGAAGTACTGTACAATCCTCTTTGCCCTATAGGAGACACATTTTTTGTACTAGGATAATCATCTGGAAATTTTTTAACACTTAATGAATCTTGAGAGCTTTTATGAAAATCTTGTCTCTTGGTATTAGAGCTTAGTAGACCATAGCCTGTTAGGTTTGGAGTCGATCCCTTTTTTCCGCGACTAGAAATAATTGATGTCTCACTGTCTACGTGGATTGTTTTTGGCCGCGACCGCATAACTTTTTGGTTTCTTATATGTGGGGCAACTGCGCTTTGAGGTTGTTGCCTTATCATAAATTCAGACCGATCAAGCGTATTGCCTTCACGCTCTGCGCCCACGATGGCGTTTTTTAACCTGTGATGTTCTAAAATCGCAGCACGTTTTGTCTTTTGTTCATCTTTCTTACGTGCACGTTCCTCTTCTTTTTCCCTTTCACGTTCACGCTTTCTATTTTCTTCTATTTCTTTACCCGCCTTGGATTCTTCTTGCTTCTGACGACGCTGCAGAGAAAGCAACATTATCTTTTCCTTTCTTCGTTCCATTTCATCAACTAATTCTGGATCTAAATTGGAAACATCAGCGCCTATGACTAGAGCTTCGCCCTTTGGCTCATTGTTGTTTTGACGCGTTGCAGAACATAGAGTTGGCGATATTGGTTGTTGCTGATTGGTCAGATCATCCAAATATCTACGGTCGAAAGAAATTGTATTGTTCATAAGTGAATTATGATTATTACTTTCTGTAAACTGTTTTAATTGAATTGGTGCATCTGTGTATTTATTATACGTAGTATTGTTTACAAAACTGTTTGTATTCAAGTTATTTTGCATTGCACCGTTGTCATTAAACTTGCTTTGTTGGATAAATGGCTCGATCTTCACAAAAAGTTGATGGTCTTTTTCTTTTTTAGAACTCTTTGTGCGTAATGGTGGCTTTAATTTTGGCTGCTCACCATTATCGAAAAATACTTTTTCATTTGAACAAATTTTCTCTTGATGATTCTGGAAACTACTGGCATTTATTAAGGGGCGAGAAGGTGAAGCAATACGGTAAGTTAAGTTTCCGCTTGTGATATTAATCTTAGTTCCACCAACTTCACTGTCATAATTATTACTTTTTTTTAATTGCTTGGTTTCGATTTCTTTTTCAATTTCATCTACATCCTCTTCATCGCCAATGAAACAAATACTTTGTGGTGCCATCATGTCATCAGTTGAAGCTTCTATTTTGGTTGAATAAATTGTTATTTTTTCATTGTCCTTCTGATTATTTAAAAAATGCTGTTGCGAAGGCGACTCCTGCCGGTGCCGGTTACTCTGAGTAGTTGCGAACACTGGGAATAGGTTTTGAAAACTTTCAATATGTTTATTTTCATTAAGCAATATAATTTCATCTTGCAGTTTTCGCTGGTCTTTGTTCCAAGCTGAGCATGATGAGTCAGACTTTGAAAACATGTTTTGAGATCGTAATGTCTTCACGTCAATCATGTAGGTATTTATTTTTTATGTTATTGAATCGTTGCTATTTGGGTTTATGTGGTCCACTAGGGTTGTTGAAAAGATATTGAATTGTTGTGATTGTGCCAACACCACTTAATAAAATTTAATTCCGGTATTACAACGAGACTTGGAAAACCAATGCACCCGTTCAGACAGTCTAAGCGATTTCATCAAAACAGAGCACAATCTTCGAAACACAATTGGGACAGCAGCAGAAAAATCTGTCAAAACTTCAAACACTGTAAGCAAAAAAAACTATTCAAAATATAAAATTTGCGTTATATTCAAACAGGAAATGGCTTAAGTTTACTTTAGCTCCCATTCACCAATTTTTATTAAACGATGCTTTTTTTGGGACAACTCTTCGATTTGATTTGTTTTTTTAGGAGAAGTAGCGTGTTATGAATAAATAATGAATCTGCCTTCGGAAGTTGTAGATATAACTTTTATAAAAAACGTTGTAAGTTAGAAACCTTTGGATGACTTTCTAAGACATGGATATCATATGAAAGGTAATTCAATGAGGTATAAAATTGTGAGCTTAATAATTGAATTCCGATGATTAGATTTCGAGATATGAGGATATTAAAAATATGTTGAACTTGTTTTTTTTAAAACCGTTATTTTTCGAATAAATGTATCATTAACCTAATACATATATATTTGAAAAGAATAATTTATTACCTTTAAAATGATTTGCCATTTATACTATATTTTTTTATGTTAATAAATTTTTACCGGAAAACATAAAAAAAATATTATCTTACCCTTACTCTTATGTAAAATTACTGTGGCTAGCAACCCAGGTGTTGGATATATAATATGGACTGATACGATATATTTTATAGCTAAAAAAAATAGTAATGGTTTTAAAAGTAGCAACAAATAGCAAATCATTTTAAAGGTAATAAATTACACATTTTAAATCGCTATAAATCATTATAGGTTAATAATACATTTTTCTGAAAAAAATAACGGTTTTTTAAAAAAATAGGTCAACTAACCATTAGAATTCAATTATTATAATTATCACAATTTTTTACCTTACCCCATTAAATTACCTTTCAAGTGATATCTATATTTTGAAAATAGATCCAGGGGCTCTCAACTTATATTGTTTTTTATAAAAGCTATATCGGCAACTTTGGTTGGCTTTATCTCCTAAACCAGATCCGACCAATAATTTATTTTTCAGATTTCTGATTTATTTATGATACGCTACTTCTCCAAAAAAAAATATAGAAAATCGAAGAGTTGTCCCTAAAGAAAACCTGTTCCATTTTTTAGCATTTTACTAAAGCTTAATTATTTATTCCCTTTCAAATGGTGTGTTGCATGTTCCAAATTTTTAATGTCCACCCCCTTTTTACCGGAAAACAAAAAAATTATTCAATGAATTCGAGTGAAAAGTATGTAACTATGGACAAAAGAATATAAAGCAATAGCAACAACGACTGGTACAATAACAACAATTGTTATAAGACGATTTTCATTATGAAACTTAAAAACTTTTATTAAAAATCGCGCGCGTGGAAAACAAAATTTTATTCAACGAATTCGTATGAAAAGTATGTATTTATGGACAAAAACAATTAAAGGAAACAACAACAAAGACTAGTACAACAACAACAATTATTATGAGACGATTATTATTATAAAACTTAAAGATTTTTACTAAAAATCGCGCGCGCGATGGAGAATGTTAATCATGAGCCGTGACTGAAGACCACCCACTTACCCTAACTGTTATGTGGAGTTACTGTGGCTAGCGATGCCGGTGTTGAATATACCATAGGACCATTTTTAAGAATAGTAAGATGGAGGCGTTTCTGCACCCAACATATCTGTACATTCTTGATAAGCATACTGCACTGTGTGGCATACTAAAATTGAGAGTAAGGCCGTTAAAGTAAATAATTACCATATATTTTAATTCCAAAAGTCACCAAAGTGATTTTAATTTTTTCCACGAAAAACAAACAAAACTGAAAAAAACTATACAAATGGCATACCATTTTCAAGCAAAAAATCAGTCTTTCTTAAAATTTAAAAAAAATACAGGATTTTTGGAAAAAATAACAGTTTAATAAAAATTGGTCAAAATTCAGAAAAATCGTTATTTCCCCAAAATTATTGGTTAAATTCCAAAAATTTGCTTCCTATTATTGTAGACTATTGTATTATCTCTCTTATGACACCTATATTTATTAGGATTCATGTAGGTGTTCCCAACTGATAATGATTTTTACATAAGCTATATCCGAAAAATCAGGTGGCTATATCTCCGAAACTGTATTTATATGTTTTAATAAAAAAATGGGCTAGGGAGCTAAAGTAAATCTGTTCACAGGAAATTGTTGGTATATATTTCATTATTATACGAAATGCTAAAAATTTTACCACACAAAAATATATATTTTAACATAGGCGATTAAGTATAGTCATCTTCTGTAATCCACTTATAAACTTAAATTTCGAGTATTATACTAAGTCAACGTTTACACGAGCAAATTCAGTCTGAGAAATTCTTGTCTATTCTCTTTTGTGAATTTCTTTTGCGTTTACACACGGAAACTAGAATTTGTTTGACAGCGTTTACACGAGGAAACTCTTCAAAGAAAGTTTCCCTGTCTGTAGGCAAGAACGGAAAAACGAATGGGTGGTGTACAGAATTTGTCGCACACGAGAAATCCCTTTCGTTCTATTCGTTAGCTGATATTATGCTTTGAATTTACGTTTGTTGTGGCGGGTTGACGCAGTAATTGCTTTGAAATTTTCTTGCGCAAACAAATTCTAGTTTCCATGTGTAAACGCAAAAGAAATTCACAAAAGAGAATAGACAAGAATTTCTCAGACCGAATTTGCTCGTGTAAACGTTGACTTTGTGCAAGAAAATTTCAAAGACAGTGTTTACACGAGGAAACTCTTCAAAGAAAGTTTCCCTGTCTGTTGGCAAGAAGGAAAAAACGAAAGGGTGGTGACAAGAATTTCTCAGACTGAATTTGCTCGTGTAAACGTTGAAAAAGCAATTACTGCGTCAACCTGCCACAACAAACGTAAATTCAAAGCATAATATCAGCTAAAGAATAGAACCAAAGGGATTTCGCGTGTACGACAAATTCTGTACACCACCCTTTCGTTTTTCCCTTCTTGCCTACAAACAGGGAAACTTTCTTTGAAGAGTTTCCTCGTGTAAGCGCTGTCTAAGTATTTTTTTAAATTGCTGACAGCAAAAAAAAAAAAATTTCTCAACATTTTTTCCACAAAAATTTATACTTTTTATTTCAAGGATTAATTACTATTACTTTTTTATGCCGGGAATTCCTTGTTTTTCACTGGGCATCTCTGCGTTGTAGTTTGATCTCATATTTGATGTATCACCAGGAAAAGTCGGCCTGGCACACCAAATGTGACAGGTTCACTAGGCTCTGTGGATTCATTAGCAATGATAACAAATTCATGTCACTTTGCAATTACAAAAATTCATTCAGCAGAAAGATCAGACTCTCTCCAGCAAACAACATATATATTGAGGGAAATTTTGATTGGTGTTATGCTTTTGAGGAATTTACAATTTCAATGCGATTACAGTCTGCCACTCAAAATGAAAATGAAAAATGTATGTGATTTGACACAGAGGAACGGGTATATCAGCATTGAATATGTTTATTAATTATGGTATTTTGAATTTATGTGTTTCTGCGGAAGAATTAATAAGGAGATATGGGGAAGCCCCTTAAGTGAAGCTGTCTCTGGAATGGTTCTTAAGAACTGAAGTGCTGTCAAAACACAATTTTGACACTACTCAGCCACACGTCATAACAAAGAAATTTCATAAAATTTAATCAGATTTCTGATAACTTTCAATATTTTTTGCAAATAAACTTAAATATAAATATGGATGCACTTTATCATCAAACAAATCGCATATTACAAGAAATTGAACAAAGTTTTCAAAAACTGAGCAACATCACAGGAGCACAGGAGAACTTTGAAATTGAGAATGAAATTCAAATGAAAATTACGACTGTAAATAGGTAAATTTTGATTTAAATGGTTTTAGTGAAAAGCAATATTCATTTTTCTTTCAAAAAATTAGCAATTGCGACCGATTGGATGTGCTTCTTTACAAAGTACCTGCATCTCAGCGCCAGAGTGCGAAAATGCGCGTAGATCAGGTTAAGTACGATATCCGACATCTGCAGGTGTGTACTATATTAATTTAAAATCACTGTACGGAATAGCTTAGTTTTTTTTATATATTTTTAAAATTAAATTTTTCACCGCAGAGCGCCTTACAATTATATCGCGAGAAAAAACAGCGACGACAACTTGAACAGTCAGAACGTGAGCAGTTGTTAAATCATCGTTTTACATCGAACACTGAAACATGTCTGGATCTGGACTATGCGCTGCAACACAATAACCAATTAAATAATGCACATCAGGGCGTAGACGAAATGATATCCACCGGTGGTAACATATTGAGCAGTCTTGTAAATCAACGTGATACTTTAAAAGGCGCACACCGTCGCATACTCACCATTGGTAGTACATTAGGCCTGTCAAATCACACGATGAAGTTAATAGAGCGGCGGTTTAGTGAAGACAAATACGTAATGTTGGGTGGTATGTTTGTCACATTGCTTGTCATCGGACTTGTAATTTTCTTTGTGCTGTTTTAGTGTAGGAGAAACACAACGTAGCAAAATATGTAAAATATAATTTTTTCGTAATTCCTTCAAAAACGAATACGTATTTTAATGAAAAAATATACTTTCCCAAATAGCTATTAAAAATTGAGGCGGTAATCTTTTTTAATAACTGTGCTCCAATCCGATATGGGTATTATGTAAAGTTCAATAAAATTTTTGCAATAATTTACAAGATAAATTGATTATTGCAGCGACACCATCATTAAAGAAACACAGTTTTGTACATAAAATAGCAAACAATTAATAAAACAAATTTAAACTTGACTTATTTTATCTCATAAAATTAACATAAAAAATTTTAAATGGTTGCTATTGTTTTTGCATTACTATATTTCTTTAGAGAAATTATATTTTTTATAAGATGTAAAATTCATTTTGGTATTGACTTTTTTAAGTTTACAGTAAAATTTAAACTACAGAAATAAAACATTCCAATAAACGTGTCGATTTTTAATCCTGAAGCGATTGTCGTCTATATATTGGAAATCCTCTGAGTTCCCATCCTTAAAATAACAACAAAATTGAAATTCTAACGTTGAAGCGAAGAATAACAAAAAGTTTTTGGCAGCAATGTGCAATGAAAATCAGAGAAGGTAATTGTTCATATGGTCATGTTTATTGTTTTTACGCACTTAATCCTTACATAAAGTCGCACATTTCCAGAAACCTAATAAAATATTAATTACGATTAAAATTGAGATGCTTGTTTTAAGATCGGCTTTAGTATTGTCCAACAAAAAATTACAATTTACTCATTTTTACATAAATAACAAGCTCAGGATTTCCTCACAGTCTTCTACTTTTAATGAATATTCGTCTTTCGACGAATTCGTTTCTACTTCAAATTTCTTTTAAAATATTTATATTTTTTCTACAAATTTTCATTGGACAACACTTTAATACATTATCGAGCTTATCGATGCTTAATTTTTTTATTTATATGACCGCCTTTTTTAGCGCTAATACTGGAATTTGATATTTTATTTTTTGCATTCCCACTGGGCGTGCTGGGATCCTTTTGACTAACAGAAGAATCACGTTGCGGTGTAGATGCACGTTCATCTTTGTCATCCTTACCGCTGCTCTTAATTGTGGTCGTACCATCGTGTGCAGTTGTTGTATTCTGGTGATTTCCAGTACTTATTTGGTTATCGCTAGAATCTTCATTGGTTATTGAATCTGATTCGCTAGAACGATCCGCTGCAAAAAGAAAAAAAAATTCAATTTTTCTGTACAGAACAAGTTTTAAGTTTAGTTTTCGCATTTTACGATTGCAAATTGCCATTGAAGTTATGCTGGATTTCGAAAATAAACGTTCAGCCTCCTTAAACTTTCTATTACGTTTGTCAGCCTTAGAATTGGTCGCTTTGTTTGATGTCAGATAACGCTCCCAACCCCGTATAATGTTGCCACAAAGTTGTGTGTCTTCCAAATATGATCCTTCGAAAGCATAAATTTGCCGTTCCAAATTGGCTAATTGCTCCTAATAATAAAAACAGTAAATTGGCAAAACAAATGAAGTTTCATTTCAATTTACCGAAGTTTCTGCCTTTTTTTTTATGAGATCTGCCAATTCAGCGCGCGTATCAAGATTTGTGGATTTTGCCGTTGAATTTGATTTAGAGGACTTGCGTTTATTGGTGGTAACTGAATCGTTATTAGTTTTAGTTATTGGTGAACTCATTTTATAAGTAAAAATATAATTTTGGTATTCTCGCACAACACAAAACAGTCAACGAACGTGCTACTGTCAAAACCATAAGAAATATCAAAATTTGCAGTGACGTGGTTGCGTTCCTAACTAATTAAATTTGATAAAGTCGAAGAAGCCACCACACTTTTGAACACAATGCGTAGAAAACGAAATGAGGTAACATAATTTTTTCTATATATTAGATCAAGATGCGCAATAGAAGCTCTATTGCATATCTTACTCTAACGTATTGGAAAACTCATGTCTCGTTTTTTTTGCACTCGCATCCATTGTGCTTAGCAGTTTATGCAAGGCAAAACAAGTGACTGACTGATTTTCGTCTGCCTATATCCTTAAAGTGTATTGTAACCGCAAGATATACCCTACCAACATACTAAAATATTCTTTCTTTTCATTCCGACCGCACACGCCTTATAATATGTTACCATTAGCATTACAACCTCACATATATTTCCCAATAAAAAATCATAGATTAGTAAGTCGGAATATGAGTTATGAGCCGCCACAATGCCATGGAAATGTGATATAAGCGACTGCACAATAAAATATGTAGTTAATGACTGTTGTATTTTATTTTAAAATTTACTATGTTCAATTTTAAAATTACTTGTAGCTGAATTCTATTTTGAAAATTTATTTGACTTAAACTTTTTGGTAAGCCTTTCTTGGCGTTTGGACGCCAACGTACAAATCCCACTTGACGCGACAGCAAACTTGTGCTTCGACTCACTACACCGACGTAGAAATACCGAACTACTGTGTGTGTGAATAGCGTGATTGCATTTGGGGCCCAAAGCAGGTTTCAAATGCTCTAACAGAAATGTGTATTGTCAAATGAAAGCAAATTCGAATGACATACCGAAGCAATAGCAGTAAAGATATCACAGCTGTCTACAGTCAGAAGATAAGAAATCGGTTGGTATTCGTCATAATAAATTGTAATCAAAACTAAACAAAGTACGAAAAAGAATTATCTCTGGCAGATTTTTGACTACAAACACAGCAATATGTCGCAAGAGGACGCCGTACCAGTTAATCCCAACGATTTAAAAGATTTGAAGGAGCGTATGAAAATGATATGTGATGCAGATCCAAAACAATATCACAATGAATTTTCACTTAAACGATATTTGAGGGCATTTAAAACAGTGGATTCGGCATTCCAGGTGAGTAATATCCACCGTAGTGTATAAATATTTCTTTATTGATGATTTTAATTGAATTAACTGATTTGTTTCTAATGTTTGAATTTTTTTTTTGCCTTCTGTACTGCTTTACTCTTCTGTACCTCAATTAAAGGCCATTCTTAAAACAAATAAATGGCGAGAAGAATACGGTGTTAATACGCTGGGTGAGCTGGATTTCGTTAAACAGCATTCCAATAAAGCACGTGTCTTGCGTCACCGCGACTGCATCGGCCGACCGGTGATTTATATACCAGCAAAAAATCATAATTCCTCTACTCGTGACATTGACGAGCTGACCAAGTTCATTGTGCATTGCCTGGAAACAGCGTGCCAGAAATGCTTCGAAGAGGTTACCGATAGCCTGTGCATTGTATTCGATTTGGCTGAGTTCAGTACATCGTGCATGGACTATCAATTGGTAAAAAATATCATTTGGCTTCTGAGTAAACACTATCCAGAACGTTTGGGCATTTGTTTGGTACTTAATGCGCCTGGTTTATTTTCGACTATTTGGCCAGTTATAAGACAGTGGTTAGATGAAAATACTGCAAAGAAGGTATTTTTTGTTGAAAATGAGACCGATCTATGCAAATATCTTATACCGGATATACTACCAACGGACATGTAATTTACTATCATAACTTAACATATCAGACCATTTAATGTTTGCAATCATTAAACAAAAAAAAAATTAGTTTTTGGTCATCCAACAAGAGACAGAAAATTTTTGTACAGAAACTGTGTGCTTGAAACTGCTCCGTTCGAAAAACCCTTTAGGGTCGATTTGAGATTAACTTAGAAATGCAACTGTGAGAAATAAACTGGATCTAAAATACGTAATCATAATGATTTTGAAGACTTGCCGTTTGAAATGCATTTAATCTTTAAACTAGAAACGGCTTAATAAAGCCCACATACAGTTATAGATAAAAAATTGGACTTTAAAAATAATACTATGACTACTGTCAAGTTTTTCAGTCATACGACAGTTTCGAAAATTGTATAAAATATTGATGTTTTACATTATTTCAAAAACTCATTCATGCGTTTAATGCTCAGTTATTTTCAAATAGACATCAATTTAAGGTAGTAGTTTTCGAAAAAGTATTACTCAGTTTAGTTGATGACTAAAGGTGGTAAGCAGCTTTAGTTCATTTTGTAGAGACGGCCTAGAAAGTAACTGCAATATTAGATGTGTATTTTTTTTGTATTATGATTGCATTCATTTCACAGCTCTGTTACATTAAAAAAAAAAATAAAAAAAATAGGAAAAACCAATGTACCTAACTAGCTATCAATATCGTTTATATCGTATTATGTTACAACTATCAGTGCAGTTTCTAAATAAAAAACATCAGGTGTGACCAGCTACCTACCTTTGGGAGCCATTCCATTTCAGGAATGAGTTTTTGAAATATCCATTTATTTGCCTTTGATAACAAAACATAACTTTTGGACATGGATCAGTTTTAATATACCATATTTCATACATATATTTTGCTTGTATCAGAGCCGCATAGCTCCCGTGCGCGGTCCACATGCAGCTCGCGGGCCACGGGCCACACTTGGCTTATATGTTTGTACATTTGAAGTAAAAATATGGAAATGCATATCTATGTATTGTTAATGTATGTTTGTATGTTACGAATATTAAATATTGTGTTGCATTAGTTGTTTCAGTGTTGAGTTGAGATTTTAGTATGTATACATTACCAGTATTTGTAATTTTTAGAAGTTACTTTGAATAAATTGTAAAAAAAAAAATCAATTGTCGTTTTTTAAGTCCAAAACATGATGTTTACTACAAATGATACAATTTCATCATCATCTAAAAAATCTTTATGTGAAAACCCCGAAATGTTCTTTTGTAAACACAATGGGAACGTTGTAAAATTAAAATTTGTGATAAATGCATATAGGTGTCTAATATAAATACCTTGTCGGTTTTTTTGCATCACAATTCGTATCGTCGTTTTGTTACAACTTCAACATCTCGAAATTATATATGTGTAAAACGTACAACATGTTTGTAAGCATGATCACAGTATACAGAGACTATAAATATAGAAGACTATGTAATCTCAATCAAATCATCCCGCGGATACTTTAGATCCCACTCAAGACACTAAAATAAGCTAATGTGGTTTGACGGAGGCCTGATATTTCCGCAAAATGAATTTTTGAGATTGCAAACTTTCCTAAATCTATCCTCTCTGATATATATGTATATAACTCATGAATCGTCGAAAGAGTCATCTATAGAACGGTCAATAGATTGATGGTATTTAAATTTAACTTTGATTGAGGTACATACATTGATTGATTGCTTACATAAAAGTTAAAACTATGTATGTAATATATGTCGAGTGCTTATGTATATTTAATACCCCCTATTTGCAAAAACTCGATTTAGGAGAGCAGCTGCTTCGAGTTCCAAAGTTTTTATTAAGAATGTTTCGCTACAATAAATTTTGTTTGTCTTAAAGAATCTGGTTACATATTTTTAAACAAAAAATAAAGAATTGAATGGATCAAGTTATCAATTGTCTAGCTCACTGTTAGTCGCGGAGATTCAAAAGAATGCCAGTACTAGCGGTATGTCAATGACACTTGGGGCAAAACATAAGGACTGTCCCAGAAAAAACATGCGCTTTGTTTTTGAGTTATAAAAAAATACCCAGTAATTTTTTGTTCTTTTTTCGTTTTTTATTAATAATGGCTAGTGTTCAGAATATAAATAACTAAAAACTAAAACTATAAAAATTTTTTACTTTTTTCGTAAGGCCCTTCATTAAATTTTGTCCAGTCGTTTCATCGACAGTATGGTACAATTTTTTCCACTTAAGTCTAAAGTCTTGTGGATTTTTTGGAGTCTTACCACTCCTTCGAAAATCTTATTTCATTAGAGCCCAATGTCTTTCAGTTGGGCGAAGCTCTGGGCAGTTGGGCGGATTTACTATTTTTGGTACCAAATTGATCTTTTTACTTGCATACCATTCCATCGTAGCTTTAGAGTAATGAGAGGTTGCTAAATCTGGCCAGAACATCACGGTACCCTCATGTGCGCGAATAAATGGTAGAAGACTTTTTCGAGGCACTCCTCTATATAAACTTTGGAATTGATTGTGCCTTGCGTGACAAAAAATCTGCTCTGAGACCACGGGTGCATATGGCCTGCCAAACCATATATTGCTTTGGAAATTTCGAAATTTTTTTTTTCTTTAAATATACTGGACACGTGCCCCTTTTTTGGTGATGTATAATATTCGTGCCCAGGTGGCTGCTTAAAATCTGCTTTAACGTAAGTTTCGTCTTCCATAACACAGCAATCAAATTTAGTCAAGTACCTTTCATACAATTTTCGGGCTCGCATCGGAGCCATTGACTGCTTTTCATCAGAACGGTCTGGTACTTTTTGAACTCTGTATGTCTTTAGCTTACTTTTATCCTTTATCTTTTGCACAGTAGATTTTGATGTATCTGCTCTAGCCGGCATATCTCGCACTGAGGTGTTGGGATTTTGCTTAAAAAAGCGCTTCACCTTCGTCGCTACCTTTGGGTTAGAAAATTCCGGTTTTCTGCGCGAACCTTTTTTTCGTGAAACAGGTAGACCCTTCTTATAATTAGAAATAACCGTAAAGACAGTTTTTTCTGATGCACCAACTATTTTTGCTATAGCTGAATATTTAAATTCTGAATTTTGCACGTATGTGGACAAAATCAGTTTGCGGACTTTTTGTTGCTTGTTAGATATCTTTGTCGTTAAAAGTGCTATCTTCAAGTGTTATACATCATATTAAACGTCACAATAGACCTATAAGATTACCAAGTAGAGTATAATACAAAATATAAAAAGCGCAAGTTTTTTCTGGGACAGTCCTTAGTTTCTTTAAATGATGGGCACATAGACGTATGATTAAGTTTTTGAACACATAAAGATTTAAATTAAAGCTGTATTCATTTCCTTAGTAATAGTCTTATATGAATATTGATTTTTTAAGACAAAAATAAGCCAGAAAATCAGCATATTTTCGTTTTTTTTTTAGTTCATAGAATAAATTTAACACAAAAACTATTTTTTTATAATAACAACCGTCAGTATCGTAAACGCTGGAAAAAATATATAATTATTATTATGCATCAATACTAGGTTGGAGCCATCTTTTGTTTGGCAAATCTGTCTTTATTCTTATGCCTAGCTTTTCTGTCAAAACAGTTTCTTTTGCTTTTGTTTATTGTTGACTTTTTCACAATCAAAAAAACGAGCGCTTGTCAGAATTAATTTATTTAGTGATGACTCGCCCCAGTGTGCGGCAGCTGTCAACGATGTAAATTAAAAAGTTTTGTAAGCACTATAGTGTTGATAATAAACAACAAAAACATATCGTATGTGGTCTGCTGACTTATCCATCTTTGGTTTTTTTACTTTTGTTTCAATTTGACAATTCACAAAAGTCATTTTTTTTTGTGTTCCAAATTGATTTGAAATAAAGTGAAAATTATGAAAAAAATTAGCGGGAATACAGCGGACACCATTTCTAATCAATATTGTGAAAAAATTTTGTAAATATGTAAAAATGTAAAATGAAAAAAATGTAAACGAACTCAGACGGACAAATTAAATTTTCCACTTTTTGGAACAAATTTTGACTGATTTTCATTTACGTTACGTAGTTTTAATTACAATTTTATTTTTTATACGCTGGGACAAAATTGGAAAAAAATTATGCAAAATTTTCAGTCCAGTTGGAAGCTTTTTCAAACTTCACACTACACTACTTTTTTTCGATTGAAATTTCGGATTTCTAAAATTAATTAAGTGATTTATTCACTCGATAGTTGCGCCGTATTGAATTTTTCTGTGAGTGAATCGTGAACAGCTATCGAATGAATAAAAACAAATAGACTAGATAGTTTTTATTCGATAGTTCCCATCACTACTTTTGTTTCAAATTGACGACTACATCATTATTGTGGAAAAATTTTGGTTAGTAACCTGTGAAAATATAAAATGAAAAACCACAAAAAATGTAAACAAACTTGGACGGACATATTCAGAAAATCTACAATTTGGAACAAACATTTTCTTTTTCTAGGACAAATTGCTACAAAATTTCGGTTCTGTTGGGAGTAAAAATATTGTTTTTGTAAACAAAACACAGCTGTTGGCGATGTTAGAAAGAAAAAAGTTTGTCGAACTGCTATAATTTGGGTCCAAAGTCGACAATCTTTTAGGTTTTACCATAGTGCAGATAATTAATGTTCTACGTGAAATAAATATATAAATTAGAAATTGAAATGACTGCAAGTATCAAATATGTGCCGCGTGTAAATCAGGTACGTGATTGACCATTTTGGTAAAAAAAAGTGATGATGATATGGTATTACAGATCGACGCCATTTACTTAAACAAGGATATTACGCGACTTATACGGGAAAATCTTCTAGAGAATTTGCAAGCTATTTCGGTAATTGTCTTTCAACTTTTCCAAAGAATATGCTTGCTTATATACTTACCGTCATTTTGCATTCTAGCCCGTGTTTTTTGTAAAAATTCAACCTGAACTGGATTTGCTGATTCAGTCGGCGATTTGGTGTGGCTCTGTGGGCAAATTATGCGCTTCCTTTGGGCAGCAGCTACTTGTTTTGGCATATGATAAAGAAAAGCTAACAACTTCACGTTTGTGCTTACATTTTGCCTTGACTGTTTTGCCGCGTTACATAAAAAATGTTGATGAGCAACGACTATCACAGCGTTCTGAATGGCTGCATAAAACCTTTGAATGGGGTGAAAATGTTGCACTTATTCTAACAGTGTTAAATTTCTTTCGTTTCCTCAAGACTGGACGGCGGCCCACTCTTATTGATTTTCTGTTGGGCTTGGACTACATTAGTTTGCGTAACAATCAACGTCGCGATATTGGATATAAATATCTTACTCGAGAGTTGCTGTGGGGTGGCTTTATGGTAAGTTGATGTAAAAAAATACGTGGATCTTAAAGTTAGGTATAAGTTTACTTGAAAGGTCCTCCCTTTTTTTTAACCCCCATTTTTCTTAGGAGTCTTTTAATACTGACGATTACGAAATCAAAAGTTCTGGGACACACCTTGTTTCGGAGTTATATCTTTTCTCAAAAATCGTTATGGGTTGTAAACTTCTGAATTGATTTTTAGAAAATGGGTGTTATATGGAAGCTAATTTTATAACCTATAATATTGTTTTATAAAAATTGGACATCTCCTTTAAAGTCTCACAGAGATTTTTCGATTTTTCTAAGCTTCTGACCAACTTTTTCTTTAAAAAATACGTTATAAGCATATAACTTTACAAATCAAATCCAAGCAACAAATCAAGCAAACTCCTTATGACCTTTCGACTCATGTACCATATATTCATGAGTTTTCTATATTAACCCTTTTTTTGTTTGCCAAAACACACAAGATATTTTTTACAAATTTCGGAACTTCTCGATGGGTTACACTCCAACATGCTATGTTTTAAAATAATTTATTTTATTTAAAGATTTTTTCAGTTTAAATTTATAAAATATTTAATGAAACATATTTTGTTTTAAAAATAATAAGTTGAACAAAACATAATGAATAAAGAATGAAAATCATAAAAGTTTTTAATTTTTTTTTAGAAATGAATCCAAAAAACTGATGGATGAAACCACGAGATTTTTTATCAAAACTATTTACCTAGAGCTGTTGTTTTTTTATTTTTCAGAAATGAATTAAAGAAATTTGTAATAAGCAATAGCGCAATTACACATCGAAGTCAAGAATCTACCGATTCATCGAAGGAAAAAGTTCTTATTGATGACATATCTTAGCATAAAAAATACATAAAATTAAAAAAAACTTGATTTTTTGTTAAATATGGGTTATAAAAATAAAATTCTCTGACCAACTATATATCAATTGAAAGGACATAAGCTGAGGTTTCTTAATATATTAATAAAATTATATGTCGATATTGTTTTTTTGATGAAAATAACGGTTTAAAAAAACGTTTGTCAGAAATTTAGAAATATCGTTATATCTTAAAAATAATTTCATTTCAAACTCGTATGTACTCATAAAAGAAGAGAGCTCCGAATTTATAACTTTTCGAAAACTATAAAAGAGATTTCCGACGGACATGTTCGAAACTGGGTGCATTAACTTTAAATTATAATTTTACTATTTTCCCTAAAATAAACCTGTTTCAAAATAAGTTAATTTCTCAATGTTCAAATGAAAACTTGATATTTTTCAGTTAAACGTTTTTTTAATTTTCCATCAAATGCTAACCAATTAAAATTGTAGTTCACATAATTTAATATATATATTTTTTCAGGAAATTCTTGGTTTGGTGCTACCGATTATAAATTTCCGAAAAATACAAAGAGTCTTTAAGACCGTATTCGGCCTTAGTGGAGAAATCACCGCTGGTTCAACTAATCCCTTGGAATTGCATTCCCCCAACATTTCGTTGCAAACAATTTGCAACTATTGCGGTGAAAGGCCTACACTACCTCATCATATGGGTTGCGGTCACATATTTTGCTATTACTGTTTGAGCGCAAACATCGCAACAGATTCTAATTTTGCTTGCACAAAATGTGGCGCACATTGTAGTAAAGATATTCAAGCCGTTTAAGAAAATCGATTTGGTGATTTGGAATATAAGAGCGAATGGGATTATGGCAGATTAGCTTTAATGTTATTTTTATAGATTTTTTTATTGATTATTTCCTTAAATACAGTAATTTTTCTGTCGACAATCTACAATTTTTGCAGTAGATACTTAAAAGTGTTCATTGACAAATAGCGCCATGGCAAAAAATATAGTCTAAGTTATGTCCACCATACGCAGTGGATGAGTGTTTCAACCGCATTGGTAGGCCATTATTTTGGAAATCATCATAATCAAAATTTTTTTTACGAACGCTCGGATCTCGTTGTGGAGACACATTGAACTATTTGTATCAATCCCTATAGTTGTAAGCCCTGCACGTCGATTTGGACGAATTGGGTGTCATTTGAAAGGCTATGTAAGCTACATTACTTTTGAAATTTGTCTAAGAATAAAAAAATTTTCTTGTCAGTGTTAGACTTTCGTCTTTCAGGAAATATAAGAAAATCGTACGAAAAAATGCTCGAATATTAGAAAAAAAAATGTTTTGACCAATTCTAGTTTCCAAATGATATCTAATTTCCAAGCGTCTTTATACAAAGGTAAATTAAGTACTTACACCAAACATTTTCATAAAGAGAAAACAATCTTAGTAATTTATCTTACATACTTACTAATGGTTAATACACCAATTTATTTAAAAAATGAACAGAAACACTGATTTACATGTGTTGAAAAAAAGAGTATTGTTGTCTGCGTTTCTTGTTACTTAGACAAGAGCCTAACCGCCTAATCACACATGTTTTAAACTGTAACCATATCCGAAATTGATGCATTTTTTCCATTTTGCCCAAGACAATAAAGAATTCGTTCAAAAATGTTCACATAAAGGTGTGAAACTGCTTTTCGCACATAGAAAGAAATTAGAAATTTCACAAAATAGAAAACGAAATAGTCATTTTATAAATTGTTTATGACCGATTTGAATACCAACTCAAAAGCTTATGAGCTACACATTAAACTTAAGCTCCAACATAAAGACATTTTGATATGAAAATTTAAGTCCCATACGTAACATTGACTGAAAAACATTTTTTAATTACCCAAATAAAAAAATACAATGTCTATGTCTATCAAACAAAATTTAAAAAGTATATGAAAATTTAACATGTTCCCGCTACTAATCAGATAACTTTTTTAAAACTACTTTTATTCTTCAGTTGATAAAATTATGTCCGTTTTTGTTATCATATCTGTATTTTTTTAAGAAAAAACCAATTATTACCGAACATTTTTGCTGTGTTACTTCAATATCTTAATTTATAAAAATACATAAACATGAGCATAACATTTCAAACTAAAAAAACTAAATTTTTTTAATAACAATCGAGAGGGACACAGACCCAGTATATTTTCTGAAAGTAGTTGTAGCCATGCTATTTTTGAATTATTCTGCACTTAGCTAGATTGTGCTATTTAATTTTTTTATTTTGTATATGACATCGAAACTCTTCCAAACTCTTTATTGTTTGTGCTCTTTTGCCTGTGTGCTTAAATTTTTCTATTTAAAAATATTAAACAGCGTATTTTACTGTCGCTAATCGAATCCAATTGAGGAAAATACGAGTAATATCAATTGTGACACTTTCAGTTTGTAAACCAGCTTTTCAAACGAAAAATGTTAGACGTTAGACATAACATCATATGGAAATACTTCAAAAATCTATCTAGACTCTAGAGTTCGTGTTCGTTGCTACTTTGTAGGTGTTAACACAAATTTGATGCTTCCAAGATTGGGAATTTACTGCACTAAAAGGATAAGCACAATATCGATGCATCTTTGAAGCGTCACGCAGAAGGTAGAGCAGATTATTTGATTCGATTTCCTAAAACAAGGAAATGGCAAACTATGGCAAGATATATGTATTACCCATGCCACAACAGTGTAAAAAAGATCTCACGTTCCTGACTGTAATTGGTAGGCAATGAAATATTTCACACAGCGCAAGGCTGTGTTGACAACTGTCAACTTTCTTTATACCTTAGCGAATACAATGTGTGAAGAGCAAGCATTTGGCATCGGGACAACCTTTGTAATTGAACATGGCCCAATAAAGAACGCAAGTTGAAAGAAAAATGAAAGAACCAAGTTAAAAGATAAATAGACAATGCTGTCAAACAATTTGTCATTTCTCTAGTAGATTTGCTGAAGTGCTTGAATTAATTGTATGCGATACAAGTTTCATATTAATCAATATTTTTTATACATCGTGTGCATTCAACTGTTGACGTGTTTATTATTATAAAAAAAAACTCAATTGATCGGTAAAAAATTATCAAATCGAGGTAAGAAAATGTAATCGTCATAAAATGCATTGTGAAAAATGGGCGCTAAAATAAAAACTAAGCAATTTAAGAAGTTGCCACCTCGAAGTAACAATTTATAGATATTTGCATATCAATTGTATAGAATTAAGATTGTAGGTTTTACAAAATATTAAAATAAAGCAAACAACAACGAAATTGTAAAGAAAATTCAATGAAAACTGCAAAATCTAAGCCGGAAATCGTTCGTATGGAGCAGCGCGGCATGCGATTGAATATTTTGCGAAATAATAAAAGCGGTATGTAATTGGACGGCGATTATTATGCATGTTTAATCATGATTCACATATACGTACTCTATTGCCAAATAAGTATAAAAAAAATTCGATTTTTTGACATTTCATACAACTGCATAGACAGCGTTTACACGAGGAAACTCTTGAAAGAAAGTTTTCCTGTTTGTAGGCAAGAAGGGAAAAACGAAAGGGTGGTGTACAGAATTTGTCGTACACGCGAAATCCCTTTCGTTCTATTCTTTAGCTGATATTATGCTTTGAATTTACGTTTGTTGTGGCGGGTTGACGCAGTAATTGCTTTGAAATTTTCTTGCACAAACAAATTCTAGTTTCCGTGTGTAAACGCAAAAGAAATTCACAAAAGAGAATAGACAAGAATTTGTTTCACCGAATTTGCTCGTGTTAACGTTGACATAGTGAATTTTTCGCGTTCAGTGACTAATAGAGACGAGATGTTGTACATAGTGAGAAAAATTGATCTTATTTGTCTAGAGTTTATGTATGAAACCCTTGAGTCAATTATTGCTTGTGACAATATTTCGTTACTTTATTAATAATTTCTAAGTCTAAAGACAGCCGTCACTTTAGATTAAAGTCTCCAAAAATTCGTTGTGCACTTATGTGTATAAAATTTTTAAATGTTAAAGGTCTAAAGTATTGGACAAAAACTTACCTGAAGATTTTCTTAGTTAAATATACAATAAGTTGAAAATTCTTCAGCCAAAATTAAAACTAGTAAGGGTGTTATCTTTGGTTCGTCAAAAATTATATACCCAACACCACATTTACAGTACGCCTGCGTAAAAAATCTTCCACCACGCTACGTGCTGGCTGGTTTGATTAAACGTGCCCATATTGAATTTCCCAACATTTACATAAATAGCTCACTGTAGTGTTTTGAAGTAAAATTTGGTTCCATCATCTAAAACATTTCTCTCAGTGTAGCGTTTTGAAGTTACAGCATGTATTGGAGGTGCCACTCTCTTATTGAAATTCAGGAATTTTTTATACAGACCTTATGCAAGTAACTCCTAGTATTTGTAAGAAATTTATATCGTTTTAAATATTTCTTGAAGTCACCCATTACCAAAGAAAATTAAAATGCAAAAGCAAAAAAATATGATATATAAAAAGCAACAAAAATTGTTATATATCATAAAATTTTATAAAAAATACGGTACTTATACGAGTATTTACAGGTATACGAAGAAATCAATCTAGATACGTGTCTGATTGATGTAAAATGAAATTAGCTGGAACAGTGTGTAAGTATTTCTGTACAATTCGTATTATAAATTAAAATATGTGTTTTGAATGCACATTTATCGATTTGCATACAATCCAACTTTAAAGACTGTAAAGAAGGCATGACGTGATAAAACGTCGCCGCGTTGACTAAATACTTGTATTGCCCTTGCGAATATCGGCCAACTCATTTTACTCTAGTATGCGTTGACCCTAAATACCCATGTAAATTGCTTTAATGAATTTTTAGAAAATGGCAACATATTTTGCATTCAACTTTGACAAATGCGACGTGAATTTGACAAAGGAAAATTTCAACTAATCGCAGTTTGTGTTTTTGATAATTTCGTATATATTCTTAAATATCACAAATTTTCATTTTATTGGGAAAATATTTAATTTAAGCTTAAAACACTTAACAACAGCATTCGTAGTGTCAAATTAACAAATATTTATCTTTCGGGTAAGTAAAATTCTATTAAAAAAAGATACTTGATGTTAATAGAATAATTTACGTCTTAGCTTTGTTGTTTGTGTGTGTGGTTAGTGGTGAAGAAGTGGCTGAAGCAGCAAAAACAGCACAAGTAAAGAGTGGAAGAACAGCAAAAAATCAAAAACAAAATAACGAATCTGCATACAAAATAAAAAAAAAATCAAGCTGCTGCTTAAACAAAGAAGGGACGGACGTCTTAAATCACTGCGATTCTTTTTCAGCCACTTGATAAATTTCGTCACTCTTTGAAATCTACCCCCACGTGCGGAAAAGTGATACCATTGAGGTAATACGTTATTTATAGTGCCATTGCTTGAATTTCTTGTGGAACAAAATATTACATTTTGTACGAATTAGGCAAAAAAACCTTAAAGATCATTGTCAATGTCGTATTTGCGTGTTTATCGTCCACCTTTGATTTTTTATTAATTTCAAGTTCGTTTGGATCTCTGTAGAAGATTGTCTAAAAGTAGGCTAAATCTCTTCAAAACAAGTTGCTCCCTCCAGCAGAACATTGGAGGAGCTTATTTGCTATCAGAAAGCTTAAGCAAAATGGTTATAAGTTAAAGTTTGATCCTTCAATATACTTCGTACAAAATTTGATCATGACTAATTTCACTCAATAGTCTGTCAATCTTTTTTGTTTTGCTTAAATTTTTTTATTCTATTTTTTAGACAAAGTATTCATTGCTGAAAAATGCTTGATCTGGAAATCGTGCCGGAAATATCACTTGGCTGCGACAGCTGGGAGTTTGTGCTTGGAATGCATTTCTCCCATGCTATAGCTATTATACAGTCGCAGGTAGGCATTATCAAGGGAGTGCAGGTGCTTTATTCTGATACCAACCCGTTGGGTGTAGATCTGATTATCAATTTGCCGCAAGATGGTGTTCGTCTTATATTCGATCCTGTTGTGCAGCGTCTGAAAACCATTGAAGTTTTCAACATGAAACTGGTAAAACTTAAATATGGTGGCGTTTATTTCAATTCACCTGAGGTGTTGCCCTCCATTGAGCAGATAGAGCACTCATTTGGTGCTACTCATCCGGGTGTTTATGATGCTGCAAAGCAATTGTTCGCCTTGCATTTTCGTGGCTTGAGTTTTTATTTTCCAGTTGATAGCAAATTACATGCAGGTTATGCACATGGTTTAGGTTCGCTGGTATTTCTTAGCGGTGCCTCACCTGTCGTTTCCAAAATGTCACTCTACTCTGGTAGCAATGTAGCCGAGAATAGACCACCATCACTGCCATTGTCATGCTATAATCGCCAGATGTACTTGGAGTCAGCAACAGTGATGCGCAATTCACTTGGTATGACGAAGGGACTAAAGTTAAAATTGTTTACTGAAGGTTCTGGACGTGCACTTGAACCGCGTCGTCAATGCTTCACAAAGGAAGTACTTTTCGGTGACAGCTGCCAGGATGTGGCCATGACTTTGGGCGCACCAAATCGCATCTTCTTTAAAAGCGAAGATAAAATGAAGATACATTCTTCGAATATAAATCGGCAGGCGCAAAGCAAACGTAGCGATATTTTTTTTAATTACTTTACATTGGGCATCGATGTATTGTTTGATGCACGCACGCAAACATGTAAAAAATTCATTCTGCACACTAATTATCCAGGACACTTTAATTTTAATATGTATCATCGTTGTGAATTCCAGTTTCAATTGAAACCAGACAAATTGATTGAAAATCAGCTGACTATTATGAATGGCAGCAATGATTCAGGAGAGTCTGTTAAAATAAACGCATATTCTAAGTGGGATGAAATTAGTTTAGCTTTGGTGCCATCAGAGAGACCAGTAGTCTTGCATCGCGCCAGTTCAACAAATACAGCAAATCCATTTGGTTCCACCTTCTGTTATGGCTACCAGGATATTATTTTTGAAATAATGCCGAATAATCATATAGCATCGGTGACACTTTACAATACTACACCACTAAAGCAGCCTGAACATGTCTGGCAACAGCACAAAATGCAAGATATACGTTTAACTGTAGCGTGAAACCAAATCGATTAATATTATAAATAATACAGAAATTTGGAGAATTTTTTTAGTGACTTTCTAAAACATTAAAATGCCATTGTATGACATATTTTCTTTAAAAAAAACGGTAAAGACGAGGCAGGACAACAAGTTTCAGAACGTTCTATATGTATACATATGTATGTATATATATATATATATATATATATTTACCTTATAAAATGTTCGGAAGCAGTTCGGTTTTTAACTCAATTAAGAACTTTTGTAAATTATATCTTACGCCCACACAAAATTTTTTTAATAACAATTGGAGTGGTCAGTTTAACATAATATCAAAAGAAAGTCTCATCAACAAAGAATCATAACATAAAAAATTAGGTTCTAGTATATTACTTATACATTAAGTATGTGTAATAAAAACTCAAATTATTAAACTTATTTATATTAACTATTGTGAAAATAATGAAGTGTTTGTTTACCAATAAACTATGTTTTGTTTGATTCCTTTTTATTGTACAATTCTATCCACATTTAATAATTATAACTGATGTATAATGTACCCAAGTTTAAGCAAATAATAAAAAATTTGTTAATACATTCAAAAACTGCATATGTTTTTTTTAAAGATACTGGTTTAAATCACATTTTATTAAAATATACGCATATTTAATAAACATATGAAACAAAATATCCTCTTTTTATTTATAGCAACTAAGACAATATGCCTACAGAATTGCAATCTGTCCAACAGCAACAGCCAGAGCCTGAGGAAAAATACGATGCTACCGTATTAACTGATATGTTACCTGTTTACTATAAGCGCCTTTTTCCACATAAACCTTTCTATAGATGGCTCTCATATGGACTTTGTTAGATCTGAAGTAATATTTCTTTTATTTATTTTCACATTCTTTATTTTACTTGTAGCTGAAGAGAGCGTTTTTACAAATCGAGAAATTTCCTTCACTCTAGAAGATGATATATATTTACGTTATTTATGTTTTCAAAGTCAAAGTGAAATGGAAAAAGAAATTTGTGCCCGAAATCCATTCAAAATTGATATTGGCGCTGTAATGTCAACAAGGTAATATAGTTCGAATGTGTTAGTTTTGAAAGTGTTTAAATCCATCCATGAGCATTTTTTTATACTAGCAAATTCGAAATCAATAAATCTAAAAATAACAATATTCGAAAACATCTGGAAAATGGATGAATAGAGAGTAATCCAAATGATTTATAAATGTATTTCTAGACCCAAAAACTTCCGCACTACTCCTATGATGCCAGTGCAACGAGAACTTGTTTTTGATATTGATATGACGGATTATGATGATGTGCGTACTTGTTGTAGTGGCGCTGAAGTATGTTCAAAATGTTGGAAATTTATGGCAGTAGGCTCACGAGTATTGGATACAGCTTTACGTGAAGACTTTGGCTACGAACACATACTTTGGGTTTTTTCGGGACGCCGTGGCATACATTGTTGGGTTTGTGACACAGAAGCTCGTCATCTAGACACGCGTGCTCGTTCAGCAGTGGCTGAGTATTTGCAGCTAGTCAATCACGTAATGGTAGCTGGAGTAAATGTAGCACGCGTAAATATTGGTGGAGAACGTTTGCATCACAGTGTTAAGAGAGCCTTAAAATTTATTGAACCTCTATTTGAAGAAATTATATTGGAGGATCAGAATCTATTTGGCACACCACAGGGTGTTGCGAAATTGACGCAAATGATTCCCGATGATATGGCACGTAAAGATACGGAAGCATATTTAAGAAAAAGTCATGAAGATGGTGCATTATCAAAGGTTGTATGGGCTTCATTTGTACGTTATGCTAATTCAATGCGTTTGACTGCAGCAAGTGTATGGAGTCGTAAACTCAGAAATATTACTGAAGAAGTACAGCTTGGCGTAATATATCCAAGGTTGGACATAAATGTGACGAAGGGTTTCAACCATTTACTGAAGGCCCCTTTTTGTATACATCCTGCTACGGGCAAAGTTTGTGTGCCTTTTAACGTGGGTATTGCCGCTAAGTTTGATCCGACGACGGTTCCAACTATAGTAAAGCTGTTGCACGAAATTAATGCTTTCGATGACAAGTTAAATAAAACTCAAGATGTATCTGAAGATAAGGCGCGTATTAAAGATTACAAAAAGACAAGTATGTTTAAAGGAGTGGTGGTATTTGAAGAGTTTCTGCGCAAATTAGAAAGCAGTTTCAAAGCAAAAGCTGTAGAAATAAGCGATAGGAAAATGGAGTTTTAATACAAATCTGGAACTTATGCTAAAAGTCATACTATAATATTTATGGCATGGTAAATAAACGATGTAAGAGTCGCTTGATAAGTTTTTAAGACAGCAAAGAAAAGTTAATATTAAATTTTTGTAATGAAATTAATAATGTATGGTTTTTTAAATTAAACAGTTTAATATTTTGATAAAGAAGTTTTCCACTTCCTACGTTGTTCAGTAAGTGCCTAGTGTTAGCTTTTAAACACTTTCTATTGTAAGTCCTAAATCGATATGCTGGTACATGTTATGTAATTTCAAATGAATCTAATACGTTTTCCTCCGGCCTACACAAAACAGTGATGGCAAGCTGATAATCTCCAGGATATGATCTAACAGTCAGGTCAGTATATACTAGGATGGTTCAAATTGTGGAAGGTCGAACTCAACTAGAAGAGGACCATAGCTGGAAGTGGAATTTTAACCCTCTAAATTTTTTCGAGACTGCACAAAACCCAAAAATGTGGAAATTGGTACGTTGGTGCGCACTCTAATATATGTAATGAGCAGAACTATATAAAAGAAATTTTATAGTAAACTTCGTCTACACCAAAAAGGGAAACATTTTTTTTTCTTAAAAAAAAAAAAATTAGGGTAACTTTTTTTTAAGTAACCGAGATCAACTATAAAGTTTTCTCACCCTAATATCGAATATATATTACAAGTGAATTTTGCATTGATATCCAATGGCAAAACTGCAGAAAGATAAAAATAAACTATTCTTCTTACGGCTATCCGTAGGAAACTTTCTGCCACCATTGATAGCTGAATTTGTTTTGATTATTCGGATTTTTTTTTGTGATTTGAAATAATTTTAATTCGTGAGTTGTAATCGAGAATAATACAAGCAAAGCTCTGAAATACATACTTGTAATCGGTATTATAGATTTCTCAATAAAAACAATATAAAAATGCGTATTTAGGGTGAAATTTACTATAAAAATACTTCCCGTTTGCAAATTTAAAATTTTTTAAATTACCTCTACATAGAAATTAATTGCAAGAACATTTTTACTTAATAAAAACACAAAATGGAATTTAACTGTGAATTTGTTTTATTTTTGTTTTAAATTGGGCAAAAAGAAATCTAATTTACATATATTTCCTAAATACAACGCAACGTAATTACAGGCGTCGTCAAAATGTCAGTTTCCGTTGTAGTATCTTCACTTCCTAAACTGAACTCAGCTTCTATTTGAAATATGCCATCTTTTGTTGGAGTAGCATCTTTTAGACTAATTTCTTTAACTTCGGCACCTGCTTTTATGTAGAAATTATCGTTAACAGCAGCGGCGGCCTCGTCGCTACTTTGTACATCCACTCGAACAATACTGGGCAGCAACGCTCCTTTACGCAACAAGATCTTGGCATTAGCTTCATTCTCCCCATGCCAAATGAGCAATTCTTCTTCAGCGCAAATGCATTGCTCTGTAGCCTGTAAATCTTGTCCCTCCGGATCTATTAGAAATGTGGCCTGTCTTGCACAGCCATAGGCTACTACTTCATCGGCGGGTATTGAGTTATGAAGCTTAGCCTCTGGGTAGCGTGCACTTACGGCCGATTGAAATTTGGGTATCTGCATTGTAGCGCCAAGTAGCACAATATCATCAATTCGCTGGACTTGAGGATGCTGCTGGCACAATTTCTCAACAGATTCTCCAAGAGTCTGCAAAAAATTATTTATAACCGGTTGTATGAGACTCTCGAAACGTGCACGTGACATCTGCATATTAAAATCGACGCCATCCATTAATGAATCAATGTAGATTTGAGTAGTAGACATCGTTGTTAAAACGTGTTTGGAGTTGGCAGCGGCAGTGCGTATTTTGGCCATAGAACGGCGGCTTTCATGGGGATCCAATTTGAATTTTTTATAAAATTCTTGGCAGATAAATTGTACCAAAGCCTCAGTATGCTGCTTGCCTCCAATTGGAAAGGGCCCTTTGCAGTCCAAAAGTCGATAGACCCCGCAGGTTAGCTCGTAAAGCGCAAAATGGCTATAAAGACCTCCACATTTGATGGTAAGCACATATTTCGTTTCCATTTCCTCGCTATCTCCAATCCCATAAGCGAGTACAGCGGCAGTTGGTTCGTTTATGATCTGCGCAACATGGAATCCTGCTTCTTCGGCTGCTTGCGCCAGTGGTGACCACGCATCTGTGCTGTAATAACTTGGTATGGACAACACCACTGAAGGTTTTACCCCACTACTATGTGAGAGATATTGGCGTGCTAACTGAAACTCTGATTTCAAAAGTTCGACATGCACTTCGAACGCGGAAATTTTTTTTGTTGGTGCGTTCGTATCTTCCTCTGCAGCATTATTGGTTGCTTTAAGCTCAAATTGATGGTTGTCGGGATCGTAAGCACACGTAATTTCTTTTGTCGCTACTAAAACTCGCTCTTCTGTCAGCTCTTCTGAGGGCACAAATAGGTGAAAACTATTGGTTACGACTTGTGCTGGCCGCGATGACATCTTTTGCTTTGCCGTGAGCCCACATTCAATTTCATTATTTCCGTCCCATAACAAGCAAGCTTGCGAGACGCGGTCACCCTGCTTATTGGCAATCACTTCGATTTTACCGTCAGCTTTTGCGGTCGCAATGCACAGCGTACTGTTTCCAATTTTTATGCCGAAACGCGGCCACATTGTCACATACACAGAAATTAAAAAGATAATAAGGGTTTCTTTACAATTTAAGTTAGTTTAATGACTCGAAAATACTTTATATTTTTGGCAACAAGCAGAGCAACCCGCATGCTGGATTTTTGACAAGACAGGCAGCAGTACAAAATAGAGTTGCCAAGTTCATCGAAATATTGAATTGGTTTCCATAGATATATTTGTACTTACAACAACAAATTCTGACGCTTCAGTTTGTCACTACTGTGTTTAAAAGAGGAAAAATATTGGTCGTGTTCATAACTTATGTCATCACAAATTTCTACAAATAAAACGTGAGAAATCGTAACAGCTCAAATCGAATGACTAACAACTGCTTCGACATCATTATTCACATATCTATTCATATTAAGCAGCTGTTCAATGCTTATAACTAAGCAATAAAGTTGCAGCTTGCTCTTAGGCTCAGTTTACATGAGCGTTTTTCCAACGCGCGTTTCAGCATAACACAAGACTATATGCAATGAGTCACACATGCTGAAACGCGCGTTGAAACATCGCTCACGTGAGCCGAGCCTTATGCATCTTTTCTGGATGACTATTTTATCAGTTTTCTTAATTATTTCCGTATTTAATCATTTAGGACTTTTAAGAAAATTTTTTGAGAAAATTTCTTTCAAATTTGCTTGTGGCAATATTTTTGTTTACGTTTAAATTGTCAATGAAACTTGGCAGCTGAACTTTCCGTCGATCGTCGCCCGACGCAATTGTGTTTATTCAAACGATTTTCCGACCAGCCTTTTTTTGACAGCAAGTAATCGTTGCCGCTTTCGCGAACCCGTCCCAATTCTGTTCAACACACAACCCTTTTTTTTTGCAGGAAAACAAGAAAATATTTGCAATAAATTCTTTTGAAAACTATGAATTCATAAACAACAACAACTGCACTTTTTTTGTCCTAAGTCCCCTATGACCCACGAAAAAGAAAATATAGCAATTGAAATCGAATGAAACCTATATTATTCCTTCAATAACAAGAAGCGCAACAAAGTTCGCGTGTATTTTGTTCTTTACTGTGTTAAAGCTGTGCGCAGACTGAAGTCGAATGAAAAATTCGTTACGTATGAACGATTGTACCGAAGATAGTATGAAAAGCTGCAACGTTTGAGGTTTTTATTAAAAAATATCAGTCCAATGGGGACTGTGAATTTGTTATTTTCTGAAAAAAATGTGTGTTTTTATGAAAAGATTTGGGGAAAATTTTGAAAACTATTTATATTGTAGTAAAAAGATTTTTCTCAAATGATTTGACAGCTTGCTAAGCCATTTAAGTAGAACACAATTGAAACGAGATGCGATAGCGAGAAAAAACTATACGTGAAAATATGTTTTTTCTATATGTTAGAGCAAAAAGCGCAATGGAAACTCCAAAAACCTCTATTGCGTATCATGCTACAACGCAGAGGAAAAATCATGAAAGCTCAACATAAGCTATTGCGTATTTTGTCCTAACGTTTTGTTTTTCCTCGCACTCGTACCCGCACTCGCACCTCGCACTCGCATCTCGCATCCATTGTGCTTAGCGTAATAGTTATTTTTTCTATTGTGTACTAAATGAAAAACAGTAAGGAAAACACACAACATTTCTAAGTGCGGAAAAGTCAAGTTATGGGCAAACAAAAATCTATAAAAAATAGTGCTAAATAATTTTCAATTGAGATTCATTTGCAAAATAAAGTAAGTTGATGGAGGAAATGGATTTTAAAATATCCTTTTCAAAAGAAATATACACTTCCATGTAATGAATAGAAGTGTGTTGCAGTTGTATTTGTTGTAGTTAATTTGTTGGCCAGGGAATGGGGGACACATGTCGCATACATAGTACTCTGCGGCCCAATTACTTACCCCTGATTCGTCATCGATTTAGCGAAAAGTAAAGTTTAAATGGAAGTGATTGATTGGGGGGGTCGAGCAGAAACCAAAGAAAAATTTAATCTCAACTCCGTTGACTTTAATGATGTTTATTAATTCTATTTAATTTTAGAATTCTCATTTGCGTATTGCAGCTGCAACTCAATCACAGCAAAAACAACAACGCTATCATGCAATCCCCAATGGTACCATAGTTTGTTTTTCTTTTAATATTTCGCTCTTGGCCAACGGAAAATACAGCTTCATATTCGTAAATCCTAATCGTCCGTCCAAAACTCCACTTTTAAGTGTCTAGCTCCAAGTGTTCAGTGTCCACCTACCCACCGTCACTAGCGCAATGGAAGACAATCTGAGCAATAAATCCTCTGAATCGATAACAACAAGTGGAGAATATGAGATTGTAACCGATAGTAATGTAGCCACGCCTATGGAAACTAACTGTTCGGTAATATCAGCAATGGGAACGGCAGTTACAACCGCAACCGACTTACCTACTACTGCTAGTAAATCTCCCACGCTAGATATTGCCAATAATCGTAACATATCCGATTTGCAACATGAAATGACTGAAGCAATACGTGAGTTGGAATTGGATAAATCGTCTAAAGGTAAGTAAATAAGTAAGTTGGCGTATTTTGCCATTATTCCAGTTAAAATAGATGCGAAATAAAATATTTAGATAAAAAGATGTTCTAGATTGACTAGTTATTATTAATTCTAGTTATATTCCATCGAAATTACAGACACTAGCAAACAATTATAATAATAATTTAGAGTCGATTTACACATGCTAAAAGGAAATAAATTCCCTCAGCTTCTTTTTAATTGCAAATTTACTGTTTTTAATGATATTACATGTACATATAAATGTGTGTAGCATAAATATTTTGGTACATTAAAGTAAATTAAAAGATAGCACCACAATCCAAATTTCAGTCCCTTAGTTGCTCGAGGCCCTGAAGACGAGCCATATTTTGGTCTGAAAATACATAGACCTTTTTAGTCCATTTTAAATGTTTCGGTTCACAAAGCTCACAAATTCAAATTTGACGTTATGGATATATATAACTTTTTTTTATGTTATCATTATACATTTAAAAAAATGTTAAACCCATCGATTAAATGCAGTAGGTCTTAGTAAAATAAACAGTTTTGGAAATTGTGTCCCAAATCGAGATTTTATTTATAATACTTTAAGCAGGTTTTATTTTGTTGCCTTTTAATACCCTTTAAAATGAGCTACCACGCAGTAAAAATAATTAACCTGGCCCGTAGAGATTAGAAATCGAGTTCTGATATTTTCGCAAAAATAGAGTTTATTGCGAACTTTGACCTAATAGTGTTTAGGCAGAAGTTTTTCTAGGTTCTTGAGTGTGCCAAAATTTGAATAAAATCGGACTGTTCTAAAACTTCGTACATACATATGTACCCACATAAGGGTGTGTTGAGATAGTTTTTGAGGTATCATCGCGCTTAAAGAAATACTCTCAATTTATTTTGCAACAAGAGAAGAATTTCTGCCTTCATTTCGACGGTAAGCAAATTGCAACTCACGAGTATCCACAGTGATAATTTCAAGAGTTCACTAAGGGAATTGGAATTCGCTATTGGAAAATGTGAAGACGGATCATTACAGGGTATTATTAATACACTGCAAAGTTCACTCAATGAATTTAATGCTTGGAAGAACTTTAAAATTATTGTATGTGTCATACATCCAGTTAATACTGGACGAGTGAATGGTATTGTTCAGAAATTAAAAACTTAAATAGCATCACATTCCTGATGGAATTATAAAGCATTTCTTCTACCAAACCAACTTTCAACTATGAACTCGTGGACTGCATGATAAAACAATACGAAGTATTGCAGAAATCCTACAAACCAGACAGTGAAATGATAACTGTTCAAAATCCAGCGTGGCGATATGATTTCAGATTTCTGTGTGTGTTCTGTATATTATTCCGGTTTTTTAAAGAAACTGGTGAATACTCCTTAATTAAATGAAGGAAGTTACCATCTCTTCACAATGCCATATATTAGAATCACATGCTATACTTTATTTCAGCTAATAAATTTTGACTATGCTGAATGTAATTAAGTTTGAGAATTTTCAGTTTGGTGCGAAACATTTTCTATGATTTAAATGAAATTGTTATTTTCTGATTCTGTGTTAAAAAGTTCACTGATTTCTTCTACATGCTTAAATCATTTTTTTTTTTGTGACAAATTTGGTGTACTTACAAAGGTTTCAGTTATAGTTTGAAAATAAAAAAGATCTACTACATAACAAATTTAAGTTACATTTATTATGTATTGCCAAAAAAAAAGGATGTAACTTGGCTGACCAGCGAATATCTTAATCTATTGTCAAAACATAACTTCTTTCTTCAATTCGATGAGATCAGTAATTAGGTCACCACTTTTGCTTCAAGTTAGTCAGCCCATCCCAATTTCGAAAACATTTTAAATGTGTGTTTTGATTCTAAAGTTTTTGTCGTTTATTTATAACTAAGCGACTTATTGCCTTCGTTAATAATAAAAATAAAAAAAAAAAATAGAAAAAATTAAGACAAAATCATATCATGGTTTCAATCATTGTGTATGACAGAACAGTTAACGCTGTTTTATCATGTCCCATTTCGTGTGGGCTGTGTTACTGGATATAAAATGTGATACATTTAACAATATTTGAAAGACAATTTAATGAGTTACGAAAAGCATATGCAAAAATTTCAAATCAGTCAATTAGCTTCCATCAATCGATAGGTAGGATTTAATATGGTATAAAATTAACGTGGTAATGCAAACTCAATAAAATTAAAAGGTTTCAAAATATTTCAAAATAAATGCGATATTTTATACTCTATACTTTCTCGGTGAGAGTTATTTCACTCTTATTCTCTAAAATTTATTAACCAAAAATTTAACCTATAATATTCGGAACTAGACCCATGTTTAACTTTTTGTTTGAAGGGCGAATTTCTATCTATTCTTTTTCGTTCTATTGTTTAACAATTGCTTATATGTTACACATGTATACATTTCCAGTACGATGTGTCAGGGTCTAATCAACCAGAATAAAAATTTTCAGCTTTTAGTCACGCGTTCGCTGCTCTATTAAACCATATAACTTTTTATAAAAACTTTCATCACTGAAAACTTGTTTTTTTATTATTTTATGAGAAAATCCGTAATAATTAGCGGCTGGCAGAAACCATGCTGCAATTGAAATTTTAAAAAGTTAACAGTTACTTGGTTGGCAGTACTGATTTAATAGGGGCGAGAAAAATGTCTCAGTGCAGTTTTTTGTTCAATTCTTATCCGAGAATTGCATCGCTACACTGTTCGTAAGTTGATTTTTTTTGTCATTTTGTGTTTGTGTTTTCGTTCACGCAATGGAGATCATGTTACTTCGAGAAAATAAGCACCATTTGCGCATTTTATTAATATGTCTATTTAGTTAGTTCATGATATTGCAATGCCTCCGGTCTGCCGCTCAGTTGGTGCAACAGCGACCGAATTGAGTATCCTTGGAGTTAACTCATTTTCCAGCACAGAGCTCCAGCGGATTTAGATTGCTGAGCATGAATTTTGTTGAAGTTTTTTTTGATTAAAAGAACGCTTTGTCCAATACGGCTGCTTGATCTTTACCATAACAAGTTATTTTTTCCCAAAAATTGATGTTTTTTCTCCTTTCAATTTTTGATTTCAATTAATTATTTGAGTGAATTAACAAAACTTTAAATCTACGATTTCGTTTGCATTAAATATTGAAGTGAGCGTTCTTCTAAACAAAAAATATGAAGTGGATTCTTGTTCTGCGATCAAAAAAACTTTAAAGTACCAAGTTCCAGCTAGTTGTATGTATTTCATTCAGCTGTGGAATCAATCTTTTCCAAGGATACTCAATGTGAGCCACCGTGCGAAATTGCTTCATGAACTGAACAGCAGACGGCAATGTCGTCAGACGATCATAAACTATTGAAGTAGGCTCCTCATAGACTTAGCTTGAAATGTTCATGGTAATTCTGGGAAAATGACTCTTAAATTTTGAAAAACAGGTTTGCTAGTGTTCCTCTTCTTTTGCATCTGGATGTCTCCAACTCTCTACTTCTTCCTTTAAAAGACATGAAAAGACTAGAAGAGGAAATTAATGTAATGTTTTTACAGTCAAAGTTAAGGTTTGAAATTTATGATAAAAAATTAAGAAAAGACAAACGTGTAATAAACGTTACAATATTATCTCGATCCTTTGGCCGAACTATGATTTTGACAGATTTCCAACAGTCGGTGAAAGAACAAAAAGTGATTGCACAGCTTAAAATACATGTTAAAAATGGCAATGGCAGCGCCAGCTGGAGAACCAGATCCTGCTTGTCTCCGTCAAACTCCATACAAAATGTAACGAGTACGGTCAATCTTTACGGTAATAATGTGAATGCAAAGTCTGGTTAAACCAAAGTTAGGCTTATTATGTGATTTGTTTCGGTTGTGTAATAAAATTGTGTTTGGTGAAATTAATAATAAACATTACCGGTGCTTTTGTATCTGATTTATCTTTTCATATGTAGTCTGTTTGTATGATTATATGGAATAATTTCAGAACGAAGCATTGTTATAGCGATAAAATTCTCATTGAGTTCATCGACTTCAGTCAGATTAATGAATTGAGAATAAATCTTTTTATTTTTGTCGATATCTATTTTCTTAAAACTAATTTCCAGCTATTTTTGCTACCAATCGCGTTGCTCAACTTAGTTCCATAACATTTTGATTTCGCGTATTTGACTTTAAAAATGTCCCCGTTGACATCTATAACTCTGCACGTAAGATACGTACTGGTTTGGATGTTTGTCTCCAATTTGTATTTTTTTTTGTCCAATGAAGATTGATTGATAAAAAATGATAAATGGATAGTTCCCCTTTAACACAGGCTGTCGCTGCTTTTAAAACATATGTCTCGTAAAAATAATTTCTTGACAAATAAAATCAAACAAAAAAGAAAACAGCTGCCAAACTTTATAAAATGTACAAATACAAAAAGTAGTTCATTCATTGCTTAAGGCTGCAGTGCGACTTATTGAAAAAACGAAATAAAAAAGGGCGTTTAATAATACCATAACAACAAAAATACCAGAAGCACGACCAATACAAAATACTTAAAAAATATTGTAAACGCGTTTAACAAACATCACTGTTTAAATAAATAAAAAAATATTTTCCTTTTGGTTTTAGCGTCGTCTTTTGGCTCGAAAATAGCTCAGAAATCTATGACTTTACCATTATCTGGTACTTCAAATCCACTACTTGTTGTGCCAGATACAAGTGAATACTCTGCTGCAATGAAAACAAAATCGTTACAAAGATATACAACAAAACCAATACAAAGTCCTCAAAGCGATGGTTCGACTACATCGAACGAAGCCAATAAAGTAGGACATTCAATTTTTTATGATTGTATCGATGCAAGCCCAGCTGCTGGCATTGAAAAACAGGACGATATGAAGCCAGAAAAAAATGATACTGACGAAGAAGGTAAGAGTTAATGCAACATGCACCTTATGACACCTTTGATATAAAGAAACTTTTAAACTTAAGTTTCAGATATCGATCAAGGATGCACTATATTCTCAGGAGTAACCTATCTTGGCGCAGCAAATATAAATGCACCGAAGTCTGAAATTGATATACATCGCATAATGAGCGAATTAAATAGCGGCTCTTCGTCAGCAGGTCTGAAGATTTCTATCAGTATTCCAAATTGCTCTGAAGGTCTTGTAGTGTAAGTAACATAACATATATCAGTCAATCCTTAGATAACTACACACTTTTTTGACTTTAGTTTTTTTGTACATTTTTTGATACGAAATATCTCAAAAAGCTATGGTTGTAGAATAAAAAAGATGAAATTATTTTTATTTAAATATGCTTTAATTTATAAAAAATAATTTTAAAACTTTCAATAAATACGCTTAAATATTAATTTTTTATAGTTATAAAAATATTTCTCAAAATATCTGCGGCATAACATCGCTTTGTTTTTTTTTTTTTTGATTTTGTGTGTATATGTTATCCTTCAATCAATCCCAAGAGATAACTTTAAAAAAATGATTTTTTATGATATGTTAGTGGGATCGATTGAAAAATAACTTTTTAAAAATTTTAAAAAGCAGGTCGAAGATATTTTGAGCCACATGGCAAAAACTTCATATTTTTGAAAGTTATGTCGAGAATTACAATTTATATGTAAATTCTTAGAATTGACGGTAAATAAGATAAGTGAATTGCTTATTTGCAAAAACAGATTTGATGTCGAAAACATTTTGAGAATCATTTTTATAAATGTAAAAATAATGCACAAATTTATTTAGGTCTCATCACATGTCTTAATTAAATCGTAGATTAAACTGCGGGTTGTCCTTAGTCGCCGATTTGTTACAACCATCGATAACTCATGTCGTCTAATCGGCTATTAACGTGAAAATCGTCGATTAAAGTTAATGTGCGAAATTTTTTCAATTAACGTAGTGCTCTACGTTTAACGTTCATTTTCTTCGAACGATTCAATCAAAAATTATTCAAAATCGCGGAAGGAAGCAAAATGAATACTTTCCGCAATCCAATAATTGGACTTTAAGAAATTCTTCCAACGCTTTTGCCTGTCAAAACACACAATCAACTTTGATTTAAGGAAGATTTACGAAGAAATTTAACCAAAGTATAACTACTGCGGCAAGATTAGGTAATAACGCTAATTTTCCTTGCATTTAGTAGCCTTTATGCGAATATTTTTGTCAACAGTCAAATGTACTATACTTTATTAACTCCAACTGGCTATATGAACAATTCAGAATTAACTTTATGTGTTGCATTTTGTGTTAAACTGAGATTTCTTAATATTAAATAAATGCAGGTATAAGTTATCAAACCTGATTCGAGATATAATAGTAGTTTACAAATCTCCGATTAAAGTAGTAATAAGAATAATACCAGTTTATAAAATCTCTGATTGAAATGGTATCAAGAAAATAGATTGTTAACTTATCTTAAAATTTTTATATATTTTTCGTAAAATTAGGGCATTTTTAAACAAAAATGATCCCCAAAGCTTTTGAGATATTTCGTTTCAAAGTCAAAGTCAAAAAAGTATGCAGTTATTCAAAGAATGCCTATATATATATATATATATATATATATATATATGTAAATATTGAAAATATGTTGTGTCTTAAAAGTATAATTACAAAAATTTTCCTACTTATGTAAAGATTACACGATGCTGAGTCAAACTCTGTTATTGCAACTTATGAGGTACAGAGCATTATTTTGTATTTTCGTGGACCCGCAGAAAGTATTGAGCATGGTTGCTTTGCATTTACTTGGCTGCATGGTGAATCTTTGTTTCAATCCCATGTTTTTCGTTGCCATATACCCGAAGCTGTTAATCAAGTTAGTGGTGAGTGAGAAAATATTAGATTTGTACATCTATTGTTATTATTATTATGTTTATTATTATATTGACCTACGTTATGGTTTATGGTATTAGGAAAATTCGATTGCACTGTTCAGAAAAATGTGATTCGATGGTAAAAATCTATGAATGCAGCTTTGATCACTTTCATGTAGATATGTCCATAGAGAATTTATTGGGATAAGTGGTAAAAACTCTCTGAAAAAAGTTAGGTTCAACAATAAGCATAGAGAACGAGTAAAACATGTGGCTGTAAAAATCCAAAGCAGTGGGCAAGAGTTCATTAGCCCTTCGGTAATTGTGAAAATTATAATTTTACTAATTTAATTTATTAGCTTATAGTCATTAAATACATATTTCACGGTGCACGGTGGGCCGCTATACTGTGACTGCTCGAACGTCTTAAAATATATATTTTTTTTTGCAAAACTTCACAGATACGCTTGTTTATACTGTAGAACAGTGATGAGGGCGTAGTAGTAAATTGACCTATAGTTGGATTTATACCAGCATATGCCTAATTTTGGTTCCCGAGTAGAAATTTACGCTCGATTCGCATACGGTTGACCCTATTACATATCCAGTACGCACATTGGTAATCGGCCTGATGCATTATTTTTCAGTGTGCCTGATGCGGCTCACTCAGACAATAAATTTGGTTAACATAAATCCATGTTTTTTTTGCATTTTTTACCATATCTTCTCAATTGCTGCTTATTAATTGGAACTTAGAAATTAAACCTGATTTCATAAGGCTTTTCCTGATAGGGCTGCAATATGGCTAATCTTTCCTATACCTGATCCGGAGTACCTTAATAGGTTTTCACCTTTTAGATACTGGTAAGATTCAGATATGGCTGCCCTTAATAGGATCCGGCATTCCTAGCCAGGTCCGAAGACTATGGTAGGGCTTGGCTAATAGGAACTCCTACTCGGGTTGGTTCACTGATAAAAAATTTTGCCCAACTCAACTCTAGAGTATATTTTGAATACCTCTTGATTCAATTTACGACAGCTCAAATAAGTGCCAAAGACCGATTGCTATTCGGTTTTTCGTTATGACGCTATAGTTAACATTGAAATTTTTATTTAAAAAATATTTAACTTACATATGGAGAAAATACTTATCAAAACACTTAGAAAGCAAAATACTGCAGTATTTTTGAGGCATAAATCAATGTAAAAAATTAAATGCATTTGAGTGTCGGAAGACAAACGAGGTTATTCTTTTTCAGTCTAAAATTCAGTCAGAACTTATGACAGTCAAAGTAGACTGAAGCTTTTAACTGCAATCTTTTGCCATTCTGAGCGCAATTCTTTAACTGGAATCTAATTTTATTCTGAATGGAAATTCGGTCTGACTTTAATAATTATTATAAAAATAAAATGGTATTAAGTCTTTAATTTAGTAGTCTGTTTTTACACACACGTTACTCATACGACAAATGGATCCCATAAATAACTAAAATAAAACTAAAAAATCTCATAAAAATTCCTGTAATAGTTACGTTTTTTTTTGTTTATATGAGAGGTGATGTAAATTCAAAACTCAAATGACAATGAACTTTACAGCCAGTTAGCAACAATCGATTTCTTTGAAAGTTTACAAAGTTTTTCCGAAGTTCTTCAATTCCTACAAGGTCCACGGCTTTGACATGAAATTAACGGCTTGGCCGCATTAAAAGCGGCCACTTGGCAACTCTGGTGTGCAATTATTTAAAGAATGATCGATATACAATATATGGTTTTGCGTTTGAGCGGTAACTCACAATGTTATGTATCAAAAGTATAGTTGCGTTCGATAAATATATAAAATTAATGAAATATTATGTACATATTTTTAAAGTAATGTTTATTTCAGCTTGTTTTCAAAAGGCTTTTCAACATTACCCGCCCAGTATGACTTGCAGTATTACTTCGGCGATGGACAGTAATATGATTAATTCGGTGACCTCAGATCTCAGTGGTAATCCACTAAATACAGCTGGCTATGAATTTATTGTTTCACTAGAAATACGTGAAAAAGTAGCTAAAAATGCATATTCTGCTGTACCACGTGATCGCATGGGTTTTAAATTACGCGCAAATACTGATAAAGAAGTTAGAATCACGGTGAAGCAAACACTATCAAATGTTCTGCAACCCTTGCTTATCGAACGTTGTTTTGGTGTATTATTGAGTCCTGGTAAATTGGTGCGTCAGGCTGATATGCAACTTATTGATTTGGGCACAATGGGTTACCAAGTTGGTACATCTGCAAATACTGGTGGTGGTGATAATGCAAATTTTACTGCTGCTGCACCAATTACTCCGCTTTGTTTAAATCCCTATTGCATACATGCTGAATGGAAGGCCAAGGCATTCGAACAGTTTAATTTAGAATCACAGAAAACTTTTCTAACCGTAGCGGTTGATATTGTAATTCGTGGTATACAAGAGCCTGTGCGATTTGTCATTGAAACACCAGTCAACATACAGTCGCAAAGTGAAATACGCATTATGGATCATTTTATTTCAAAGCGTCCAATGACATTGCGTTTTTATTTACAATTGAAAAAGAAGGACGAATTTAATTGGGAGGTGAGCTCTATAGATCCATCGGAAGAAATTTTAGAACAGGGACAGCAATCCCAATCCTCTTCGTATTTGCTCAAATTTGGTATGAATAATTTATCACGTATTGTGCGCTCTTCGTCGATAGTATCGATTGAGGATGATTGCCCTACAGATTATAGTTCAGATGGTGATGAGCCGCTTTTAAGTGGTACCGGTGAAGTTTCGAAAGATTGTTCACAAGATACACTAGATGAATGGGATCCGGTTTTAAAAGAATGGGATGGTGAGAAAAGGCCCAAAAACCTTGCGTCTTTGGTGCGCTTGGGTGTGCCAGAAGCATTACGTGAAAAGATTTGGCAAAAACTTACAAACGTTGAGAGTAAAACGGAAATGCATGATATGTATAAGACTCTTTTAACCAAAGTAATTTACATTCACTGATATGAAATAATTGTTACAGAATAAATTGATTTTTTTACAGGAAACTAAATGTGAAACAGTTATTCAACGTGATATTCATCGAACATTTCCAGCACATAAATGCTTTAAAGAAACCGGAGGTTCTGGTAATGATTGTTATGAAAAACTCATTTAGCTTAAAATGTATTCCTTAGAGATAAATTCGCGTATTTTCTTTCCGTGTAAATTACATTAGTACAGTGAAATTTAAATTTTGTTCTAATCGAAATAAGTTTGTTTTTTACAACTAATTTTTACTTTATATACATATGTATGTTTAATATTGTATTGAACAGGTCAAGACGCACTTTTTAAAGTCTCCAAAGCATATGCCGTATATGACAGTGAAGTAGGTTACTGTCAAGGACTCAGTTTTATAGCGGCGAGCCTGTTATTACATGTAAGTTTTTGCATTTAAGTATACAATTTTTCTTTTGTTAAATTCAATGATATTTCAATTTGGTTAGATGCCAGAGGAGGACGCCTTTTGTGTACTTGTGGCGCTCATGTACGATTATGGTTTGCGTGATCTTTACAAACAAGGATTCGAAGTGCTCTATTTGCGATTATATCAGTTAGATCGTCTTATTAAAGATCAATTACCAAAATTACACGAACATTTTTTAGTATGTGGCATTGAAACACATATGTATGCCTCGCAGTGGTTTCTTACTTTGTTCACAGCACGTTTTCCACTTTGTTTTGTATTTCACGTGCTTGATGTATTTTTACTTGATGGTATGCCACTGTTGTTCCAGGTGGCTATCACATTGCTATCGATTTGTGAAACAGATTTGCGACAGCTTGATTTTGAGGGTATACTCAAATATTTCCGTGTAACTTTGCCGAAGAAGTGTCGCAGCTCTAGTCAGGCACGTAAAGTAATGAAAATGACATGTGAGCGCAAAATTAAAAAACTAAAACACTATGAGGAGGAGTTTTTACTTCAGAAGCAGCACAAGGAACGTCTTGAGAAGGAGGCACAATTATTTGAGAATAAATTTGGAGAAGAACGTCGCAAGCTGCAGTCTGAAATCGATGCTTTGCAATTGAAATTAAATGAGGCCAATCAGCGTGCTGTGGAAAAAGAACGTAAACATACTGGCATTATACATGACTATAAGCAAATTATACAGCGGCTGGAGCAAGATATGACAACGCTTAATGAAGCATTAGGGAATGTAATGGTATGCTAATACATACATATATTATTGATTTATTTGAATAAATTTATTGAACTAAACGCATTTGAATGAAGCGACTTAATACATATTTTATAATACATTTATATTTATTTATTGAGATCTAAACAGTCATCAATTCAAATAATGTTCTTCATTCCAATCTGCCATGTATTTTGAGTCTCTTTATTTCTTATATCTTCTTTTACAGAATACTGTATCCAAATGCAAATCATGTGCAGTTTACATTGAAACTGGCGGAAATGCTGCAAACTCCAAAGATAGCAATAAGATTTTAACTACTTTGGCAAATAATATGAATACTAGCGAAGCACCATTGGGTCCATTGGATCCATTAAATAGTGCTATGCAGCATATACGTGAATTGGAGCTGGAATTGGCGCAAGCAAAACTGGCAAAAGTCGAAGCAGAATGCAAAAATCAAGATTTAAACCATCAACTCAATACAACAATGAATGAAATGCAGGCAAATCGAAACAGCTGGCAACCATGGCTTTCGAAAACATTCAATTCCTTGCAAGAAAAGGTAACAACTCGCGGAAGTCGCGACGGTCCAACCGCCACATTCCAATCGTACACAAATCATATGGCAACAACTGGCAATGAAAGTTCATCGCCTAGCAGCAATCAGGTAGCATCAGTCAAGCAATAAACTCCTCTTCCCATGAACTCAGTGATTTTTCGTTGTTCTTATTATTTATATTTAAGTTTTACCAAAGACTGTTAAATAATTTATGGCTTTGCATTTCCAATCACTGTAAAAATCCGTCGGCGGAAAGATCGTTTCCGTTCCCCTCCGTCAATTTACTTATATACATTTTTGAGAGATTAGACCCCGATCTTTCCGTCGAATGAATAAAATGAAACTGACAAATCTAAAATTATTTGATAGTCTTTTTAGTTATGTTTTCAATTTTATTTCTCATGACAATTTAATTACAATGACTATATGCGTTTAATCCGGAGTTGTAACTTTTTTCATATTAAGTTTGGACTATTATTTATTCGTAATTTTTTGATTAAATACGAAGAAAAACAAATTACATATTCAAAAACAAATTTTGTTAATTTTTATGGCCTCATAAAATGAATTTTTATTAAGTTATTTATAGTTTTGTATTTATGTTTTCTTTTGTTTATTTAAAAAATAAACCATGCAAATTTTTAAATTACATAAAAACTATTTTTGTTTTTATTGTACAAACTGAAATGATTTTTTTTTCTGCAGGAATTTGGAGCATTTACCATGAGTACTGGAGGCTCACCAAAAATGCCACCAAAATTTCAGGCAGCACGCTTGCGAAACAGCATCGATAGCTTTCGTAATATTGTGGTTCAACCAACCGCTATCGATATGGGAAAAGCAGCCATAAGTATTGCTGCCTCTGGCGATATAAATTCAAAATAACAAGAAATTAATGTTTCAAGAAAACAAGAATAACTAAGTAACAATAATTTACCTACTTCAATTTAAATGTATCTGTCCTCCTTCATAAATATTAAATATATATATGAATGGCACATACACACACCCACACACACTCACTCACATATATGTAATTATTGTAAAGCCTATTTAAACAGCTTTTTGTTTTTTAAATATTCTTTCTAGTTTACACGCGAGAATTTTATAACTTACTGAACCACTCGGTTAAGAAAAAACCTATAAATCGCATTAAAATGTAGTACCTTTTTTTTGCACTTATATTTATACAACATAACAAGCGGCTTCAAATTGTATCCAAAATGTATTTAAAGTGTAATTTAAAATTCACAAGAACATATTGCGATGTCAGTCTGTTAGAATCTTTATCAAGAGGAATGTATAGTACATAAATACTTATATTAATATATATATATATATACAACATATTGAGACATGGCGTTTTATTAAAACAATGTTTTTTTTTTATAAACCAGAAGTTTGGAAAATGTTTGCTTAGTGGTCGTTGATTTTTAAAATTATTTAAAATTTCTATTTGCTCGGCAAGGATGGATCATTTTTGCCGAAGACCGTATTAAAAAAATGTGCCGTAGCTTGTCTCGTATATAAATATTTTCCGAAAGTTTGACTAAAATACTGCATAGGGGTGTTATGGAGTAGTTCTGGAGAGGTAGTGCAAATAGAATTTATGTCTTTTGATGAGAAACAACTTTGCATTAGACACCAAACCTCTTAGACTTAAAATATAAAAAGTACCTAAAGCAACATTGATGAAAGTTATAGAATTTCAAATTTACACATTGAATATCTGTCATTTTTTCTCCTAATCAAGTATTAATATTAGATTCTTTAATCATATTTCCGATCATAAGATCACCATTTCTAATACTAAGAGTTAAACTGTATATTGGTTTTCAATATCAACACATCACTAAAATATTTTTGTAAACGGCTATTTAAATTAATTTTGTAAAGCACATATTTTTATTTAACATAGATATTGTTTAAGTTATATAGTTTATTGATTTTCAATATAATATATGGAGTGCTCTCTGTATGCGAGATAAAATATTTAATTGTATACTTTACATTATCTTGCAGGACTAAGAGTAAGCTTTAGATTTATATCGGTAAACATATATCGACTTATAACTTTCGAAAGATTGTATTTCGATTTTAGGATTTTTTTTGTTGCTCAGCCTTAAGCGGTAATTTAAGCAACAGTGAGTGCTAGTACCAATATCAAATTTAAATAGCATCACACAACATCAATAGATAAATGGCAGTATTGATTATGGAATTTCCAAGTTGCTAGAATTAGTACATAAGACTGAAGAACAAACAAAAAAAAAACAACACTAAACTGAGATATGACCTTCCGAAATTTATTTGAAATTTTTTATTGTTTCAAAGCTTGCTTAAGTTAAATGAGATAAATTTTTCCACCACCGAAACAACTACTGGTGCTGTCATCAACTCGACTAGGCAATATATTACCTCCTGTTACACTTGTACTCGAACACGCTGAAGAAGTGGCTTGAACTTGACTGCGCATTAGTAAGTCGGCTGATGAACTACGTTTATGAAACCTACCGATTGCACGTTGGCGTCCACCCGTGCTAGTGTTGGTAAAGGACTTACTGCGCACGTGTCGACGTCGCATTTTTGTAGTACTCATACGGAATGGTCTGTTAACATTTCCGAAACAGGACATTTTCGGATTCTCTTCACCATCACTATCTAGATCGTAGACCAGCAAATGTTGTTGTAATTGTTGCTGTTCACCAACACAAGCAATGGCTGTTTGATCGTTTTGTTTGGTAAATGATGTGCGACCCGATCTACCGCGAACGGCCTCAGATATGTTTGAGTTGCGTGTGATAGAATCATCATCGGTATTATTGTTGGTGTAATAACTTGTTTGTAATAGCGCACAACGTTGATGTTGCATCTGATGATGGCATTTTTGTGGATGTTTTTGTTGTGTAATACTATGCGAAGATGGGTCACGAGATAAATCTGAGCCAAAATTGCTAGCATTGCTTAATATGGAGTTTCGGCAAAATGGTAAAAAACTACAAATAAAAATTCAAGAAAGTTCTGTATATATGTTATGTTGCCGGCCAAACTAGTTTTTCCTAGGCCAAACTAGTTCAACCGAAGCGTGTTAAAATGAACCAGTTTACCCTAGGATAAACTAGGGTTATTATTTGCAATAACGGCCTCACTCCCGATTTTCTTGAAATTTTAGTATGTTAGGGTAAGTAGGCGGCCTTCGGCCTCATATACTATGTTCAATAATGGTTAGGCGGCGGACTTCGGCCGCAATTCATTATCCTATGTCCGACGCGGGCTTCACTAACTCACCAGCGTTAGATATACCACAGTGAACCGCGAAGGCCGCCGCGAAGCCGATGCTGCACATGTTGGAGGATGTAAACCTTGAGTCGCAGCCGAACGTCCACTTATTCTAACAGACTAAAATTTTCCTAGGCTAAACTGGTTTATCCTAGCATGCTTCGGATAAACTAGTTTGGTATAGGAAAAACTAGTTTCTCCTACAAACTAGTTTGGTCGGTAACATATACATAAATAACTTTGAAGTTTCTGTCGTTCTGTCTACCTGTCATGTGCCAAATTAGTGACATAACGTAGGGTATCCGTAGCATAATAATCTGTTGGAAAAGATTCTGGTGAGGAAAAGGTATGACGTAATCGTTGAATTTTATAATTTTGGTAACCATCGTTTATCACAATCCATGAGCGCTTAAGATGAGTTTGTTCAGTGCATAGATTACCGCTTTTCGGACGAGCAGATGATTCTATGTGAACCCAACAATAAAAAATGGATTAAGTTGAAAAATTAAAAAAAGATATTTCGACCTACTTACTGGTTTCGCTACCGGATTGAGCAGAGGAATGTGGTATTGCTAATGTGAAGGAGATGTTGAGGGAGTCATCTCTAAACTCATTGGAGCACTCCTCACACTGGCTGGCCGGTGTATCAGAGCTAAGTTAGTTAAATATGCAAACATGTAAATATTATTTCTAAAAAGTTCTTTTAATTCTTCGAGTGGAATTCTTTGCGAGCCTACTAGAGGAACCATAATTTGGTTACAGTGATACTTACGGACTTGTCGTTGTATTCTGTTGTTGTTGTTGAGTCGTACTGGCTGCGGGTAGTTCACTCCCAGAGGATATCGACAGTGGGCTCGTTGTAGACCCCAAGGTGTGGCACCTACAGCTGACTGCAGCTGCTGTTGCTGCCGTTGTTGCCGGCTTATTATTCTGCTCCGACGTGCCAGACGACCGTCTAGCATCTGCAAACGTGATTCTTATATTTAATTAGTGAAGTGTGCGATATGGCTATAAGCTAAATATTTTTATAAGGGTGGAATGGGTGTGCAAGAAGTGGTCGAAAAAATCTTATGCCATACATCTTTTGTTAAAAAAAAATTTGACCCAAAAAATGGGTGAATGTGTTTTGGACGGAATTTAACAAGACAGCACTATATTGTCTTTCACATTGCAAGTTACAATCCCATACTTTTTATTATAAAAGTTGGCCCAAAGAACGGATGACAGTCCATCTTTGGACAGGATTCGACAAGGAAACCCTGTATATTTTGTTTAGGCTCATCGAGGTCTATTATTTAAAACACATTTCAAGCTAGAATCTTATAACATTTATTAAAAAAACCGGCCCAAAGTCGGGGTTTTTCGATCGTTTGGATATTTCTCAGAACAACTCTAATAATTACTTCTATAAAAGAAATTTTGATAGCAAGAACTTTTTTCTTCACTCTTAGTGATCACCACAAAAGTTGTATGAAAAGGTGATGCCCAGGCTGGAAGGTAGGGCTTTAAAAAAGTATCATCAAAGTAGGAGCTAAAGTTAAGCAAAAGGCACTATCCGGCAGTAGAAACTGACGACAGTAACGTCGTAATATGATAAGAGGATAAAACTTCCTTACCAGTCAGAGAAATCAATATTCCATACAACTAAGAAGACCAAAATATGAATAAAACAAATTACCACAAACCGCTGCAGCCAACAAAACTCTATTTGCCATATCTTGAAGATTAGGCTCTGTAGCATTTAATTCAGCACCTGTTGCGGCACTAGCAGCTATTGCAGCTGCCGAAGTTGTTGGTCGCTCATGATTATTTATGGCCACGTTATTCGGCTGCAAAAACTGTGGCTGCTGCTGTTGCAGCGTGGTATTGCTTGCTGCTCGACTGCAGCTACGATCACGATCACGATGACGATGATGACGTCTTTGATGTTGGCGTGGCTCACGTATTTCCTGTTCCATACCCACTTTTATAACCTCCTCATAATCTGGTGGAGCTTCGTAATCTGGTGGTTCATCTGGATTCATTTCTTCTTGGCGATCTTGAGGTAAAAACATTTTTCCCATCAGTGCTATTTATTAATTTTTATTTTGCTAGAACAAATTTGACATACCCAAGAGTTCACTTATAGTCTGTAGATGATTTTGTAGCTCTCTTTGATGTCTGGCGCGTACACCCATGCGATAAAGTATAACCATCCAGCCAGATAGAACAGCGAAAATACCCAAAGTGCTGACTATAAAAATACCAGTCGCTGTCTTCAAATCGGGATATTGCTCCATTTTCGGGAAGTAATAGTTAGGTTTGTGGGAGTACCAACGTCGATCATTTTGCAGATGTGCCCAATCTTCTTCGCAGGATTCTGGTTCATCACTGCCATCACCGCAATGATCGAAACCATCACAATGAAGACGTATTGAAATACAATGATTGTTACCACAGAGAAATTCTGAACCGATGTAGCAATCTGAAAGTTGAATATGGAGTTAAGCGTTTCTACATAATTTAGGTAATAAAAAGCTAACGGTTTTTTCTCTGAATTGAACCTTATAAGCCTTAAAAGCAATTGAAAATTATGAACTACAATCACAACCAAGAAATTCATATATTCAGACTTAGAGCCTGACCGGGATCAATGTTTAAGAAATAATTTAAACATTAATAAATATAACAAAATGATATTAGTTTTTTGCACTTTAAGTTATAAATTACAAAATGGAAATACATACGGTTCAGCTTTAGCAAAGCTTTTAAAATAGTTGGTGAACCTTGCCTCAAGTAAAACGATGTGTAAATCGCTTTCTGGTTTTCTCTGAGCATTTTTATGTATCATGTCCGCCGCTTGAACAAAGCTTTCATTTAAAGATTTCAAAACATTTCTAAAGTTTTTCTTTCAGCATTTGATGAAGACGGGTCGAAGGTGGATTGGACATTGAATGCCCGATTTAAGAACATTTCTGTATGATGAACTCCACCGTGAGCTGTCACGGGTACCAAAAGTGCTTGATTTCAGTCAATGTTTGTAAAAAGAAAAACTATTTGCACAAATCGATAGAGAAGGCACTTCGGGGAACCGAAACAGCAACCCGTGACATAAAACGGCTACAGGTCACTGTAATCTCAATAGTTTTTGAAGCTTTTTTCATTATAACGAATTTAATGTCAAACCCGTTCGTTAAATCGAAAAATTCGTTGCAATGTAATAGAGCTTTGTAGCCTTTTTTCTAATATATAATAAGCAACTTCAATTCTATTATATTTGTATGGAACAATAAGGAATTTCAGAAGACAAAAAACTACCTCTTTATAATAATTCAGTTATTCAGTAGCATTTCCCCTGACCTTGCATAGTAAAATTGAGTTAAACTTTGTCGGCACTACTAATATGTATTTACGTTCGAGGAGGAGAAATTCGCATTGTTATTATTGAGGGTTTTAAACTTACTCAAATAATTAAAAACACTATAAACAATAGCAAGCTTGGAAGACATGCCGAAAACGCCACGTAAACGTATATAGTATCCGGTCAGTATCGGTACAATATGACTTTCTTTGCTCATGCCATTATTGGGCCAAACAACATTTTCGATTTCCACAGCATCCGATGTGGTGCCTTGACGTATAGTTAAATCTGAACGAGAAGCCATACCATGAAATTCCTGAACACGCAGTGATATATGAGTCTTCATCATCATATAGTTGTTACCAGGTTTAATAATCCAAATACAATCGTATAGTCTTATATCTGTATTGTTTTCAATCATGTTCATCATAGTGATGGCACCACCAGGACCAGAAACCATTCCACCACAATCTAAATAATGAGACACAAATATACATTTAAATACAATAATAGCCATAAGTAATGGTCTTATTGAAAGAACATTTGTATGTTTTTTGGTTTGTTAGGGTGGATTTTGTAAGAGCACACAAAAACAACCGACAACATTGACATTGACAATTATTTTGCGTTACCCTTCTTCTTTAAATAAATTTTTGTATTTAATAAAGAAATCAATAGATAAAGAAACCACAGAAGTGTGAAATTTATTTTTTCTTACACTCCAACATACCTGTGTATGGCACCAATTGACCGTCTTTTAACTGTTTTGATGAGACAAATGTAACTTCAGCGCGAAAGCCCACTCCGGTGACACCATTTCCACGAAATTGCAATAGCAATGATTTGCCACTGCTAATAATGATGGGTGGACGAAAATGTTCTCCATTATATGAGTCCAACATTTGGCCATTTGAGTCGAAAATTTCCAAAGTCGAGGTGAGTGCCAATTGAAAGTCGGTAAAGTCCAAACGCACTTGACAATTGTCCGCCTCACAAGTGAGAATGTGTTCAATGCCATAATCTCGTGGATAGGGCATAGGGAAGTAGGGTGTTGATATAACCTGTGGTATGTTCTTTGAATAGTTGCTTATAATTGATTGTTTTGGTGAGCCGCTAATAATTTTAACATTTCCTATTTGGCATACAATTAAGATAATGTCATTTGCTGGAAATATTGGTGGAACTTACTTTCTGAAAAGTACTGCAACGAAAACACATGACTATTGGTAGCACGGTAGAAAAACTTTAATAGCAAAGTTCTTGTTTTGCTGCGAAACACTTTACCATCACCACAAAATTCCTGTCCCGATATAGTTGTATCGTATGGAGGTTCTGAGAATTGTATATGTTCACAAGGACACATAGATGGCTTTCCACCGGCTGTGTTAGTAATGCGTTCACACGTTTTCGAAAAATTCACATGTGTAAAGGTGATGCGTATCACACATTCGGCACATGTAACCAATTCTAAGTTACACTGGTACCAAATATCAGTTGGGATAATAGTGCGGTTTTTTATATTACCCGTGATAGTAGTGGGTGAGTAAACAGTGCTCTTAAAATAAATGAAAGTTAGTTATAGGATTTTTTTGGAGAGTTGTTCGGATACATATTTGTCTATGCAGAAATATTTTCAATAAGGTAAAGATTTTAGTTTTTTTGTCGGGAAATTGTTTTCTACAGAAGGAATCTGGTAAGGGAAAGCTTTTAAACTTCAAGTGGATCCACAGAAAATTTTGAAAAACAAAAATTTGTTAATGTTTGTGCTAATAAAAGCAGGAGCCTGAGTTTGAACAGTTTTTTTTCTTGCTATAGCGGTTTAGAAACAGCTACAGAATCGGCATTTTTTAATACTCCTCAATTCTAGAGGAAGATTCATTGTATTGGAAAGGTAAAGATACTATTTTAAAGAAATTATCAGTTCCATGATGATGTTCGAAACAAACAAGAGCTAGAAAAAGTAACCCGAACGTGTGGGCTAGCTACTAAAATACTCCATTGCACCGTTTTTTATGCACTTGTTTGCAAGGATATGTTAGGATTGTAGGTCTAATCAAAAATTGTTTTTTTTTTGAGCCTGTGTTTAATGTGACGGACAAGTGGATTCAATATAACTGTTGAGAATATAAAATGAAAATCTTGTTTGGGTCAATGTTTTTAAATTAAAATCAAGCTACTATTAATAATCTTCAAAGCCCACTCTAAATGCTGAGGTTGTAACATTCCGTGCATGCAAATCGCCTCTTTCCCCAAGTTCCAAGAAATGACGGCGTCCATTCCAATGATTGCATATATCCAAATCCCGATAATTGTTTGCAGGATATCCTGAGACACATGACACTCGCTCGCTGATTGTTAAAGTAAAAACAATACCGACGACGATGCAACGTAAGCGACCGTGCAGTTTTTCTTGCATATCCTTAAAATGCACGAGGTATTAGATGATTCCTTGGAATCTTATAAAGTAAAAAATACACCTAAGTCAACTGTTTTTTTTTAAACAATTTAGTTTCTTAACCGTATGACCATGTTGCACGTATGAAAGTCTCCGCTGAACTGCATTTTTTCCAAGAAAAAAAGTAATTAAAGCTATTGGGGAATCCACAAAAGTGCATTCGGGGGTAGAAACTGTTGCAGAACAATACAATCGATTGTTTGTTAATATCTTTCACTGGATTAACGATAGGTTAATAGTTTGCACTACAGGTGAACGACCTTTATGTTAAATGAGAGGAAATGGAAGAAAATTAATATTTTTTGTTATATTTTATTGATTTATTTACTTATTTTTTCAATTTATATAAAAATGGTGATCAAGGCTAAGACACCAGTTTATAACTAGTGAAATAGAGAATGTGTGAAAATTATTATGAATTAAGGATTGGGATAGGGCTTTTCCGAGACAAGTGCATATCTTCTACAAATGCGACTTGTTGCTATCCTCAGCTGCTCCATCGGTCAGTCACTTTGACAATGCCTTCTGTAGATTTTCAGCTAACTTGTCCATGAATTCAAATGTTTCCAAGTAGTCACTACGTTGTACATTGTTCATACCTTTAATACATATAGCTAAGTCCTTTGTCATAGAGCCCGATTCGATGGTGTCTACGCAAACTTTTTCTAGTGTCTCGGCGAAAACCTTGAGTTTATCATTGTTGTCCAACTTAGCGCGATGCAAAAGACCGCGTGTCCATGCAAAGATTGACGCAATTGGATTGGTCGATGTTTCCTTGCCTTGTTGATAGAAACGATAATGACGTGTTACAGTGCCGTGAGCTGCTTCCGCTTCGACAGTCTTACCATCGGGACAAAGTAACACCGAGGTCATAAGACCCAGCGATCCATAACCCTGAGCAACAGAATCGGATTGGACATCACCGTCATAGTTCTTGCATGCCCAAACGAAACCACCTTCAGATTTCATACAATAGGCAACCATATCATCAATAAGACGATGTTCATACCAAATATCGGCAGCTTCATATTTAGCTTTGTATTCCTTTTGATAGATTTCCTCAAAAATATCTTTGAAGCGTCCATCATACTTCTTTAGTATGGTATTCTTGGTACTTAGATACAAGGGCAATTTACGAGATAGCGCGTACTTGAAGGAAGCGTGCGCAAAATCAACAATGGAATCATCTGTATTAAACATGCCCAGCGCAACACCGGCACCCTTGTATTCGTGCACAACATGGCTGATTTCCTTACCTTCACCACCTTTGGGAGTGAATGTAAGAGTCAAGGTACCTGCACTGGGTATAACCAAATCGGTTGCCTTATACTGATCAGCATGAGCGTGACGTCCAATGACAATTGTTTTTTCCCATCCGCTTACCAAACGTGGAATGTTTTTGCAAATAATAGCCTCACGGAAAACGGTGCCGCCAAGAATGTTACGAATGGTGCCATTTGGTGATTTCCACATTTGCTTCAATTTAAATTCTTCTACACGCTTTTCATCGGGTGTAATAGTGGCACACTTGATGCCCACATTGTACTTCTTAATAGCTTCAGCACAATCGATTGTAACCTGATCATTGGTTTCATCACGATTTTCCATGCCCAAATCGTATGTGTGCAATTCAATGTCCAAAAAAGGTAAAATCAATTTATCCTTGATGGATTTCCAGATGATACGTGTCATCTCATCGCCAAGAATGTCAACAACTGGACCAGCACGAATTTTGGTTGCCATCTGAAAGGGAGAGATATAAATTGCATTAGTTGGAAGTTTTGAGTTGAAAGAAATATAAATTTAAAAATCGAAGTCATCAGAAGTGCTACTATATATTTATACAGCAGTAGAGTAGAGAAGGCAATGCCAGAAATCTAATTTCGATCTTTTTACATCGATTCTAGAACAGTAAACTATTTTCCAAAACAGTTTTTGAAGTGGTCATGAATTCAGTTGATGTATATAATTCAATTTGTCTATCGATTGGTGTAATAAAATTATTCCAAATTCACTTTTAAACTTTTCCGATCGATTATTGCAAAATATGTTTTTAACAAAATCGGCCCAAAACAAGCTTTTAAGTTGGTTGGGCATTCGCCAGATGAAGATGATGTTTAAAGTCTATAGTGGTCTTGAAAAAACTTCGGCCTATTGCCATTGACTGGTGCAATCAATTTTATTATAAAATTCGGGTCAAAGGGACCCTCTGGTGTCATATCGACACATAAATACCAAATTTTCACATCAGGGCATATTTTCAATGTGCTTGTGTATGTCGAAATCGTCGATTTTGGCCGACATCGTATATTTATTTTAGAGAATCCAAATTTTTTCGCTTTTTTTTTAGTTAAATTATAGATGGAATGACCCATATGTGAGATTTTTATCAGCATTATAACGACATAATTACTTCAATGCTGTTGAATATACACAGATATATGTATTTTATTCTATTTGGAGCCCTAATTATACGCTTGTAATGTTGCTATCTGTTAAATAAAAGTCTGTGAAATGGCAATGCGTGACGTACCGCAGCGTGAAATTCTATTCTCAACAGATTTCGCAATACGTCACGTTTCCGAATTAGATTTTGAAGAGAAAAAAAGCAAATCGAAAATATTTGCGGAACGAAAAATTAAAATTCAATTACCATTACTAGTGACATTTATTTTTCAGAAGGAAAATAATAAAAAAAACATGTTTTCCAGTAAATGATTTCTACGGTACGTTACGTGTGGAGGGATTACAAGGAGCAATCACATTACGAGCGCATAATCAGGCCTTAAAACTCACTCCAGCATTGTTCATGATCACAGCAGCGAAGGCGCGCAAAAGTGTTGGCGACAGCGACCGGGTAAAACGTAGAGAATGCATTATTTAATACTAATTTTTATTCGTAATAATCAGTTTAACGATAAAATTATACAAAAATTGTTATCACTTTTCAAATAATTAAATGCACTTCTGAATAAATGTACAAAAACAATCCGATTGCAATGAAAATATAAATTTAATTGAGTTTCCACTGCCGATAAAGTTCAATCTATTGAATTGAAATCAATTATGCAACTACATGGGAAGGCTGAAAGTTCTCATTGCTCATTGATAAGGTTTCAGCTGTAGTATTTCTGTATATGACAACAAATCGTTATCAACTTTTTGGATTTCTTAACAAGTCACTCAAAACCACTAACTCAGCTGATTAGGCCGCATGTAAGTTTTACCACACATGTAAATGTAATAATCTCGCTTGTTCGCATCAAAGAGGATCAAAAGAGATGAAGCTCTATTCTGCCCAAAAATTCTGCTCACACGTATTGCATGTCAAAGAATGCGTGTGACTCGTACAAAACAATGCTACCGTATGTTGACAATTAACATTTGAGGAAATTTGCTTATGATTTGGGATATTATTAGGCGATTGGGGGAATCTCTTGGGAAGTAGAAATATTTATGTAATGCTGTTAAATAATTGAGAGGTTTCATAATGTTTGAACATTATCATAACTTGAAAAATGTTTCAATTACTTAGTTTTTATTAATTTTTGTCGGTTTTTCTGTAAATGTGATGAATACATGTTACAGAAGTGAGAAAGAAAACTTGCAAAAAATTATATTATCTCCTCATTTAGGCATGGAGACTTGATAAGGAGCTGTTCATGTATTAACTACAGTGCCTAACGTAAACAGAGGGACGTTGATTATTTTCTACATATAAAGTAGCATTGTCTATAGTATTGTTAAAGAAATATAACCATTAATAAAAAATTTTTAAAGTCAAAATGAGTTTCGTTTAATTCGAAGAAAAAAAGCAAAAAAGGTCATATTACATTCTTAAATCCACATTAAAATGCAAAAATTACAGAAGTTTAATTCTAAACTAACTTAAATCTAAAATTTGAGAACAAAATCTAACGAACACAAAACATTTTACCTTTTTGTGCTGCTTCATTTTAAAACGATTATGTGAGGACAAAACGCTACGAAAAAAAAACATTTTTCTCCGTCGAACTAACAACAATTTTCAGCTATAACAAGTTTTTAATAAAAAAAAGAATCTCAGGAAGATATCATTATTCTATATTCCCAAAAAAGTCATTCTTTTCAATTTATTTTCATAATTTAATCATGAAACTTAACTTTATTTTTATTAAATTATATGAAAAAATGCCATTATGCTTGGAAATTTAACAGTATTGAAGCTAGACAGAATCTTTAATAATAAGCCAAATGTACTTAAAATATGGCAAGTGTTCTGAATATACTGTAAACTTGCTGAAAGTACTTACGACGATTTGTCAGGATGCAAATGTACCGAAAATGTCATATCTGATATGTATACGCAAAATTAAATTAACTTGTTGAAACCCGTCATAATAACTTGCTTTGGGAAAACTTGCCGATTTCAACAATTTCCGGCATATTTTTTAAGTTATTGTCCGTAGGGGCAACATCATAACATCGTGGTGAAAAAAAAAATTTTCTGAAATATTTGCCGAAATATGAGAATTTTAAAATACAATTCCAATGCTTTTTGAAACTTTCCACACAAGATATAACATATTTTGATTGTTAAAACTCATTATGATTTTTTTGATGTGCATGATAATGTTCTTTTCATTCCGTTTTCTTTATAAATAATTAAGAAAAAGAAGAAGAGTACTAAAAAATATTCAAGAAATTGTGAGGTTGGAAAAAACCTGGTCCCATAGAAATGTAAGGTTATGCAAAAGTCGGTCCCATTTGGATTTGTCAAATTTACTGATTTTTGCAACCGTGCGAAAGTGAAATGTGGTGAATAAACTGACAGCTGATTTTGAAGTCCCACTATAAATGACATTTCGCAATAAAATCGAAAAACTTTCAAAGGTAAGTCATTTTAAAAATATAAGCCACAATTATTTCTTTTTTAATTTGTCAGATGCTGGTACGACTGCCACATTGGATTTTTATTATAAGCGGCGTTTGGCAAAGTCAAATAGCAGTCAACTTAATGATGTCTGATTACAGCTGAACACATCTTCTCCTATGCAGCTGATACAAAGTTACATTCAACAATTGATTCGATTTATTTAAATACTTCAAAACGTGTCTTAGACATTGTCAAAGGACCGCATAAGCTCTTGGAGCATTTACAAGCTATGCGAAAGTATTTAGTGCTTGGACAAGGCGATTTTATTGGAATCCTAATAATAATTTATTCAGGCTGAAACTTCGCCAGAAAATTCAAGAACTACAGCTTAAATCCAATATTCAAACACAGACTCTGATTAAACGTATGCTGCCCTTTGGCGCTGTTGCTGTTGCGACTTTAGTATATTCTATAGCCACTTATTTTTAAGATTTTCTTTGCTTTTCATTTCATTAAAATATCTCTTAAGCTAGTACTTGCGCTAAAATACTTTTTTATGTAGACGATGCAAACTTATAAACATTACAACCAAGATGAAAACATTTAATATTCATGAAAGTCATAAGTCATCTGGTCTATGAAATGGGTGCTTAGTAGTCAAAAAATAGTTTTCCACTTTTTTTCGATTTGAATAGACGAAAGGAGTTGTTTACCTTTAACAGCTGTTTTCTCGAAATCTTGTGCGCAAAATTTGGTGGTGAAGTATTTTATGACATTTCTCAGATGAGCAGGCTACCATATGTAAAAACTTTTAGCTAAAAAAAGTCTGCAAGTGATTTTTGCTTATTTAAAGGTCAAAACACCCGTAAACTAAATTATTTATTATTTGACTTTAATAATTTTCAGAATTTGTCTAAATTACGTTGATTTTTTCGACTATATAGTGAAAATAATTTCTAAAATTCCCTTATTTGAACAAAAATGCCCTAAGTGGTAAAGTCTAGATTTTTATTAGTCACCATAGGTGGGTGAGTTTTTAAAAACAGCGACGCGACTGAATTTTTTTGCGTTAGTATTAGAATTCTGCCGAGAGCTTCATCTCTTTTGATCCTCTTTGGTTCGCATATACGACATGTACACATCTACATTTACATAATTTATCGTTAATGTACTTTCAATTAATAACAACAAAAAGTATGTTTCACTAATATCAAGCCACGGCGTTATTAAATTATTGCCTCGTGCGACAGACAATTAAAATGTTAATTCGGCAACAAAAATTTGGTACTGTGCTTTCATTATAAAAAAAATTATTTTGGTTTTCATCATCTATCTGATTAAGAGAACAGTGATGCCTTTTTATCGAAATAATTTCGAAGGGATAATTTATTTTCTATAACATCTGAATCGTACATTGCGAAAACAAAAAAATTCCATACAAGTTTTGTTGTTTCTGAAATGAATGATTCATTTATTATGCATATACAGTCATGGATATATATTTTTTATATTTTCTTATGCTACAGTATTGTAAATGTTATTAACAAACTTGCTTGGTTTTTTGCAGATATATACTCAATATATATTCAACAATAATACGAACTTCAGCTATAATCCATTATCCATTGAAAAAAAATTGTTCAAAATGTAAAAAAACTATGAAATGAGCTAGATACATAAATGGCACAATCTTTGCACAAGACACAATGCACAAACATTGATGACAGCTTCACATGTGCGACCCAAACTCTCCATGTTTTTTCGCATTTTGTTTTGGGTATGGCATTTCAATCTTTCTCTGCGGCAGACCAAAGATCGTACATATTTGTATCATTTTTCTTTACGATTTCAAACTTGACTTCGATCTACAGGTTCTCTATTGGATTTAAGTCAGGACTTTGGGCTGGCCAATCCAAAACAACTTTGGAGGAGTGTTTGGTGTAATTATCTTGCAAAAATGTCGACTTAACTGGCATGGAATGAAGTGCATATGGTTTCATATTGTGTCCAAATGCTGAAATTTGTCCATTTTGTCATTGATTTTTATAAATGGGCCTACGCCATGCCAACAAAATGCACTACGAACCATAATATTCTCACACCCTTGTTATCAAAAACAGAGTCTACAGCAGAAGATATCAATGATTTAAATGTTCGTGCATACCAAAAAGTCAATAAATGCAATTTAAACACGATATTTTCAATTTTTTCTAAGATTTTGCCATATATAGTATGTGTCGTCTAGCTTTTTTCATCGGTTTTGTTACATTTGATAGTTTTTTTTTTGTTAATGGATTATATCTAAAGCTCGTATTATTATTGAGTATGAAGGATATGTCTTTGCGAAAAACCAAACACTTGAAGTTTGTTAATAATACATATTTACAATACTGTAGCATATGAAAGAAAATATAAAAAAAAAAATTTGCCATTTATATGTCCATGTTACAGCCAGTAACAGTACATAATGGAAATGCTATATCTTTCAGTGCCGGTGTTCGTTATTTCGAAGCGACCTTTCAAGCAACGAATAATATCGCTCTACAAAAAAACAATTACAAATGTCGAGTAACATAGGTAAGGACAACTAATTTAGGGGTCTTTAAGGTTGCTGAGTTCGAAAAGACAAATCTTTCCTTTTCGTTTCAGAAAGCTTTCTGCAATGTGTCTGACCGGACCAAATTTTGTTTTCGTAAGGTTGCAACGAAAACGACAAAATACTAAACTTCATTGAACGATATCGTCAAGAGAAAAAAAGATATCTCAAAAAACTAAAAAGGGTTTTGAAGGGTAAGAGTAATACTTTCAGATGCCGCAACCAGTTTTGGAAAAAAAAAATTTATTCGCGATGTAAAATATCCTCAAATGTAGCCAAAAACCGTGTTTCAGAAAGCTTTCTGCAATGTGTCAATGTCCACTTTCTGATCTGAAATTTTTCTGAAATGTTACAGAAACCTTATAAGGTTAAGGAGAAAAAACAATAATTTTATTACATCCTACGGACTCTGCATTTTTATATTTTTTCTATCCGCATCACTTGCGCTGTTATTTGTTATTACTTTGAACTGCAAATTATTGTTTTATTTTATGCGCATAGGCTAGGTGCTGCTATTAAATAGCTATTATATACGAGATCAAATCAGGTTGGTTCTCTGTTTAATGTTTTGTTAAGTATTGTTTTGTCTTGCGATTTTCAATTATATTAAATCGTGGCAAACAATCAGGCATGTTCTGCATTTCACCTCCGAGTGAAATTCATGTGAATTTCAAATAAACTCATGTAATTTAGTTCACTTTCAAGAAACGTTGAATCTGTAAACTGTTAGAAAAATTTCAATGAAACATTACATTTGAAATACATAAGAAAGATTTCTGTTACGTGGAAACAGTTCTAATATTGTACGTACTATTTATGAAACGTCAAGTGGGTATGGAAATGAGTACTATTTTAAACAAATAAAAACAAGTTTTTGCCCAATATTCAACTGTATACGTAATTTAGCAACATTCACAGCCGATTAAGAGAGAAGCAAATATTGTCACCGGCAAATGCTGTATACATACGAGAATCTATAAGAGCAACAATATGAATACAACAAATGATTAAGCATTGTATGTATATATGTATGTACTATGACATGCGGTATGTGAGAACACCCTTTTCCTCTATAACCGCTACTTAGCCCATTAACGTAGAGACTGAACTTAGCAAATAGAAACTATGACCGACCGAGCTTTCTTCATATTGTTGATTTTTCAGATTAGTTTATCAAACAAGGAATGAAATCGTTTCATAACCAGATAAAATATAAAAATGTGGTGCGATATTTAGTATCGCCATGTAGTACGTGTCTGACAATAAGTTGCATATTTAATTGTTACTTTTACTTGTACAATATTAAATACGCTCCCTTTCTTTTAGCTTGAATTAAAAGTTATTTTAATTTCTGTAAGTTTGACTGTACACCTATTCATTGAAAATGAAAAAAAAAGTTGTGATCACCTTTTGGGGTTGCATTAGTTAACAATTTAAATTTGATGTAAGCCATATTGAGCACGATTTGAAGAATTTTGTGGACTAGAATAGTAGTAGAAGAATTGCTAGGAATTTTTTTTTCTTTCAAATACATAATTCAAATCAAGGTAGACAACACCAGTCGTGTATGTTTCGAGGGGAACAAAGGTCAGTTGCGGGTACAAAATGCAACACAAACAGCAACGCAATTTTAATTCAAAATATTTTCAACATATGTAGGTATACTATATAGAAGAAATTTTAGTCAAATTTATTTTTAGTTTCTAATAAAAGTAGACAAAGTCTAACTCTGATCAAAAAGTGCTGTGTCAGTATCCAACTCAAAATTTAATAAAATCTCCACTGATTAATAAAAAAATCTATACAGATAATAAATGTACATTATTTTAGATAGTGAAATTGCTGTTTCATCTACATATGTAGCTACACATGTTATAATTTGTTAAATGACTTACTTTTTTTAAGTAGTTTAAGAACTTTAGTTTTTAAAAGATTAATGCCGGCTATCAATAATTGCGGCTATTGTTGTTTCTGCACACAAAACGATTTCTCTTTTTTCCCAAAGAAAAAAACGAAACTTGAGAACAACAGTGGAGCAACTGAATCACCTACTACGTAAAGCAATAACACACTGGCAAAAGTTTTGTACCGAAAAATGACAAGAACCTGAATGGTTGAGAGAAAAAAAAAAATTGTTAAAAAAAAAGAAAATTAAACACAAAGTGGAACCAATAAACTGGTTTGGCAGCAGCAAAGCTTTTGCTTCTAGTCCACAAACTACAAGAGCGCATGATAAAAGAGAGCAAGATATCAATCAGTGTATTCACACAAATTAGGGAATAATTTATTTTTAAGGTATAAAAAAACCTGATTTGAATAATTGTAACTTCCCATAAAATTATTTTGGAAGAGTTTATAACTATAGCAATTCCCGCCCTTCTAAAAAAAAAAATTCCTAAATAATTTTTTTTTGGGGAAAAGTTGATGACTTTTGACATGAAATTCCAGGTCAAACCACTACCGGTCAGTTGGTAACGCTAACTCCACTTTAAAGATCAAAGCCTGTGCTTCGATGTCGATCAGATGAGACTTAACTTGTCTATACCTCTGTTATGTAGACCATGTTGAACCGAGATATTTGAGATATTAAGGAAAGAGGGATATTTTTTAACTTAAAGCTAGTGAGAGTTGAAATAAGAAGATTAAAAAAGTTTCCACGAAAAGTCCACAAATTATTGATTAAAAAAGTGCTTCCAGTAATCTTAATAAAAACCTTTAGCAATGCTTGTCGTAGTGAGACTAGATCAGGCCCAGCGGAAAAGGTGTCCTCAGTGTAGAAAAATCGACTACCGATAATTTTGCGTGGGTCGAATTCTCTACCCGAGCTTTATAAAAGTCTTTATCAATATTTCTGTACATCATTTATGTAGTTTGTTGAAAAATATTTCATTTATATATCAATTTGTAAAAGATCATTGCGATTAGAAATGAATATCAAGCAACGCAAGAACACCAGGTGGCCATATATTTTTGCCCGTGCTCTCCAATTTTTCGGCTTTTGAATCCAATACCCCCAGCTACGATCCAAGTAACACGCGACTTTTGCGCTATTGTAAGGTCTATGTGAATCCAAGCTATTAAATTGCAATCGTAAATTTTTTATTAATTTACATTCTATAGCGATTTCGAGTGACACATTCTGTAGCACCTTTACAGTCTGTCTCTGAATTTTTTTGCAAATAAGAAGGTGCAGAAACGTTCCGAGAGTGCTCCAGAGCATTTCGCTCGAAACCGCTACTAATTTTTCATGTTGAATAACAAAACAGCTCCCCTCCCCTCCCCACCGTCCTAGACTTACGTTGTCACACGACACCCGAGATTTATGTTTTGCCGGCCCTGAACTTGGTTTTCTTCGTAAAAACACGTTTAAGTCTTTTATAACAGCTTTAATTAAGATCGTTGCACAAAAATGTGCTTTAACGAACTTTGCTATGTTGATTCCGAATGCGACGCTTGAATTGCTACATTTCTATTTCAATAACATAAAAACCTTCACCTTTCAAAACGATTTGGAATAAAAATGTACCTTAGCAAATTATTTTTTTTTATTTTATTCGTACGCGAAATATCAAGTCATACAAGTTTTAGACTGTGTTTTCCTTATTTTATTAAAAGGGCTGATTTTAAAGCATATCTGCTCCGCAAATATGATTTGAAAATCTGTTTTTTTTTTAAATAAATTTAGATTATAAGCAAGTTCTGTTTGTACCACAACCTGAGCTTCAGGTTAATTGATTTTGTGTTATATATTTTCACGAAGACCCGGAATCCAAGGATTGAGAAAATTATCCAGAGCCAGATTTATGGGTATTCTATTGTTTAATATCAATTTCTAATGAACTTTGAATTTTGTGCTGGATTTTATTTATATTTTTGATTGAAAGACAGCATGAAGCGCTGACATTTTGTTGCGTTGTTGCCGCAGTTACAATATAACAATTTCTATTTGCGCAGCAAAGTTCGGCAGCAAAACGCTTGGCAGCAAAACGAGTTGCTATCTGTCTCTTCCTATGCTTCACTGTTCTATTTGAGCTTAATGTTAACAGACATTACTGCTGCAGCCCCAATTGTGTTTTACGCAAAGTTTAGCTAAATTGTTTGTTGGTATGCTTGCGAGTGCCTTAATTAAACGAAGCCTGAAAGTATGCAATAATACGTAACATGTTGGTTATCGTTTGCATGTCAATTTTTTTCAAAGTTTTTTTTTTGTTAGCTGTAGGTGTGTCATCTTCAAATAATTGCCGGCAAGCAGAGCCCATAAACTAGAAGCCACAAATTTGTTCCAATTTGTTGATGATGATTCTCTTCTTTCCATAGTTCCCAATTTGCTTATGAGCATTTTTGTGGCATAGAGTTTTCTGGGCATTCCAGAATGACTGAATATTTATGATAAGAAAAATCGACATATGTCCTAATTTTTAAATAACAATAATAACGTATCTGTCGATGTTTTCACACATCGCCATTTCATGAAAAATCGTGAAATTACAGTTTTTCTGTTTAACTATTCCGGAGCGGATGTGGCAGTCCTACCTCTCCCTTTTACTTGAAAGTACGTAAAGAGCTTTCATCCGTTCAAGTGAATGCCTGGTTTTTTTGCCTTTCACGGAGGACCTATTTATTTTGGGTCATTTCGTATTAAAAGAAAACATTTGAGAGGACATGGGAAGGCGTTTCATACTACATATAGTATATCTTTTGCCAACTATGAAGTTTTCATATGTAAGTGACGCGATGTTAACTTTTAAAATTGTTGGATGTTTTTGGATAAGTGATGTGTTGTTATATTGCTTATACTATTGTTGATAAGAAAATGGCAAAACATAAATTGACAACATGCAAAAAATTTTCTACAGATCGCATCAGGAACTAGAAAAGTAGCTGACTTTGCAATCACAATACGGAAGCACTAGAACCCATTCAAAATTTGAATGAATATATGAATGTGAAAACGGGGTCTAATAATTTCTGAAAGCGCAGATTTGAGACTGCAAAATCTCTTCAATTTACAGTCCATGTCTTTACTTATCTATAAAAATTGCAACTGAGTCCCATCCCATACTTCGCTTCTTTCTTTTAAAACGAAAGAATACATCAGTGATGCGAATTGGTCTGTGGTAAAATGATTTCGACATTAAACTCTAGATTTGCTAAAACTTACCGAATCACAAGATTTTTCTTCAAGGAATACATTACAGCCGCTTTTAGGTGCGTGTCCTTTTTCACTCATTTGTCTTATAATGAATAGTTTGTTCCTTGACGGAACCCAATTTCGTTTTAAGTAATGCACACTGAATTTGCGAAGGCAATAATCTTTTGAGAGCAGCTAATGATTATCCAGTTTCAGAAGTACTTTATTTAATTGTTTAAATATTAGTATGATTGTTCACTTTTTTGTTGTAAATGACAACTCGCAAATATTACATTTAATTATTAAAATAAAATTAGAATAACAAAAACTCAAAACAATTTTTGAAACTTTTCGCAAATGTAAATTGATCAACACCCAAATAATTCAGCGAGCACAGTTGCAGCGAGGCCAAGTGTTGCCAACTTTCACCATTATTTGTTCTTCTTAAGTTGTCAAAATAAAGTGAGACAAAACGTGTATTTTTTCAAACATTATTATATTCTTTGAAGGAAAACATTTCAATTTTTTTGTGTTTCTAGAATAGTTTCACTATTGGCCACAATTGGATACTCTGAATGTTAATCATAAAAATGGCATTCCATACTTGCCATGAATTTGATATTCCGTGAGCTTGACGTTTCATACTCTGTTGTGAGCGAAAGTTTGACAGAAGAATAATTTTTTGTTCCAATGTTTTAGTCAATTCTAAAAAAAATATGCAAAAATATATAAGTTCCAGTAATTCAAGCAATAGTGTAGTGCGAATGTTAATTAAGTGAAAACTTTGTAACCGCAAGAACACCACGCCATGGCTTAATATAATTTGCCCATTTTGACAGTGCCATTTATACAGACATAAATTATGGTCACGTCATCAACTTTTTCCCATAAAAATGTTACTTTTTTCCACAATAAATTTAACTTTTTGGGACTTAAAGAAAAACATTCTTTTGTTTGGGAAGGCAGGGATATCCTTCTTTTCAACTTGGCAGCCCTGTCTATATAAATTTGCTGTAATGCAGATGCTAAGTATTGTAAGTCAACGTTTACACGAGGAAACTCTTGACAAAAAGTTTTCCTGTTGGCAAGAAGGGAAAAACGAAAGGGTGGTGTACAGAATTTGTCGTACCCGCGGATTCCCTTTCGTTCTATTCGTTAGCTGATATTATGCTTTGAATTTACGTTACGTTACGTTTTACGCAAAACAAATTCACAAAAGAGAGTAGACGACAATTTGTTTTACCGAATTTGCTCCTGTAAACGTTGACAATGTAGATCACATCTCTATTGGTATTGGTAATATTCGCTTTTTTATGTGAATTGAAATTTTCAGATATCGATTTGGATCCTATCGGCTTCCATTTTAATCGATATAAGCTTACGTGTTTGCGGCAAAAGAACCAACAAGTGAAAGAGATTTGTTTTAATCTGAATACGATTTGGTAGTAGATATGTAACTACAAATATATGATTAATCTAGTAGTATTTGCCCAGCACTTATGTAATTACCAAATATTAAATAAATTCTTCAATTCTATAGTTTATGTCGCATATTAAATAATATTATACAGTTGTTTCAATTAAATTTGCTATAATTAAGGGAATTTCCAAATTTAAAATTTGATGAAGTTGAGTGACTGAAATGTCTTCAATAAAAGTTAAGCTGAAATAATTCAAAAAATTAACATCATATATCAAACGCAAACAATTTTAGTAGCTGATATATTTGTTAAAAAAAGAAATGAAAAAATTATCGCATAATATCACTTTCTCTCATACAAAAAAAAAAAATTGTTATTCACACATATAATCAAACCACTTAATGGTTTGTCAACCTTGGCTATCTCGTTGATCAATTTACTTAATGATAACACAATTAAGTAAAATCAATTTTTATGATCTCAAAATATGAAAAATACATTGTTTATTTTATTTATTCATGATTAGACAGAAATCACCTCAGTGTCGTTAATTTTGTTTCAAATTTAAATGACAGCTGTTGTCAACTTATGCAAAACATTCCATCAATTAACGGTAAAATTCATACAATGAAATCACTGAAAAATACTTACCAAGTTGAAGAATGAAAAAATAAAATCGAAATCTCAGAAGTTTCATTTTCATTTAAAATACTAATACGTTTGATACCCAGATACATACATATGTAGATACGTCTATTGAGAAAATAAATGATTTATAAAATATTGCTAAAATATACCAATCAGTAGTCGCATTATAGCATAGCGAAGTCATACCAACAGAGCAGGGGTATTCACGGAGTTGTATTTACACAAAACATACATATGTTTATTGATAGTGTTGTCAACACGTTGACATATTACATATCAAAACGACTTATCGATGCAAGTGGTTAATTGCCTTAGCATTAGAAAAAAAGTGGTTACAGTTTGACCAGAGGGCGTGTCACTTACTATAAATGCAAGTGCAAACTTTAAAACGTTATACTGAAAAATGTATTTATAGTTGTGGGACCCTAGACTAACGTTAGGAATGGTTCTGAAAAGCTCTGAGTAAAAATTTGATGAATTTCGTCAAGAGGGCATGGCACCTCCTATACAAGCAAACAATGCGAAACGTTACACTAAGAGAATTATTCAAGATTATGGAATCAAATTGCTTACATACATACAGTTGCAGTCAACTAATTAGCAACGCAGTGATGTAGTACATTTGTCAATATATCAAAATTTTTTGCAGAAACTTTAAAAATTTTATACTGATTCATGGTCTTACTTTAATTATTTGTTACATTCACTTTATGCAAAAAGGACCTCCAACTATTTTTATTTTGAATATATTAAGCAAAGGTTAATAATCCTGTCGGTCATATTTTTAATAAAAGCAACTTTTTATTTAAAAAAAATTTAATATTTCGTTGCAAAACCATTATTTCTTATAACTGCCTCACACCTCCGAGGCATCGACTCCACTAATTTTCGGCACACATCACTTGGAATTGCTTCCCATTCCATCTTTACTTTTGTATATAATTCCATTTAATAATCAATTCACATAAAAATTCAAATTACTTGGCCGACAATTTTAAACTTAAGCTTAAAAGAAATTCTATGTGATAGCCGTTGTTAATTAGGTGACCGCAACTGTATATAATAAATTGTTCGACTACACAAAAGTGGGTGAGTTTAAACGAGAGGGCGTAGTACAAGGCGAGCCATAAACAATAACTTTTCTAGCTAGGAATGTGACGGCTATACATCTGTCATCACTGTAAACTTCTTTCCACTTAAAAGGTTGGTTTTAACTAGCTTTTAGCCAAATTTAGTGTTTTCTTCTTTGTTTCCAAATGTTTTTATATTTTAATAATGTAAGAAGATCTCACAAGTGTCTCTACAAAATTTCTTTAGTATGTCATTTATATTAAATAACAGCAGATACATCTTACCGATGTTTAGAGAAAAAACATGTATAGTATATATTAGAAAAAAGAAGTTGAAAAATGCTATAAAATAAAAATACCAACTATGTTTATAAATGAAGGCGATAAGAAAACACCAAACAATAAACATTAACTGATGAACGAAAACGAAAGAAATGTACAATAACAAATTGACTTTCTCTTAAAAAATTAGTGATAGAAAAAAAAAAACACAAAAATAATTAATTGTAACACCGCATCGTATTGAAGGCTATGCAACTGCCGGCTGTTCAGACCAAGCCCGAGTTTCGGACACTGGTTGCATGGATCCCCGGCAAAGGAGAAAAAAACAACGCGTGGCTTCCGCATTTGCCAGCAGCCGCTTGAGAATCTTTACACAAAAACACGCAGAGTTACATATGACCATAATTAAACGCCGTAAAAGCTTTCCGGCGGCGTTGTAACGGCTTACGTGCTTATGTTACGTTATTTGTTTAAATTTCGTTCATTTCAATTTGGCTGCGTTTCATTTCATTTTGAAGATTGGAGCAGCAGAAAAAACGAAAATCAAACGTATAATCAAATTAAAGTTCTGCGCTAATGGCGTAAAGCGCATCAGGTGAATCGAGTGTGAAAGATTCCGAAAAAATACCATCATTAAGTTGCGACCGATCGAGCAAATGAACGAGCGTTTTAACGAAAGTGAAAGATGCCGCACATTTGTAACTTGCAGATACAATTGACAAAAGAAAACAAGAGAAAAAAGCTTCCATAACAAAAGAAACCGCATTGCCCTGCAGCGAATAGATAAATTAAATCAGGTTTTAATTTGATAAAATGTTAAATTTGCAATTTAAATGTGCGCAAGCGCAAACAATTTAACAACAGCTACTGTTGTTCGCTAATAAATAAATATCTACGAGATAACAAATTGCTTGCTATGTAGCTACTTAATCCACAAAATGAAAGATGGCAAATTAATATTCGCAATGGGCCAATCAGAGATGTGACGATTGTTGGATAGTTAAAAAAGAGCAATAAAAAACTCTCCAATCATGAGTTTCGTAGAAAGCATCATTTGGTATTTTAACTGAGAGTCGTTCTGACCGAAAAGTGGATATAATAGTTAGAAAGATTTCGGAATCCTGAGGAATAAGCCAAAAAACTCTTTACTCACGGTGTAAAATTTCTCTCATTTTGCAAGCTCCGAAACGCAAATTTTCTACGCATATTATGAAACATCCTATTGTATTGACAGTTTTTGGTTTTGACAGTTATTGGACTTCATTCAGCCAGGAAATTTTGATCTTCTACTAGATGCACATTTAAACGGTAGTATTGTGGAGGTTTGTCTATATCGTTGATAATGACGATGATTATACTAAGTGTCATGGTTTGTGGAGGAGCACTATTTAGTTATCAATATTAATAGTGACCGGTTATCTCTTCTTTTACCCTTTACTTGAGCGTTGGGATGTTCCATTTGTTCCATATGATAAGGTTAGTATTGAGAGACAACAATTTCGACAGCCTGTGAAGGGTAGTTGTATCGCTATCAATCCCGATGCTTACTCCGAGCGACTTTGCGAACGGTGCTATTGACGAAGGTGGTTCATTTTCTTTAGTAGTTTACGCTGATGACATATCCGCTATGGTATTTTGTAAGCTCCTTTCTACTTTTAAAGAACGTCTACAGTTTGAGCTTTCTACAATTGTCATATGAGCTCAAAATGCGGACTACGGGTCAACCCGCATAAAATAGAACTCATTCTCTTAAGTATAAAATACGAACTTCCATCCATCGAGCCTCCTATGCTCCATGAAGAAGGATAGATTTTTCAAATAATGTTAAATTCCTGGGTGTAGATCTCTATACAAAATTGGACTTAGAACTAAACATCTCACTCTTGTAAGAACGCCATCCACAAAAGTTGGGGGCTTCAAATCAAACTCTGTGGCTATGGGTCTTGAAATAATTTACAATATAGGAGTATTTAGGTCCAGGTGCTTCTACTAGTCAATATTTACGGCTGGAAGGAGGTCGCTAAGAAACTGCAACAGACGTAAGAACGGAATGGTTGGACTATTCTTTTGCTCGCATGCCACTATAATTAGATCTTAATTGCTATAAGAGAAGAGAAGCAGGTTAATATTATCATATGAAAAAATGCGCATTCTTAACCACGTTTATAGCTGCCCATTCGCTGGATCTTGGCTTTTGCGAGCAAAGCCATTGAACCACATTCACATCTGAGAGTAAATATATTTTTGAACCAAAAGTTGACTTAAGCGAAAAAAAGAGTGGTTAAACGTTGAAATTCCTTAAGCAACAACTTGTAACAGTTTATTTAATTTTGCCCCATTCGTGGGGGTTAACGTGCAGTAGCGTACCTAGTGGGGGGGGGGGGTAAGGGTGCGGTCTCTTCGAGCGCAAGGCTTGGCAAGTGGTCGTCAACTATAACTCATTTTGCTAGAGTTTTTGAATGTCAAAATTGAGGACCTTTATTTTTAAATTTTTGGCCAAAAACACGAAAAGTTCTTTCGGTAGGGGCGGCAAATAAGTACTTTGCCTCGGACGCCCGATATTCGCTAGCCCCTGGAAATGCTGCACATTTTAACATTTTAAATTCACCTCAGCAGTAAAAATTTCCTGCGAAACATCAGAATTTGCTCATGTGAATGTAAGGATACGATTTGGCATAGACCCAAGTTAACAAAGTTTTTTAAACAAATAAAAATATGCACTGACAATGAAATTTCCCACGTAACGGTAACTAAGCTAAGAACGAATTGTATCTAGAGAATAGACAGAAATACCTGCATAATTACAAAGAGCCAACTAATAAAATGCTAACGAATGTGCTTGCTATTAAATGTGTAGTTAAAAACCTATAAAAGCACAAAAAGACCATAATTATGCGAAATACGATAGATTTTAATGTGAGTGATTTTCTCTCTTTATTTCCTTACATGTCCTACTTTAAAGTCAAGAACAATAAAATTTGAGGTTATAATTATTAATTGACGAGATGCGATGCGATGCGATGTGAAATCTACACGTATGTATAAGCACATCCGAGATGGAAGATGTGCTGAAAAACTTGTACCACAACAACACAAAAGAAAAGATCAAAAGAAATTTACGATATATTCAACTTGTCCAAAATGAAGATACAATTTGCAACACAGGAAAGCGATTGATTAATTAATGGGGCTGCTGCTATAGTAATAAAGGCAACAATAGCCTTAGCAGCAACATCGATCCATAACCATAATATTAATAATAACAAGCCATTAATTTGCCGCATTCTCGTTGTCGTAGTGTAATTTCTAATGTAAATAAGCAATTTCGCACAGCTACGAACAGATGAGATATCAGTGTGATATCTCGGATTTTGCTACTTTTCGTGATCGTATGTTTTATTGTACAATTAACCTCGTTTGTTGGTAACACAGTAAGTGGCAGCATATGCGCTCGTAAAAAATATTTGATAAAAATTGAACATCTTTTAGAAAAATATAAACTTTTCTGTATTTTAGCAAGTGATATTCTTACCTTTCTTAAGAAATTATAGAGAGCTTTTGGGTTTACCATCTTAGTTCCGTAAAATTTTTGCCAATTATCTAATTTATAGGGAATTTCCCTCCTCAAAAAAGTTATGATAACGAAGCAGCGTATTAGAAACAAACTTTGAAAATTTTTATTTTCATTATATAAATAACCTAATTTAATTTCGAATATTATAAAATCTTTTTAACATTTTACCTCCACTTAACCATCTTATTTCTGAAAAATGAACTATGTCCTCACAATCAGCTTCCATAGTTTAAAGGAATTTCTACAGCTGGCGTTAATTCATTCTATTGAACGTTTTGCGCATAGACTTGATGTACCACGCAGTGAAATTTCATCAAACATAAGCTAAGAGAGCCATCGGCCATCGGCCATCTTAAAATTATGAATTTTTCAAAATTTTTTTTTGCTGATAAAAATAGAGGTTTGAAAAATTAAATTATCTCAAAACTTATTTTAAATTTGAAGCAGTGGAAAATTTGAACTAGGAATACAAAACATAATAAATGATATTCATAAAAGTGGTGTATATCTATATCACAACATATTTGTCTTGGAGATTTTTAAGCATGCCACATGCTTGCCGGAAGCAAATAAGAAGCTTACAACAATTTAAGTTTCGCTTTAAATTGCTATGCCTTATACAGTATATCTTCTACATAATGGGAGAGGAACTTTCTTCTGGTATCAACCAATTATGGCTTGGTAATAGTTCCGCCTATACGATTTTAATAAGATTTCATATACGACCCGTAATTGTTCCAATATGATCACAAAAAAAAATTTCAGCCTTATGTCTCTGTAGGCTACTGAGATATTTACTGGGTATTTTTATACCAATTGGGCCGTCGTGGTCAAAGCTATTTTGTTGTATTTAAATCATGAGAGTTCATTCTGTGGCAACAACTGGCGATTGTGGTGATGAACACATGGAGTAACGAAGATGAATAATGTGGGGGAAGTGCTATATTTTCTACATCCACATATTCAACGCATCGAAAATTCGCATTTATAGTACATACATTTTTTGGCATGAAACTATTTTCATGGGTAATTTTTTACCCATTGGGCCTTAATGGGCTAATGGGGTGGCACATCTGTAAAAATCTCATGGAAATCGATCGAATCGATCGAAAAATTCACGAAAGGTGACGGTTTTGTGTGAAGGTGCAAAAGGTACCAGTTGCCCGGCATATGGTTTTATAAATAGTACTTACCATTGACCGTCTGAATTCCCCCCGACAAACAATTCCTTTGGAGCAGTAAACACAAATTAACATTGTCTTCCTTCGTGACTGAAAACGTCATATCTCCGAAACGAGTCAATCGTTTTTCATGCGATTTTGATATCAGTCGTTAGACAACACCATGAATGTCCGGTTTTTTTACTCGAAATACTTCAAAAAATCTGTTATTTAAAATTTCTGATCGTAGTCATACAAGATAATGTAGTAACATTTATCTAACAATATTGTGTGACCATATTTCTGATACTGCCCCACTACGTGTTGCAATAAATCTAGATACGAGTACACCTAATACATAAAGGAAGCAGATGCTTTTACGCATCTGTGCACACAGATACGGATACTCTTGTGGTATGCTGTAAATAAATTCTACGAATACGCGCAAATATTTCTTGCTAATATAGTTATTCATTCGTTAATGTGATTGTATCTATGAAATGGAAATTTTACTTTCATGTCCATTAGAGTTAGTCACTCAGCTATTCAGTCAGTCAGTCAGTCAGTTAGTCAGTCAGTCAGTCAGTCAGTCTGTCAGTCTGTTAGTTAATTGGTCAGTCGGTAGTGAACAGTAGAGGCAATGGCAGCAGTCATATTGTGGCATCTTCATTTATTTGGCTAAAGGCGTAATTAAAAATTTCTTTTTCATCAGCGCATTTCTCCTTCTAATTGTTAAAAGTCATCTTTGAAGCGATTGATGCTGCCGCCACCAGTTGCTTCTTCTTCTTCTTTCGCTCAGTGTAGTCTTGCATGGAGTTTTTTTGACTTTGTTTCTTTTTTTTCTTATGTATCTGCATACAGCTTTTAACTTGTAACGCTCGCTATCTTTGCATATCAAATGGCTTTTTAATTTTTTCGTAATTTTTGTTTTTTCTATTAAAATAGAAAACATTTCACCAAAAAATCTGCTAAGTGTTTTCATTGTTAATATGATTGTTTTTGTTGCATCGAATGATGACTATGAACGATGTGACGATTAACGACGGTTAATCTACGCAGCATGACAGCGTGACCCCTGCTGACTTTGCCAATTTTTATGTGGTTGATTTTTTAAGCGATTTTCATTCGACGATTTATGAATTTGTAATTTAATTCAATCTCGCTAAAATATCATAAAAATACCATAAAAGAAATAAATAGAAAAACAAAGCGTAACGAAAACGAAATTTAAATACCACAGTGCTGCCGTTGTTGGGTCTCTTTAGCTCTGGGGGTTTTAATTAATGAAGTCGGTGAAATGTTTGGATAGTGCTTCAATCGATGATTGATGATCGATTTATTTTGTTTTTGCTAAAACAAAAAACGAAAGTGAGAATATGCTGCTTTGAGACAAAGGGTTCAGTTGGAGATTACATTGGGCAAGGTTATGAAAAAAAAAAATTGTTTTATAGTCAATTCATATGTCATTTAAGTGATGTAACTTTTGAATGATACATTTTCCTTCATACTAGTCCGGGAGCTAGTGTTGCTTTTATTCTAATCTAAATTTAATAACGGACCGACCGACCTATAATATATGGCTGTATGATCACCCCTATATATCCTTTACCCACCCATTTCAGTTAGGGGGCGTCAATAAACAACTTCAAAAATATTGAGAACACATAATAAACGCAGCGATTTCATCCCCCAATAAATACCCATACGATCAGCCATGAGCGCAAGAGAGAACGCACCGCACTATATTCCAAATCCACTCACTCACTCACTCATTAACATAAAGCCAGTCGAATAGATATCAATTCAGAAAAAAACCTAAAAAATGTAATATTCTGCACTGGATGTTAGTTGCAAAGGTTTGTGGTGCGCAATATATTACCTGTTTGCAAACGGTATAACCAGTTAAGCCACCATACATTATGGGCACAGCAAGCTGTTTGGAAAGCTTTGCAGCAATGTAGTACATACTCCCAACAACAGACAACTAACTAACTGCTTTGTGGAAATTCAGATCTGGTAAAATCAGTTGGGATGACATTCAACGATAACAAAACCAAGTACTTGAGAAAGAGTGGTGGCCTCCTTTAGAGAAGGTCACCTATTACAAACAACTGCAGAGGGTTCAAAGGGCAGCTTCTATGTGTTTCATCTCGTTCCTCTTGACCTGTTAGGTAAACGGATGGCAGCTTGTTCTGCCATTAGACTCAGGGAAACTATTTGCTGGTCCGAGGGTAGAATAGGGCACTCAACTATTCTTCATGGCTTGAGGTCTGTACCCTCCAAGTTGGACTATATTGTTCCAGGAATCTCATTCAACAGTGATTACGTAATTCACATTCCATCTAGAGATGACTGGAAGGGAGAATTCCCGGGGAGAAGGGGCCATATTACTTTCTGCACTGATGGCTCCAAGCTTAATAACCAAGTGGGTTATGGTATTAATTCTAAGAAACTGAAGATAAGAATTGCTGCAAGGTTACCTGATCATTGTAGCGTTTTTCAGGCGGAGGTTATAGCAATAGAGGGGGTAGCATCCTGGCTAAGGAGGAATGTTGTATCCAAAAAGAATATAAACATTTCTTCAGATAGTCAGGCCGCTATCAAATCTCTGGAATCTGTCTTCTTAAGCTCACTAGCGACCCAACAATGTCGCTCGTCTCTAAACGAGATGGCTCAACATTTTAACATTTACTTCATCTGGGTGCCTTGGCATAGGGACATTGACGGCAATTGCACAAATTCTTCAGGACAAGGAAGGTGTTGGTATGCCACTTACTACCTGCAAGTTACTGCTTAAAGAAGAAATGGTAAAAAATGCTAATAAAAGATGGACTGCAGGGTCAACTTGTAATATAACTAGGCAAATCTGGCCGAAATGGGATGCTAAACGTTCGTCAGAACTTATTTCTTGCACTAGACATAGCGTCTCGTTAGTTGTTGCAGTCATAACTGGCCAATGCCTCATCGGCAGACATGCGGAAAGATTAGGTGCTAGGTCCTTTGACTTCTGTAGAAGTTGTGGAGATGTAGAGAAAAAGAGGAAAAGATTAAACATCTTCTCTGCTCCTATCCCCCACTTGCTACAAAATGCCACAAAGAACTTGAGTCGTTTTTATTTGATGATCTGGATGACCTTGTTAGACATGTTAGTGTAGGTCAGCTATTTAGTTTCATTACGAAATCTGGTTGGTTCAACGAGAGGATATAGTCCGACACTCTGTGGTATCACAATGGATCACATTTGGTCTAAGTGAGTCGGTTTTTCGTAGCTGACTGCCACTCCTACCTAACCTAACCTAACCTAACCTAAGTAAGTTGTCTAATAGAAAACCAATATCTGTTTATAGTTTTGAAACAAAAAATTAATATCAATAGCTACAATTTCGGTGTCCTAAGGGGGCTTACCTGCCTTAAAGTAAACGTCAAATTCACCAGTGACATCTTGGTGGATATCTGTATATGGATTACTCTTGCCAGCCGAAGTAATTTGAAACTATCGAAAATGCTGGACTTAAGACTCTTCTCTTGAGAGCTTAAGGAAGCGCTATATAAAACATTGATATTAACTGTTGCGAAATATAGAGCCGATTGATTTTTCTGAGGAATATCTAATATTTGGTAATATATAATTTATACTTTAATGTGGATGTGAACTGCAAGACGGGCACTGAAAAAGAAAAAGGTATGATCGCCTTGCCGCCTAAAGTTCTGCAATGACCACAAAGACTGTACCCAGAGGAAGATCAAAGGTTATTACATTTTAAAGTAAAGCACACTCTTACGTTTTTCCCCATAAACTTTAATGTGTAAAATATGTAACTATGTAAATATAAATTTTCATGTAATATTAATGGTTGTAATTACATGCGAGAAAGTATATTAAATTCCACTTCCTCATTATGGACATCAATGCTGCTAATAGCAGCCAGCGGCTACTGTGCATAGTTGTGGCCATGCTAGGCGAGGCTATAGAAACAGCAGCAGCAGAATCTTCGAAATGAAGAAAAAAAATATTAGTTTTTTTGTTTTGTAAAAAAAAAAAATGGTTAAGTAACGCATTCATTAGATGATACTCGTTTTGAACAAAAAATGACAAAAGCGCAGATACTCGCATGCGTGTTGTAAGTACGTGTGTGTAGCGCGTTTCACTATTTTTTGACGGATTAATAAAAGTGAAAACATGGCACGGTGCACATTAAAATAAATTACACGCTTTACTTTTTATTTTTTGGCTAAACATTTTTTAGATAATTTTTTTTACAAATTTTTTCGTACAACTTTTTTTTTGTTTCCTTTAACAAGTGAAAAAATTTTTGGGTTCGAGATGTCAAATACAAATACCTACCTAAGTAATTGAATGTACGACGAAAAAATCTTATGAATGCGCATGCGCAGCGTTATGGGGCAATGAAATAAACATAAAAAAGACAACAACAACAGCAATTATAACAAAGGCAATAATAACAACAATTAAATGTTATAGAATACAACAAATTGTATGTTTGTATAACTTTGCACATAAACTTAACAATTCGTTATTTTAGTGAAAATTAAACTTTTTTTAATTAATGTAACAAATTGATTGCTTTTGAGAAAAACGTTGAAAGCAAATTAAACGAATAATTTGCAGAAATTTTTTAATAATAAGTTGCTCTTAAAATAAGCTGGCGAAAAAAGGTTTACGCAATCATTTTGGAGTAATGTACACAATGTGGCTTTGTATAGTCGGGGATATGCCATCTATTCAAAATTTGTTGCATTATTGAATAGAGTAAGTCCCTGATTACGTATGGATTATAATTTCAATCAAATGGCAGCATCGGCTGGCTTGGTAGTGGCCTCTTTTATCTAACCAAATTTTAATAGTTTGAGGTCCTATTCACGAAGAGCTAAATCAACATTGAGCTCAAGTGCCTGGAGCGTTTGTGGGTTGTCTGGGTTGATATTTAAGTGCTTCCAAAATGGTAAAATTAAAAACCAACGGCGTCGAATCACAACAAAAGTACCGATGATCTGTCTGTATTCCAGTTGCTTCAAATTTATATTATATAAAAATTTTTGACAGCTTAGTCATAAATTACTTTTCTTTATTCTTAAAACTTATTTTGGGACTGATCCGATAATTTTTTTTTTTGTTAGCCAGAGATATTCACTTTTTAAAGTATTAAGGGCTTGTTCTACTATTCCACACTAAGCCTTAGGCTTCCAGAAGACCTTGGAGATGAGAGATGACATTTTTAAGCTAAGAATAATGGCTCTCTTCAAACATTCCAAAGAATTTTCACTAAAAATCGAAATTTCAGCTATTTTTTATTGTAAAGTTTTTTTTCGAGGAATCTGAATCAATGTATTTTTTTAAAGCTTTTTGTGAAATCCCACAATACCAGAGTAGCGAGATCAAAAAGAGTAATTCCCGTCAGTCTCAAAAAAAAAAAAAAAAAAAAAAATTTTCTTTCCTCAAATGGTAAAAAGTTAACTTTTTTCGGGATGACCTTATATTTTTTTTTGTGAGCAATTTTAGTTCATAAATTGGCAAAAACTTTAATTTTGGTGTGGGAAAAACTGATGACCGTTGTTTTTTTCTTCTCGCTATTTCAGAAAGTTTTTCAATTCCTACCAGGCCTCCGGCTTTCACATTTAATTCCGGCTCAATCCACCGGGCACTTGGCACCGGCCACTGCACATTACATTGTTAGTACATAGTTGGAAAGCTCCCTGAAAGACAAGAAATTAAATAGACTCAAATTTAGATTTTTGATGAGCTAAGAACTACTAAGAAAAGACTTGGTAGCCTCTAAGCCATCTGGAGGGGTAAAATTTAGTATGAGACTCTGATTTTACATTAACATATCGTCCGATTGAAGTCTCTTTGGCTCCATAAGCATACGTTTTATCGTGCCTATGGAGGAAAAGAGAATTCAGGCGAAAATATATTTATTTTTAAAGCTTTTCTGAGAACCAGCGCAAAACGATAGCTTAAAAATCTGCCAGAACAACCCATGCGTGCCTACTTCTAGATTCTTCAAAATAAACTTATTTTCGAATGTATTTTTGTCCAACTACAAGTATATCGCTTGACATAAGCATAATAGTCATAGTTTGGATATATATTATGCCTATATTCTTACCATGAGAAAACGATTTGTTTGAATAAAACAAACGTATATTTTATATAGATCAATCATATATTTATTCAATATATCAAACATATTTTATGCCAAAGAAATATTTAATTGATCTATAACAAATATACATTTGCTATCTGTTAGTTGTTTTATTTGTTTGCGCATTAAGCACAAATTACAGTGAGGTTTTCTATAGCACTGATTTCCGCCTAATTGAATAATCGCACAAAATTTGTAACATTTAAATGTATCTCAGAGTTACATAGTTGAATACATGAACGACACGAAAGCTGTCCAGCATACTAAATGAATTGAATTAAAAAAATCAGTAGAAAAAATTAGTAGAAAAATCAATATTATCAACTTGATTTTGAATTTTTTGGTTTTTATTGCAATTTTGCCAAATTAAATTTGCATTTCGCGTGTATTTTGTATCCCTAGCGCTTTCACATTACATTGTTATGTATCTCATGGATAACTGAGACATATGACCATTACCATTACCTATCTAATGGTAGCCAACTAAGTAGGTAACCAAATGAACAACCTGCCCGCGTTGACAGTCAGTCTAATAGTCTACATAGATATGGCCTTTGGCCAAATTGATCAGCCGATGTGCGCGTCGGATGTGTAAATAGAAAGGCAGCCGCATAGATTTGCAATTAAGCGTACAGGTACTTGGGTTAAAACAACAAAGACATAACAATCGAATGAATGCAAATTGAAAGTAAAACTTTTGGCAAAAGTTACAGGAAAAACAAAAGAGCGCGAAAAAAATGTTGGTTCAATGAATTACTTTAGTCAGCAATTATAGCAATTGACAGTTGTAACGCATGGCAACGCATGGCAACGTGATGGTAAGTGTGGTCCAACGAAATCTAATTTACACGTATCATGTGATTGTAGCTGCATTCATTAAATCATTTTCTAATACTTAATGTGATTTATATTAATAAGACTTAAGGGGGGTCTCTTCTATGACCGGCTGCAAAGAAAGTATTTCCTAAATAATAATAATTTATTGTATAATTTAATAAATAAAGCTCATAATATTCAAAATCTACGGTGCTGCTGTCGTTGAATATATCTTGGGAATGGCAAGCTTAAAAGTTGGATGCCACTATACATGAGAACGACAAACACCTGGAAAAAAACCAGTCATCTTTTTTATAGCACATTTTGTAAGGTGCGAAATAAATGGGTTAATATACTGGGTGATTAGGAAATGCAGTTAGAGAAGATGCTAGTGCAACTTGTCGATCAGTGATTTCATTGAACACCTAGGAAGACAGATGCAGCGGAAAACATGGGGTCGAATGGTAGATAACGTTTTATCAAAAATCGGAACGAACTGCCATATTATAAAACAGCGAAATAGTTTTTTCAGGCCATTCGCAACATTTTCAGGGTTATATTCTGAGGTTAAGCAATGGAAAAATATGTCTGTATGAGTAGTGAAATACTCTTCTATTTTATTAAAATTACAATTTTTATAATGAAATTGTGTTAAAAAACTGTTATATGAAATTTTGAGCTTTGAAACGTCTCTTGAATGATTTCAAAGCAGGGTCGACAACATTTGGCCAAACCTCTGTTTCTCAAACTCTAATATACTTTTCCGTAAGTTTTTGACTTTGAGGATATCCTTATTCAAGATACTTGAGGTCATTTTATAACGTAATAATTTTTGTTTTTTATTAAACCATTAGTGCACGGTAAAAACAAGAGCTCGAAATTCTTGTAAATATTAATCAAAATTACAGAAATATTAGTAGAATTTTTACTAATCTAGAAACGGTTCGAGTTTCTAACAAAAATTGCTAAGCATAATATAAAAATTGCATCTTCGTTCTCATCAATTTTTCGAATGCATGTTTTAAATTTTTACAAAGTAGATATTAATATAACTAAATTCACGTACTAAATTACTGAAATAATTTATTGAATTTTAAAAGGACTGTACTATTTTTTCGTTAGGAGATGTAATATTATTAAAAACTACATCGTAAAATTTATATGATGAAATAATTAATAACTGAAGTTGATTTTTAGAATATATTGCATCAGCTATGTAATTTTTATATACTTTATAGAAATTTTATGCTCAGTACTTTTAGTGCAAAAACAACAAAAAAATTACAAGTGCAAAATGCATTAATTGTTGGAGATTAACTCCAACAATTGTAAAGGAACAAAAAATGGGCAACCAGCTGCTTATAATAGTTTCAGTGACAGCTACGTCACATCTGCAGTAAGCTTTGTTAGCCGATGTTAAAGAGTCTGCAAACACACTAAATTTAATTCTTTGCATTGACCAATTAAGAATCATAGCAAACAAAACACAAACATAATTAAAATTACTTATCTTGATTTAAAATATTAATATGCATGTATATGAATTAATTCAATCATACTTTATAACATAAGAGTTTGTAAAAATTATATTCTATAAATACATTTTTCTATAGCTACTTTTTTATAAATTATAAAGCGGGAATCATAAATTGCAATATGAAATATGCTCACATTGATGAGCGCTTTAGTAAAAATCCTATGTCGCAATTTATTAAAATTTAATAAATTCTTTATATAATTTCCAAGTTTAAAGTGATAAATAAAGTAAAGAAAATTATTTTTTAATATCCACTTAATGAAAAATGTAAAATTAAATAAATTACAAACTAGAATAGAATTTTTCATAATGAGTTCTTATTTATTACTGTAAAAGAGTAATATTTCTTCTCAGCTTTTAATTTTTGTATTCATCTATTAATTTTTGCTAAAATTTGAGCTAGCGTTTTCTCAGAAGATTCATTTCTTCTATATTTGTGCTTTAATTCTTTCCCATAGAATCTCAGTGACGAGCTTGGTGAGAGGTTCCACCAAGAAATTAAGTTCATTGACACTACCAAAGATTTTTGGAATGAGAGAATGATGGGAGAGTATTTAGATCCTCGCGAAAAAGAGAGATTTCATAAATAACAGAAGAAAATTAGATCTTCTACACTCGTATCATATTAAAATACTGCTATTTAGGTATTTATTATTTATTAAGAAATGTTTTCGATTTTCATTTTGGCCCAAAACAATCACTGTTCATTGACCATAAGTCACTAAGCTGATTAAAAAATAAGGTTAGAAATATACATTTGTTGATCATTTCATAGTCTTTATTTTGATTATCCTTTCCTTTCAACCAGGTTAGTTGTTCTTAAAATGTTTAAGTATTCAAAGTATCCTCAAAAAAAAAAAAATCCAAAAAATAAGTATCTGGAAAGCCTATCAATCTAAGATTGTTTTTTGTAAACATAAAAGTGCAGTTTTTTTTGTACTTTGATGATTTTTTTAGGGAATAATAATTATCTTGAAATCTTTTTTTCAAAAAACCGCAAGAAATGCCATAAGAAAAAATGTAAAATAAGGAGGCATAAAGTTTCTAGGCCTCGTGCAACCACATGTACCAAAAAACACTATTCAATTTAAGATTACTAAGTGCCGTAAGGGTTAGTGCAATAAATATGAATTTGTGGGTTCGTTGCTTAAATCTTTTATTATATTTTTAATCTCTGGAAACTGAATATCGAAACTTTATTTTATTACAGTATGTTTAGCTGCCAGCAGAATTGAGTTTGCTGTTTCATGCAAGTGAAAAAAAAAAACAAAAATATTAACAAACGGCAACAGCAATAAAATTGTTATAATAACAATTCTAAGCATACGAAAAATGGCTGTTTAGAACTTACAAGCATACACATACTATGCAACAGTTTAAATAGCATTTGTGTTTGCATATGTATGTGTATGAATTTGCTAAAAATGTTAGAGCTGTCAAAGAATCGTAAATGCGTTGCCAGTGATGCTGCTGCATGGCATCCAGAACGTCATCAACAATAACGCCATCAAAAACAAGCGCTGCTGTGCAATGTATGGGCTCTTCACATGTATTTATATGTATGTATGTGCGATTGTGTGTTTTTTAATATATCTGCATATGTGTTAGTGCTGCGTATCTGTCCAGTTTGGAAGAGAAGGAATCCGACCTAAAGAGACTCATGCTTACTACCTAGGCTTTTTAGTATATAGATAACGCGGTCGTTTTGTAGTGCAAAAGAAAAGAGATGGTAAGCACATCAAAATTTCACTTAATGCCGTTTGAGCATGCTTACCATCAGGCTTACGCCGTAAGTAAGTTGGTAGGCATGTTGGTGCAACATTTTTTTTCTAAAACATTGAGTCAAATGTGATGTCCAGGCCATGCGCCAACCAATTCAGCCATTGCCCACGCGTTGGTAAGATTTCCGAATACAAAATATTCATAAATTATAGCATACTTGTTGGCGTTTCTGTGCAAATGTAATTTTTGTCTTTCAGACCCAATACCTTTGTGCCTTACCGCGTGAAGTAGAAAGAATTGTGGTTCTCTCATTTAAAAATTAAACTTTAGTTCGCTTTCACGAAACTCCAACCCACAACGCGTAGGTTGAGCGGCGACCATGCCTCCAAGTGCTGTTTCTTAAGACACATGAGGTGCGATTGCAATGAGAAAAAGCAGCAATCCCTGTTTGCCCAGGCAACCATGCTATCAGTAGGCCTAGCATGCTTATCGGTCCAACTGGGTGCCATCATCTCATTGATGGCACACCCCGTTCGCACCATGCGCGCATGCGTGTTGCTTTGAGTTAAGATGCAAAAAATTATAAAGTGGCACAAACGCTAAGAGCGCATGTGTACTTGCTGCTGCTGCGGTTTCATTCTTTTGAGGCATGTCAAGAGCCTCTTTAAAGCCTCTTCTTTTTTTAGCCGAACTAAAAATAGGCAAATGAAAACTTTACGATTTGCATTGGAAGCAGTGAACTTTGTTGCTTTGCATCAGCAGTTGCGCTGTTGTAACGATGTTTTATGTCGTTTTCTAGCAAAAGTACTTGCAATAAAATTTACTACTTCCGTGTTATCATTTCGGGTAAATTGCTAATGTTTTCTCAAGTCGTAATATTTGTTCTTGTTTACTTCTAACAAATGTTGAATTTGCTCACTGCCAGATGCAAATTATATTTTGGTGGCTATGACTTATGTGAAAGTTCGAAATCAGGATTTGTAGAGTATTGGATGGAGCAATTGTTGGCCATTGCTTATTGATGCATTTAAAACGATAGATCTAAATCAGTCGCTAGCTTTCACTTAAGTTTTAAATCTTTCATGAAAGAATTTTTATAAGTGTGCTATATTCTCCCAACTAGCAATAAATGTTTTGCATAAAAGAAAATTGAATAACCTCTCAGAGAAATTAGTTATGTTAAAATTTTTAACATTTACTGTCCAGAATCACGAGCCCACATAAAAGTTGTTCAGCGCTCTGGGCAGTCACTAAGGAAGAACGTAAGGTCTAATAAAAAACATTTAAAAATGAATAAGGGTATCGTAGCAGGCACAAGAGCAGTTAAAGCCTCTGTACATACGCCCCACATATGTGTGGTGTTTGTGTGTGATTAAAGGAATGTGGACAATCTTTTATGGGTTGGTTTGAGTTTCAGTTGTTAATTTCGACTCCTTCTCTTCTTAGTAAAACAAAGGTGAAAGGGAGCATAAGAAAGGAAAATGGTAAGTTACTGCTGTCATTATTGTTGTTTGCAAAGGTTGTTGTATTTGTTGTTTATCGCTAATAACCTGTTTGGAAAGCAAGCGGACTTGCAATCGGCCATGCATCCTAAAAACGTCCCAATTCATGCGCAAGTATCATTAAAATTATGTTCACTGTTACAACAGTAAGAAAGCAAAAAAAAATAAAACCAAAAAATGCGAAAAGACCACACAGGAAAAAATGCACACCAAAACGTTTGACTATAGGTACATCTCAGGCAAGAGTCATAATCCTCCTGTTGCGGATTTTATCATAAATTGATGCCCGACGTTGATAAGAAACCAAAGCTTTACGGACTGTTGCTACTTTCTTATTTATTTGGATACAGGGACTCTATCCAACTTTTGAGCTAAATAGCACCAATGAACTCTTCCGTTTGAACAAAGGAATGGCCCTCACTCTCAAGGAAGGGCCTTAGAAAATCTTGCCAGATTCATAGCAGCACGGGATGTTTCCGATCATATCAGTACTAACCACAACAAGCGGGTCTTAGCTCAACTCAACTCAAATCAAGACAAATCAACACAAATCAACTCAACTCAACTCAACTCACTCAACTCAACTCAACTCAACTCAACTCAACTCAACTCAACTCAACTCAACTCAACTCAACTCAACTCAACTCAACTCAACTCAACTCAACTCAACAAATTAAAATTCTTTAAGCGTCTACTGTTCTATCAAGTGACTTCTCTCAGTGTGGAATAAGCAAAAACAAAACCTTTGAATTTTAAGTGTCCCGAAAGTTCTTTGACCCGATGGTTGAAAACTTAAAAAAATCGTACAGATGTATTTTGTGAGTGTGCCTTTCATGCAGCCTCATATTTAGGACTGAGATTCAGAACATTAATGGCAAAAGCAACTGTAATAGCAAAAAATTTAATGAAACTGCAAGAAATCTCTTCGGTATATTGCTTTTGACTTTGACACAAGGTTAACATGGCGAAAGTGCTGCAGCCAAGACGATGATGGCGATAAATGTTTTATGTTGTAGTGCATTCGATTGCGTTTGACCATGATTTCTTTCACTAAGTTTTTATTATTTATGATCTCAAGTTAAAATTTAATTATCATTTGCTACAAGCAACAACTGGGTATCTCTATACGTACAATAGTAGAAACCGTTTCGAGATGCGGCATTTACTGCAACTGAATTTTCAACAGCAGCGTCAATGAGATGCATTTTCCTATTCGATACTTATGTTTCATCGCATTTTTTTATTTTTTTGCTTTGTATACCATACTCTTTTGACTTACCGGCCTTATGCAGATTTTGATTTTACGATTCTATTCAGCCTCTCTGGCAATTTGTCGTGTTCGCATTCGCATTCGGATTCGCACTATCAACCCACGGCACGGCGGCGCACATAAAAATGCAATAACTGCAAAAATACTGAAATTTCGTAGCAAATTCATTTTTTCCAACTTTCATTTCGACGAAAGTTTGAACTTTTGTATTTTTGCATACGACACTGATGACGACAAGTACTCATAGAGTTTTTTTAATGTTAATGCTGCATTTGTTGTACCTGTTGTATTTATTGTATGTTGTATTTGTGACAAATCGTCGCAAGCTCACAGACAGAGGGATAGCAAAAACAAGTTGACCGACAGACTGAGAGAGTAGCAGGTACGGTATCTGTAATGTCTGGCTTACAGTGGGAATGGTTTATTAAAACTTAATGTTGAAAAATGGAATCGCTAACGTATTTCGTTGCGGCGTTTATTCTACAACCCTGTTATTATGCTTATTACGCATAGCTGAGTGAAAAAGTTGAGATTGCGTTGAGCCTTAGCAACGGTCACTAAAATACTTTTTTTCAAGTCTATTTATCATCTTTATCTGCGACGATATCATATCAGAAGATTTCTTTATTTGCTGGCCTATGATTCAGCAGAATTCTGAAAAACTGAAATATTTCAAAGCACTTTTTCATTTTTACAAAATTTCATCCACTTCCATGGCATTTACCTCTATGTTGCACTGGTGTCTTTTTTTTCTGTTTATTTTTTGCGGTTGTGGCTTTAATCTCTTGGCCTGATGTAAAATGTGGCACGTGTTCTCATCCGGTGGTATTTTTTGATCCTACTATCATTGGGTTACTTTTGCTTTTCTATAATTATTACTACATTTCTTTTGAAATGTACTCATGTTATTAGAGTTATTTGAATTACGCATGCGCATGTATGGTATATAACTTTCCACTATGCATCCATATTTTTTCACAATAAAATGCTGATAAAAATTATTAAAGACTTTTAAACGAAAATTTTAAAAGTTGAGATTTCTAAGTGTTTTATTTTGTGTAAATGTAATTCATTTAAATTACCAAAATCTTCTGCAAGAGGCACTTCAAAGCCGTTGAGATTCGCGAAGACGCAAATTGTTGCTTCCACTTAATGCGGCAGAAAGTTAACGATTTAAGTTGCCACACCAACGTAAGCAACAACAACAGCAACAATGACGACGACATCATTCATTTATTTATTTATTTTTTATTTGTTTAATATTTTCTACATTAATTTAAAAAGATTAAAAGCTGACAACGCACTCGGCATCGGGATTTATTTTGCATGCTTTTGGTGATGGTGATGGTGATGATGTTTTCGGTGTCCGAAACGACCGCCGCGCCGTTGATTCTGTTGCAGCGGAAGCACTGGTTGGTTGCTCCGCAGAAAAGTGATTATAATTGACGTTTATCCACTTGCTTGCATTTTAAAAGTGTGTTCCAGCTTTAACTGGATATTTGATTTTTTCGGGCGTTAAAAATTCTATGGTCTGCATAAGCAGACTCGATTGAAAAGTGTCACATTTAGAATCTTCTTCCCAATTTCGAGAATTTATTTGACCGAAAAATTAATCACCGTTACCCAACGCAATTTTTGAGGTTCTTTGTTTAGAACTTGTGAAATTGGCTTGAAATTTAAATTTTTATTTCTGCTGCAAAAAATCGATGTAGGATTTTTTTGAATTGAATTGAAAAAATTAATTTCAAATTTTAGTCGACAATTTCAAAAAGTCCAGATTCCAATTTGATATGAAATTTGAATTTCGGGGATGAGATCAACAAAGACTTAGTTGTTTTTGGTAAGATCAGACGGATTTATTGGGTGGAAAGTATCGAATATCCTTTTGCCGCCCTTCTAAATAAAAGTGATTGTACGATGCATTGGAAGTAAAAACACTCGACAAAATTGGCAGAAAATGCATCATAGCCGCATACAAAGTAATGCTTGACAGAAAGAGCGTACACAAAAAATACTTACAACACTCTGAGATTCCATTTTGTAAATGTTGACTTTTTCCGCTTGTTTACTTTTTGTTTTAATAGGATGATGTAATTTTTGACTAACGCTCGGACATTTTTGACTAACTAAGACAATACATTCAAAATAGCATCCATAATTTATGGCAAATGGACTAGTTTTTGTAGCAAAAGAGGTAAGAGGCTTAGCCTTGACGTCTTAAAAACGAGTTAAATGCGAAATAAGCCAGTGATGCCAGTGTGAAAGACCAAGATTCAAAATTAAGTAGTTGGAAATGTGATTTTGTCACACTCGTTTGTTGCTCTCGTAAGGTTCTAATAAGAAGAGGCGTTTTGCAAAACAGCGAATGTGGGCAAAATGTCGAACATTTTTACACTTCTCAGCTCCGCATGTTTCACTCAACCTAAGTAGAAGCAAAATGGCAAACAATTTTATACTATTTGGTAGATGGACGAAAATAAGTATTAAATTGATGTTCCCTCTCAAAAATGAGTAAACTACTTAAATGGGGTTGAATAAGAAACAGCTTTAATTACATAAATAACGACACTTAATGGTCTCACAATTACTTTAGGCGAACATGTTGATCGAATGTAGTGCGTACATGACAAGGACTATGGCTGCTATGGTACTTAAAAATCATCGTCTGCAGACGATCGCTCATTTAAGAACACGATCAGATGTGACAGCAACAACTACGAAAGGGATGCAAAGTTACGAACCGACTGGCAAAACGTGAGAACAAGTGTAGCAGCAACAGGCAAAGAGGCTCAGGCTAAATTACCGAGAAATGATTACGTTATAATAATTTTACAGTTATGTGTCTGCATTAAATGCACGTCATTGGCAAAATTATGAATTATGTGCAAAAAAAATTTAGATTGGAAAAGGGTGAAGAACTCATTCTGATTGCTAAGTTTTCGATCTTGCAATAAAAATTTGGGACAAACTTTTATAAATTTAATATTTGTAGCCGAAGAAAGTATTGGTTAATTTAATGCCCTATTCTGCAGTGGTTTAACAAGTACGCGTATGTTTCAATATGTTCAATCTTCTCATATTTGTGTTTGACATTTTGTATCTATTCATTTGAGGATATTTGCTAAATTCACGAACATATGAATATAGCGGTTTGTGAAGGCTTCCGCTTTTTTGACAACTACCCAGTTGGAAATAAAACTAATCGTGATAAAGTTTTAATGAATATTGTAATGAAATAGAGCCAAGTGCTATAGCGTCGGCTGGGTAGGTGACATCCGAAAGTGAAAATATATTTATAGGAATTTCAAAAACCTGTGTCTATTTCTGTCGTGTTAAATTAAAAACCGCTCTGCTCTGGCGACGCTATTCCATTATGTGAAAATATGAGAATATTTTCAGTTGCATTAAATTGTGATAACTTATTGCGCAAAAAACCATAAAATTTCAAAAAAATTTCCCAAAATCTACAAAGAAAAATTAGATTTAAATAACAGAGTAAATTCGAGAAAAAATGTCGTTTTACAAGATTGAATTTTTCGAAAACAGGATTGATTACAGGATAAATTTTTTTTCATTTCTTAAGCAGAATAGATAGTAATTGTTGTGTATGAATAAATATTTTAGCACTTAAACTTAATCAGAGTCCATGTGTTCCTCTGATTCGTTTTCGATTCGTTCAGATACAGCTTGAATTTCAACAAAAAACTTTTTTTCGCTGGAGCGAGATATTGATCGTTAGCTTTCAAGAGAAATGCAAAGCTTAAGACCGATGGAAAAAAAACAGGATAGTTACAGGATTTTTCACAAAAATAGTAGAGTCATTTTTTTACAGGATATTCGCTGAAAATACACGATATATAAGATGCAGAATAAATGGCATGAAAACAGCATTGTCTGCCCATCGATAATCTGCAATTAGATGTTCAGTAAAGCGAAACTTGAGGCATTTCAAACTTGGAGGAGCGCATAAGGAAGATAGGGTCACACTCTAATCACATTCAAAAAAAATTAAGCATTTGGATTGAGAGTAAAGCAGCGGGCAATCAAGATTGTAGTGAGCGTTGTTAGCTAAGCTAAAATCACGTAAAGGTTAATATCTCTTCTTGGCAATATCAATATATGGCTATGAGCGACTTCCTTTTGGGCGATTCATCATCGATTACCATACCATAATTTTGTAGCAAACAAAATTTCTCCAAAGATTCAAGACATGATGCATGATAGGAAAAAAAAGTTTGCCCGAAAATTAAAGATTCGGATTGATTACTATAGGTACATACCATACGCCCCCAATTTTGAATATGAACTATATAAGCACACACAGATGCAATTAGGTAACTTTCACTGAAAAATTGAATGCTCTGAGGGCTAAAAGTTTGACAATGAATTATTAAGTATAAAATTGTTATAAAAAAGCTTAAAATTGGTTTGAAACTTAATAAATTCTTGCGGATACTCTATGACAAAATCAAACGTAAACACATTTTTCCTAAAAAAACTCGATTTTTTACCATTTGAGGAAAAAAATATTTATTTTGTAAGATGACCGGGAATTGCTTTTTCCTACTTGGTAATTCTGATAGTAAACCTTAAGATCTCACACGAAGTGACTGCTGCAATTTGTTAAGAAACTTATGTCACCACTGCTGGAAATCTCTATTGGGATGTTGCTTGACATGAGCAGCTTCAAGAAATTACTACAGCTACAGAAAGCCAAACGAAAAGTGGCGGCAGCAACAGAGAATATGAGTTTCCTCAATTCTTTCTTTGCCGTAGCTGTGAGAAGAAAAAAAAAACGCAGCTTTAACTTGTGCGGCGGCAACTGAGACTGAAACTTTTTCTTCTTTCTTCTTTGTCGTCATCGTCATCGTCGTTGTCGTTGTCGTTGCCATTGTCGTCGCTGTTCGTTGAGGTTCGTTTCGCAGTGGTTTCGTTTGGCTTGGACTTGGCTTGAAGTCTTTGTTTTGTTTTTTCTTTTCTTTTATGTTGTGTTTGGTTATTGCTGCTGCTGCTGTTGTTGTTGTTGAATTTTGGATACCTTGGCTTTGACTTTGGATTTGTGTTTGGTTTCGGTTTTGGCTTCTGCCTCCATTAAGTCGTCGTCGTCTTGGTCTTGGCTTTGACTTTAGCTGGCTGCAACCAAGAGTCTCAGTTGCCGCCGCCACCACTCACAGCAAGTTCTTAAGTCCGTTGATGGTCTGGTCCTCTTCAGTTAGTTTCTGACCATCGTTTCGATCGGACGTGTATTGCGCAAAATTTTCGCAATTGATCGCAAACGTTCGAGTTGTTTTTTTGGCTTAATTTTTTTTTGTTTTAATTCAATTTGGATTTTAGATTTTTGCGCCGTTTGTAATTTTTTTTCTCGCAAATAAGTAACGTGATTTAAAAACGTGATATACGGATGACAGAGTGTGTCAAAACGGCTGACATTTGAACATTCAACACGCTGCACTGAAAACGTGTGGAAAATTTGTTAAAAGTAAACTACGAAGCGTAAAATCACAAGATATTAAGTGTTAACAAGTGGAATTATTTCTGATCTTAAAATGAAGGATAAGAAGAAGACTACGTTACTTGTAAATTTCTGAAGAGCTCATGAAGAATTTGTGAAGGCTAAAGGACTGAGTTGATTTTTTTTTAAGAGGTGTTTAGTTTTTTTGCTGTTTTTTTTTAATTTTTTTTTAAATTAGCTTCACAAGTTTTACATAACTATTTTTAGGATCATTTATAAGTGACTTCATAAAACCGCCAAAAGCACAAGTGGCATCAAATATTACGGAAGATTTCTTTAGAATTAGAAAATTTGAGTCACATTTCATATTAATCGTTCCAAATACAAAAAAAGTGGGTTTGCTCAGAACAATCTCATACAGAGGTCTAAGTTTAAGAAAACAAAATATAGCTCAGAGTTGCTCAATATGTTTTGGGCGATTTTTCCAAAAGGAATATTATATAAGAACTTCAGGATCGACTTGCAGGAGATGTTTTAAGACATCTGTCAGTTTGATATGTAAGCAATTTTGCCACTATCTTTTTTTTGGGCAATAAAGACTTTCCGGTGCAATCTAAATCTACAAAAGTGCTATCGCAATGAAAGTCTAAAATCGGTCACGAAAAATTCACCAAAAAGCAAGCAATCAGATAATTTGCTGTTTCTTGAGACTTTTTTATTTATATGGATATTCGCCGACGTATTGGGTATGACTCGAGTATTGAAAAGACCATAATAGCTCTTATATGTACATTTGCCAGAAAAAATGGCCCTAAGTAAATAGTAAAAATAAGAGGATGTTTTACTCAGAATCAATTGATGAAATGATTCAAAAACAAATGAAGGTTTGGCTTAGACATCTACTGTGAAAAGGATATCCGGTTTCGGTTGTTAATTTTTTGGAAAATTTGGAATTTTTTTAATATTTCGCCTAGACAGCAGATGCTTTTTTTATGATTTTGTAAGTTATTTTTTTAAATTTAAATGAAGGTTATTTTTGATTGAAAAACAAAAAACCAAAATTGGAAGCTATTTTTAAATTTAAAACTAAAAATTTATTATTTTCAAAAAAAAATGAAAAAAAAAAATATTAAAATCAAAAATTTTATATATAATTGGATAATTTAAATTAACAATATATTAAAATTATTAAAAACGAAATGAATGAACTGGAATTTATTGATTGCAATATATAACAAATGTTTATTTGATATAGAGCAATAAATTATTTATTTCACCCAAACATATTTCATTTTGAGTAAATAGCGATGAATCTTTGTTGAAAGATTATTTGTTTGACACAAATAAATATTTAATTGCATCGTATCATCGTATCATACTCTCAGTGTAGTTATATCTGATCAAATGATATGAAATAGATTTTGGTTGATTCAAAATAAATATAACTGTTATTTGTGATTAAAATATTTAGATAAAATTTAATAGTTATTATAATTCACTCAAGTAAAAATTAAATTGATAGCAGTTTTTGGTCAGACTACTAAATTTGGCAACTATTTGCGACCAAAATAATAAAGTCAATACATTTACTTTGATCAAAATATAAAGACTTTAGTTCGCGGTTAGCTTTGATCAAAAAAATATGTATCGACATTAAAGTTCATTTTTATACAAGAAGATCAAAATAAAAATTGACGGATATTTTTGACTTAAAAAGTGAAAATCACAACTGATCGTAGTTTTCCAAAACAAAAGAAGAAAGTTAAAAAATAATCCATTTTCTTATATAAGTCCAGAATAACAGCTTATTTCATATGAAAAAAATTGAAAATTACAATTAAAACTGATAAAAATAAAAGCGCCAGAAAATAACAAAAAAATAAAAATCAATGGTATTTTGTTTAGAAACGACGACAGTATTTGATGAAAACATAAAAAAGACTAACAAGACTGCAAATGTACTAACAATGATTTGACTCTTTTAATTAAAGCTGTGTTTTTAGTATTTATTGCACCACATCAGAGGATTCGGAAATTTCCCTTCGAAAAAATCCGTTTTGGTACATAAGCATTTAAAGAAAATTATCTTAATTCCTGCTCTTCCTTTACTAATCAGTTAGTTAATATCTTCCTTTTCAAGTTTTTTCAGGTATCGCACATTCCATTTTCTTTGTCTTCATTTCATGCAAATTTAATACCAAAACTTCAAAAGTCTGTTAAGTTGAAAAAAATTGCAAATCTGTGCCGAATTCGTCACCAATTTAATGTCATATTTCGTTTCAAACGTTTTGGAATAAGCGTTTAGTTTTGTAAATCTTTTCCGTATTTGAGTAGTTTGCAGATCATATGCCAAACATAGACCCGAATGCAAAGTTTTGTATATAGACAAATGTATGTGCACTTTGTTTTATGCAGCAAATGTAACACCACGCCATATATTTAAGCATACGGAATGGATGCCTGAACATAAATATATTTTTCGATAACTCCTTCTCAAAAAACTTTTCCAGCTTTTATTTTTGAATATATAGATGGTTTTGCATTTAAATAACTGCAAACGCATATGGGTTAAGGCAAGGCACTTTGTGTTAAACAGCTAAACCCAATCAGCTAACCAGTCAACTTTTGGCTGTTTCGAGCATGGCAAGAATTTGTGACTTGCTTTTTGGCAAGCGGTTCAACCGGTGATAATGTTGGCGGTGCTGCATGGTCTTGGTCATGGCCATTGCGCAAACTTAAGCCACCTTCGAGCAAATACTATGCAACTGGCTAAAATTAATGTTGTTGTTGTTGTTGTTGCAGTCATAGCTGAATGCCAAACAACCATATTGGGTGCATAACGGTGCAAAAAGAAAAACCGCGTTTGCTGCCACTGCTGCAGCTACAACAAACAACCAATGGACGACGATTAAGCGAAATATTCAAGCGATCTTCCGTATGTTGCTACTCCCCCTTTGCTATCCGCTCAATCAGCTAGCCAATATATCTTTGGCTCAGTCTAAGTTGCAGTCTATGCCGAGATGTAGCGGCGCATGAATTTCTACATGAGATCAATCCATGATAATGATGTGGTCGTTGTCGATGATGATGATTATGATGATGATGCATCATCTTCGATCGCGTAAATGCAACCGACCGATCGACCCACCGACCAGCGAGCCAGTGTTGTTGTCGTTTTATTGTGATTCCTCTCTACCGTTGTTTATTCCTTTTTTCATCATCTACTTTTGTGTGTTGTTGGTTTCACACAGCATATTGTGGGTTAAAGTTGTGAGTACTGACTGACTGATCGATGAATTGGTAAATGTTTGTTTTCTTTTTACGTGTCTTTGGGTAGATTATTTGTGCATTTGCATAATTCTCTTTTGCCTATCCATAGCCATATCTGCATTTATTATGTTGAATATGAAAAAATTCTTCTATGGACGTAACATCTGTAGATATTAAAATCGCAATATGCCTTTGTTAAATAATCGGGGAGTTCTCATCAAGGCTGATCAAGAAGATAGGTGTTAGCTTAAAACATTTGAATAGTTAGGAAAAACTATGTTTATCTTCATCAGACCTGCTTCCATTTTTTTTTCTTTGGAAGGAACCTTTTTCTTCAGAATCTGACTCATTTTTATCCACTAATTTTCATAAAATTTTTGCATCTTCTTTGTTAAGAATTTTTTCCATGTGATTGTATAAGTAAAGTTGAAGCCTCTTATAGATTTTAAAACCTCTGATGGTCTCATGAAAGTTTTTGTGATCAGAGCTTGAAAATTAAATTCTTTAAGAATTCGATTCCATGAAATCGACTTTTTTCATTCCATAGCAAAAATAATTCATGGATTTGTTGAATTTATGTTGGAGATTTAAAATTGAAAAATTTTAATTCGATTCAAAAGGAATTAAGCAAGACAGAGCAGTAACATGTTGTATGTTTTATATATGTATATTACGTCAGCCTAATGACAGTTTTTGCACCAGTTTTTGAATACTATGTTTATCCTAAAAGTGTGATGCTCAATAATACTCTGGTTAATCAACTGCATTCACTCCGAGTCAGAGGCAAAACTTATATTTAATCGGTTTTATTAAAACAATGCTAGAAGTAGAATCTCAAAGTAACAAGACTTAGTGTTAAATATCTGACAAAGCTACCAGCGCTGTGCCTCGCTAGTAAATCTGTTCCTTCATTTCTTATTATTTTGCAATGCTCTAATGCCCACTGAAGCAAAACCTCATTCTCTTCACTTGAGTTACTTAAGTGCCTTTGGATTGATGTATTTTGATTTAAGGGGATTAAGAGCTGCCAGAAATATAAAAATCGATCTTCCAATTCCTGATATTTATATATTACTTCATGAATCTCTCAACAATCTTCGCTGAAAAAATGTAACAATCAGCTAATAATTTGACCGAGTAAATTTCGTGAAAGTTTTTCAAAAATAGTTTTGCCACAATCTGCTAACTCTGCAATGTTTATAAGATTTCTTGGCCTAGCTTTTCCTGTCCTGCAGGGTTTCGGTATCACAACATCTTCTATATTGTTGTTAAAAGCAGCCCTTAGAGAAGGCTTTGGAAATGGTGGCATAGTTCTAGTCAACGCTATAGTTGGGATAAAGCTAACGAATTGCTGATTCTAGAGCTAGCACTGATCAAATTTGGACAGCGAGAATGGAAGTAAAACTAAAAAGGGAAATTTCGTTTAAATACAAAAATTTCTTTCTAAATCGCTTTTCACGTAAAAATAGAATCAAATTTCTTATGTACATTTCAGTTTTGATTTTTGCATTTTTGTTTTTCTTAAAAACATTAAGCTTAAGAACATAATATAATCCACTTACAAGAATTGAACCTAAGCTTGACGAGCACTTGTTATATCGCATATATCCTACCATTTTCACATATGCACCAAATATATAAGTAGCTTGTCCGCAAGCATTGAAGTTCTTTTCTAGTTTTTATTCTCTATTTTTGGGTTAACAATTTCAATTAAGAGCTTTAACACTTATTATGTTCTTAAGTTCAAATTCGATGAAGTGAAGTGTAAAAAATAAAATTAAAAATACAAAACTCACTAATAAAGTGCAAAGTGAGAATTTTCGCAATTACCGTAACTAATGCGTTCTAATTTTGGGCACTTTGCAAGATTTCGTTATTTTTATGCTTGAAGTGATAATAAAACGAAAAAGCGAACCAAAGCAACAGGCGGTGTAAGTGACCGAGTGGCTTTTGCGGTCAGATAGAATAAACAAAGATATTAAAAATAATAGCGATAATAAAAGTAAACAGACTCCCTAGCCGTTGAGTCAAAAAAAAAAAAAAAAAAATCGCCAAAAGAATTTAAGTTGTCAAGTTATGGCATGTTACGTTTTTTGGCACATGTCACATAATGTAGCGCGTAAAGTGACATACATAGCATAAAGCTTACGTTTTGTGGACACTAAAAATTTTCGCCAATTTCGTTTAAATTAAATGCGCTTAAACAATTTATACATTTAATGAAAATATGTTTCATGCCATTTTGTTTCACTCCGTTTCATTCAGTTTCATGTCGTTCCGTTTCTTATGCATTATCGTTTTTTTACATTTTGTGGTTTTCTGTTGCTCTTGCATTGGTAAACTTAATTTAAATAAGTTCACTATTAAAACGTCTTTTGTACTGGAAGTTCGTTGCTTAAGTCTTTTGTTTTTGTTCTGCATGTGCTCACTGGCTTTAGGTTATTTTGAGCGCTTTTTTTGTTGTTGTTGTTTTGTTTTGTTTTTGCCACCACTTAGTCAGTTACCGTCACATAATGTGGCACACTATGTGACACATATGCCGTGGGGCAAAGTGTTAACAGCGCAACGCCAACGTAGACGTTGACGTTTTTCAAAGTATTTTGTTGAGTTCTTTGGAAAATATGAAAAAAAAAAACAAGTAATAAAAACTGACCGCAACTGTCTACTGAAAGTTGAGTTTAGTTAAACGCTGTACTTCTTCTTCTTATTTTTCTTTTGTTATTACTATTTCTGCTTGTATGGTATATCAACTGCTTATCGGTGCTTTGGTTGCTGTTACGTTTCACGTGCAACAGACCATGCGTGCGCTGAGCATTAAATATACGTTGTGAGTTTAAGTTAAAAATTCTAAACTCTTTTTTTATTGTTGTTGTTTTTCCTTTTAAAAAAATCAAGTTTAAAATTAAACAAACGCATAAATAAGCATATGTGCACTCATACTCATAAGGGAATACTAATATACTCGTAAATAAGTGTTTAAAAAAATACGTTAAGTACAAAGAAAAACGGTTTGGTATAGCAAAATCGACTAACTGCAACATTAGCCAGTCTTCAGTCAGTCAACCGACGTCGACACTGCGCAGAGAGGCAGCAAAGATAAATAATACACAACAATGACGACAAGTGAAACACTTGTGCGCCGCCGCAATAGCAGCAGCAGCAGCAGCAGCCGCATCTGGGGCCAAAATGTTTTAACGGTTAAGCGTGTGCTAGCGGTAAGTAAATTTTACAACATCTTTATTTTGTGGGCAATTTCATGAATAGATATTGCAATAGTTTTAAAGGAAAAATATATATAAGCTGACAAAGAAATATTTAGGGAGATCAAAAACGTCATAAGTAAGTATTTCTTCTCTCGCTGAGTAGTATACTCGTAAATAATGAAACTTTAGTCCTCTTGTTTACTAGTGGATGGTCTTAGAGCCAAAATATTAAAAAAAAGGCTATAAATTGCGACAAAATTGTGCTCAAATAAAAATTAAGTTTCCAAGCAAAATTAATGAAACCATTGCAATAGAATAAAAATAAAAGTTCCAAAGCCTTAGGTTTTAATACTTTTTTAAGAGTTTGTGGCCCAGTATGAAAAACTGCTTTATCGGGAAAATAGAGGGTATACAATTTTTAAAAATTTTTTTTCCTCATGGTTTTTTCTATTTTTACATTGAATCCTCAAAAAAGGGGACTTATCGCTATGGCAGAACTAGAGGGGTTTCCGTTTAAGATCTTGACAAAAACCTTCCTCCTCAGAGTCAAAGGAAAAGGAGAACTACTTATCCGGAAACAATAGGCAGGATTTCGCCCAAACAGATCATGTATTGATAACCTAATAACCTTCGTAATAACGTCGAGCAGATAAATGAGTGACACACTTCGTTACATTTAACGTTCATTTGTAATTTATTGTGCGAGGTGCCAAAGGTCAAAGGAGGAGGTCAAAGAACATTCATCTCATCAAGTTTCAATACGAAGTTTTTCAATTTAATATTGAATAATATAAAACGGAAACTATGTGATTCTTTTAAGTCTGTCTCAGGTGTATGCTAAGCTTGTTTGCGGTCAACAATATTGTTTCTGATAGTACAATGTGATGTTTTTAGCAGAACTTTAGACACTACAAGTCATGGCATTCAATGAACGATAAGCGAGCATCTGAAAGACCATACTTATGTAAACGATGTATGCTTCTATGCCACCAAGCAGACCGACATGCAGGAAAAGCTCACTGCCGTGAGATCTTCTTCGTTAGAGGTATGCCTGAAAACCAACATAAATAAGACAAAGAGTAATCTCTGGTAATATTTGTTTTTGTCAATGTCCACTAAGCTCAAAATCTTTGAGTCAAACGTGAAACTAGTTTTTTTTTAACGACTGTGAAACCTTGCTGATCAGTAGTACGCTGCTATACAATTTACAAGTGTTCACCAAAAATTATCTTCGTCGAAATCTGAATATTTGGTGGTCCAGAATCAGAATCCAACATCCAGAACATTCAAATCGAAAGAAGAAACTGGAAACTGAAGTCTATCAGTATGCGTTGGAGTGGAACTCTTAGGGTAGCAATAATGGTGGCTTTCCTTCAGTATCGTGGAAACGTTTGCTAGAACAGGAAATTCTTGAATCGGGGATATGTTGTATAGAATTAAAGGCGCTCGCTACTAATCGTGCATGTTGAAAGAGTTTTGTAGACGCTCTATGCATTCAAGACAAAATGCAAACGATTCTATATAATTTGTTCAGAAGTAGAAAACTCTCCATTGCCTCACAATTCTAATAAAACTGGTGTCAAAAAGTGAAAATGGAAGCTTCAGACGATTTTTCAAATTGACATAAATCAAGGTTTAAAAAAAATTATTTTTATTGACATCGGTTTTTTAAATAACAAGAATTGTTTGTTGCACTAAGACTTACGATTCTATTTTGAAAGAACAATAATAAAAACCTGCTGTCTATATTATAAAGTACCTTAGAACTTCTTTTCTTGCATAAAATTCATTGGAAAAATATCAGCTAATACCCTCTAATGATAACTTTTTAAAGAAAAAACAATTAAGAGATCTAGAATTGATAAACATTAGACAAAGACGATTGCCAACTTTCTATAAAACATAAATAAATATTAAATTTCCAAAAATGTCATTACTTTTAAATTAACACAGAAATCATAGATAGCATGTGCCATATTTTGGCACATTGGCAAATACGATATAATGAAATATTCACTGTGAACGCCCACGATTATTTTCACACAAAATTAACATTAAAAACAAAGTATCGTAAAAACAAAAACGCATTAACGCAAATACTTTAGATTTACCGCCAAAGAGCAAAAATTAGTCGGTCAGTCGTATGAATGAGTTGAATGAATGAATGGATAAAGAGATTAATGAACGAATGAATGAGTGGTGTGCGTGATACTGTGTAAATATATTCAAGTGAGATTTGTCACAAAGTGAATGTGACCTGTTTTTGCGCACTCCAAAGCAAATCAATTTTGTTCGCAACATTAGAAAAAACAACAAAAAAATGGCAACATTAGAAACTACAACAACTTGACGTTGTAGTGTTAATGACGTTGATGTTGCCGTCAATAATTTCACTATGACAACAACGATATTATCACCTGTCTGTTCGCTTAAAAGTCATGCGTCATCATCAAACGAAATTTTGGAAAACGGCTTGCATTTTCTGTCATATGAAAATTAACGCAACAGTAGAAAATCGACAAGAAAATTAGTAGAAAATGCTTAAAAATAACGAAAAGCGGCTTTTCATGTTGATGCGACTTCTATGGCATGCAGCGAATGAACTCCAATTTAGTGCTAATGCTTTTGGACTAGTGCGAAATTTAGTATGTAATAAAATTAATTTTGATTATTTACGAATATAACAGTACAATTTGATAAATGAGAACAAATTTCTGTAGAAAAAGCCAAACTTTTTACTTAGACATTTTAAAGCGAAATAGAAAAACAGAATATTTATTGTTTTGCATACAAAATGGAGAAACTGCGAATGAAATCAATCAAATCTGCTCAATTAAAGAGTTTAGCAAAAAGGTAAATGTCAATTAAAGGGTTAAACGAAAAAACACATACCTTGTTGGTCCCTGCAAAAGGTCCTGTTTTCTCTTAAAATATGAACCCTTTTAGGACCATATTAAAGTGCGAGGACTTACAAAATATTTGAGCTCATATTTTTATTAATATGACAACAAATGTTAACTGATATCAATTTCAAAGTCATACGTATCTTTGTTCGTCCTTACTGCCTATAGGCAGCCTTTACTTCCTTTAATTCCTGAGACACTACTCAAAAATAAACGTTTACAAATGAGGTTTTTATCTATTAATTTACCTGTTTTAAGCCAATTGAAGCACTTTTCTTTTGTAAGTCCGAGTAATCTATTTCATATCACTTAATTAAAAGCAACAGCACCAATTTTTCGGCTTTTGTTGTAGTAACGTCGTAAGGACGTAAGTGATGCCATTGCTAAAAACTCACAACAGCTAACAAAATTGTGTGTACAAAAGAAATCGCGAAGAAATAACATAACGGTGATTTTGACATGTCAAGACAATTTTGGCTATAGGCAACATTGGTCCTGAAAGGGTTAAGCATTTTTAAAATATTTCGGTTGGTAAAATCATTTTAAGTTATTGTGATCAGTTCGGAGTCTCAAACAGTTTCTTGCGATTTCTGAAAATTTTTAGCAACTGGACATGTGCTGTTCTTTTCGCATACTCCCCAGTTGAAAATTAAGTTTTTAATAAAGATTTTAAAATATTACAACGGACATTTAATAAAGATTGCATTTAATGTTTAGCATAGGCTCTTGCTGGTGCTTGTTAATCTCGCTTGAGTTTACTTTTTTTTTTCTTTTGCGGTAATAGAAGAATAATTCGAATTTAACCCATAATTTTGCAGCAATATCTTTGTTCAAACTAATGCAGCGATGCATATGCTGAAGAAGGTCTTAGATTATATAGAAGATATAAAAAAAAACTTTTTTTTTTGAAAATTTAAAATGAAATACTCGTTTGCAAAAACGCGTTGATTTCGCTGATGAATGCTGCTGGTAGGTAGCACAAACCTAAGTACACCTCCAGACTGCGGCGCGTGATAAGGCCAACATGATTTCTTTAAAGTCATTGAACTAAGCAAAAGTCATATACGAGGTTAAGGACTATGTTGGCGGTTCCCTTAGTACACAAGCATTAAATGCTACGAAAGAAAATTTGCCTTTTCTGCGCTTCCTTTTCAAATGCATTCGTCTGCAACTCAGAACTCAAGTAATTTTACATTTTTATGATCCCAAATTATTTTCTCTAATTTGCTTGCCAGTGAGATTTGAAAGTTGGAGCTTCGTTGATTTTGAGATGCTCTTAAGGGGATATCTTGAGAAAATTACCAAAATAGTGAAATTCTAAACGAAAAGATTTTCCATTAATCTTTGTGAGAAGTAAAGCTCTGATTTATCTCATAATATGCTCAATGTAGGTTAGGCATTAAGTTTAATAATTAGAAAAAGCTTAAAACTAAAAAAATAGAAACTAAAATGCAAATAATGAAAATAATATAAAAACATTTGCGAGCGCCTAAAAGTAGGTTTATGTTTGAAATTTAAAACACTCAAGAAAAGTAGGTTTAGTGCATTTGAGTTCACCTTTCCATGTGCATTTTAGCACTAAGTTCATAAAACCTTCTTCTACTTAAATGCGTATAATTCAACGTACAACTTGAATTTGTTGGCTTTAAAAGGTTTAAGCAAGCAAAGTTTTATTACGTTATGCTTGTTACTGCGCTCTAAGCAGAAACTTTCTTGTTCTTAATGCCAGAGGTATGTGCTTGTAGTTCTCATTAAGTCAACAATTCTACACAGAATATAATTGGGATTCGAGCCATTAAGGCTACATATGTCCTGCTTCAAACACAAGTGTATATAATCGTAAAAAATGAGCCACAAAACGTAATACCGCCACCATTGGCCACTAGCCAGTCAGCCAGCCAAACAGGACGGGCAATGGACGACGCATGCAAAACATCAATTCAACGAATCGTTGATGCATTGTTTTGATGGATGAATAGAGCGTGTTGTTTGAGTCGACAGACAGACATTGGTCCGTTGGATGGACGAAGAAGCATGAGAGTACAACAGCAATGGACCGCTTACTAAATGACAGAAACCAACTGTTTGCAGTGCAGAGTTCAGTTGGTTTTGAGTTGCTGCATTTTTGTGTCTTCAATTAAAACGTCATAGAATTTGCATACATTTTCTATGGAAATTAATCATTGAGGACCTTTACCTTTAAATTGTAATGTCACATTGTAGCTCTACGAACGAAAGATAACGCTCGGATATAATCAATTGGGTGTCAGAAATTTGGATCCGAAGGTTCTGCTAAAAGAGGTCGAAGTATAACTTAAATCGCCAAAAATATTTAGTGTAAAATTGTTAAATAGAAAAATCGTGCAGGAGATATCCTATTTAAAAGGATTTTATGCGGTACTAGTGGTACCCGTGGCTGGACACGCGCACGCCCGGTTGTGCTTTTTTCATAATGAAATTACTCTCTTAAAATTTCATCTTCTCTCTGCAAAAGTAACAAAACAAAAAAAAAAAAAACAATTGAAAGAGAGTTTGCTCTTTAAAGCCAAACACAAACGGTACAAATGTGAAGAAAAACAAAACAAGAGAGATTTCAAGAAGCACCATAAGCATAAGCAACGAAAAATCAAACGGCAATTATTGCGCGGGGCGTTGCAAAAATATAACCCTAGAAAAGAGTAAACATATCTTTACAAAATATAAATGTAAACACGCAGTAGCCCTCTTTAGCACACATATATTGCTTTGAAAAGAAATTATTGAAATCGGTTCAGTATGTTTTGCGCCAAAGCGTTACAACCCATTTCCATAGCAACAAGTTTATATAAATAACAAATAGCGATCTCTTATAAAAGTCTGTGACATATCCATGATATTCGCTTTCAAATATACGAGCAAATTTCGGAAATCATGTTATTGTCTGGAACTACTGAAGCAAACAGCTGATTTAAGAATCATAGAATTCAATATGTAGACTCATCAGATGACGCTTATATCCATTAGAAAACAATTTATTTGAAATACATAGCTTAAGGCGTGACACCACACAAAATAATTAAGTTTATAGAAGTTTATGTGATGATTTGTGATCAGACTTGAGACAAGAAATTAAACGAAAGCAAAATATTTTCGACAAAAAATAGGCAAAGTGTTACTAGTGGGCATGGCACCTTCCATAGAAGCTAAAATCTGAATTCATCGTATGAAAGAAATCGTTGAAGCGAATGAAATTAACTATATATATAGAGACACTATGGTGGGCGTGTCACCTTCAATAATGGGAAATAATTCTATATTTATAGGATTGCGTAAGTGGGCATGACAGCCCCAATGGAAGCAAACAAATTTTATTTGTCAAAGTAAACAAAATGAAACTAAGAATACGCATTTAAAAATATGCAAACTATCACGCCTACCTTTTGGCTGTATTGTGTTTGTTTACTTATTTTCATCATGTTTGCTGTGTCGGTTTGCTGGGTATAATGAATAACATTTCTTACCCTCAGTGTTTTGCTTCATTCCGTGGTATGTTGAAAATGGTAGTGACATTTAACCACATTTAATATCTACATAAAATACTCGTACATTCATTTAAATAATTTCCAAGTGCTTAAAAACAGTTCCGGGCGCATGCAAAGCACTGTGCACGACATTTTGCATTTTTTGCTCAATTTTTGACAATCGGCCTCCAGCTGCTTCTTTTAGTGGCGCTTTAATCATAAGACAGTGTAATATTTACATTGGATTATAAAATCAAACCAGCTCTCTCCCATACAATAATACTTAAAATAGTAATTAAGTGGAAAATTTATGACAAATATTCTGCTAGAGACATAGCAAGCTGCACGATAAAATCATAAAAATGGCAATTCCATTTGATGTGAAACAGGTAATGCAATCAAGAGAGGAAGTGTTAATTTTTATTGGCCACTAACATTGGCAATAAAGTTAAAACTCAGGTTTATTTGATCAGAAGATGCTCTCAATTAAATTTTCGCTATGCATAAGGTTTTGTATTTCTTATTCTTTATATTTCAAATATAAATGCTTAAGTAATTGAGAACATTTCAAGAGAAAACATGAGATTATCTTAAGAGTGGACAAATATTGACCTATATTTTTATGCTGATTAGAAATTGAAATAATTAGCAAAAATTTGCAACCTGAGTGAATACAAAAAATAAAAATCGGTTAACTTTCTAGCTGAATTTGAATTATGCTTTTTCATCAGGTTTTTATTGGGAAATGAAGAGCAGACTTGCTATAAAAAGATTTCTATTTTCAAAAACACTTAAGGTTTACATACATATGACGAATAATCTTCTTAAAAATATGAAAAAAATTATAATTCATTTGTTAAAATAACTCAGAAATTTAAGAATACTTTTTTTTTGCATAAATTTCTGAAATGTGTTATTTTATCATCACTGCCATTTCTTATATCTTTGAAGTATTTCATAGCGAAGTAAGCTTTTCATAGACTTTCACAGAGCTACACTCAGAGAAAAATGCAATTATAGTATTTTACTATTGATTTTAGTCAATGTGATTTATCCCAATAATTTCAATTTCAATTTGCTCAATTGCTAACTTCTTTTATTTGTTAATCGTATGATCACATTGAAATAAACTGACACCACATTGTTGATAAGAAATTATTTAATTTTGACGATAGGGAAAAAAACTTGTATATTTATTTATGTCGATTGTTAGAATGGTTCAAATCTTGGAACAGAATTTTCCTTTTATTATAAATTTACTTACAGTTTTTATTTCTGAATGAATAACACAACTTGATATGACTGAGATTTGAACCTGCTTTGATTCCAAAATAGTTGGAATGCAACTTCGTTCCTTAGCTAGCTCGGCTACAGAATGTTGATGTTTTGTTAAACAAAATTGACCAGTTAAAATGAAGTCGAGAAATTGATGAAAACAAAAATAATAATGCGGTGACTGAAATCAATAGTACAATATCAGTAGGCAATTCACAAGGTGTTATAACGTAAAATTTTTATGATGGTCTTAAAAATGTTACGGTCTAAGACCGGAAATTCGGAAATCTTTTAAAGATGTTTTCAAGGTGTCTTTTCAACAGTTGAGGGGAAAATTTCCTTTTACTTGAAACGCCAAATGGCTCTTACAATCCTTTTAACTTGTCTTTAAAAGACCTATAAAAGAAGCTATAACTTTTTTTTTCGGCTACTAGGGTTTCTTATTGCTTGTCTTCTTCTCTGGCTTCTCTTCTGTGATGAGACTTGTGTTCTTTTTGATGACAGCAATATGTTTTCAATGTCTTCTGAACTTAATTTTTCAACAAAAATTCTCATTGAAATCAAATCAATATAAAAAACCCATAAAAAGTTTGATATCAAAAGAAAGAAATAAAACGACAGACCTAATTTCAGCTGTCACTACCTGTGTGCCACCATCTTCAAATGGCAACAGTAACAAAAATACTAACGGTTATTGCCATTATTATTGTTGCAGCTGTCACTTATACCCCATCGCGCACTTCAATTTAACACACTTTGGGACTTATGTAGAATCGGGAGTCAATAGTCGACAGAGAGAGTGCCAGCTAGAGAGAGAGAGGGCGACGTTTGTACGATACCCGCCTTTAACCAGAGATAAAAGAAAAAACGATTTCATTGATTCCTCATTCATTCAGCCGTCAATCGATCGATGCTTTCGTGTATCTTTTCTCCATTCTTTTGTCATTCAATGCGTTTCTAATGGTTTTCTAATAAGCTTTTTATGATTGCCGATCAACAGCATTAATAAACATTTAATTATACAAGCGCGCACACACAACTCTACACACAATTTATCTGCGTTTATATCTCTGCATCGCTGTAGCTTTTATCTTACGAGTGTACAATGGGCAGCATTGAATGGAATTCGTGTTGGCTACAATTTAAGCCATTTATAGCATGTTGTGTACCATTTAGTGCTTATTTGTTCATTTCCTTCAAAGCTTTGTGATCGAACCCAATATAACAATCTTTGTCTCGCATTTTGTGCTTCCACCATACCGACGATTCATAGCTGAAATTTCGAAGATATTTTCAAAAATTATTTCTTTTTTTTTTCATTTCACCCAATATTGTGTTTCGCATTGACCTCAGCTCAGACTTTGAGTCAGTCAGTCAGACACCGCAACAGCAGCTTTCTAACGCCTATGATGCAGATGTTGAAGAAATGTTTGAGCGTCTTCAATGGGTTGGTTGGTCTTCTTTATGTTTTCAATGGGTATCTGTTGAAAAAAGCTAAAAATAAAAACGTTAGGGCTTTTGAATTGTGAGAAAGTAGTGTAGCAGGCTAATGTTGATCGCCACACCGTGCTTAATGCCGTAGCCTGTTAGACGCACAGTGCTACATACCATGCATTGGATCGATCATCGAGCTATCGATCGATTGTTCAAATGTTAATAGGCATAATTTACACAATTAACCGTAGAATAGTAACAGTTTTTCAGCCATTTAAAGTCTTTACTATTTTTACCAAACATTCTTAAGAATGAAGTAGGAAATTTAGTTAAAATACCAATGAATATTCAAAAACATTAAACAAAAAAAAAAAACAAAATTTAAATTGATTTTAATTAAGAATGGTTCGTAATTGTAGATATTTCTATAGAGTTTGTAAGTTACTTTGTTTACTATTGGTATTATGATAATGTTCTGGATGATAAGATTTTAATTGTATGTTTCAACAAGTTTGAATAGTAACGCGTTCACACCGTGCCTGAACCGAGCAAAAGTTCGATTAAAATTGATCCAAAAGTCAGAGTTTGCACGATGGTTCCGTATCGTATCATACATACCCTAGAGCGACAGGAAAAAATCGATGCGGGTCCTTAGTTAAAACAGTTCCATGACACCTTACGTAAGCCTTTTCAGAAAATAACATGAAATAACGCAATTTGCCTATTAAGCAGAATAAGTTCAGGCTCAGCTACTACAGCTATTAGCATTCTTAGCTATTCAGCTAGAAATGTTTTGGTTATAGCATACAAACTGATAAGTTTCAAGACAATAATTGTAAATTTACTTTATTGATATAATAAAGTTAAACAGACGCAGGAGCTTTCCACACGCTTCTAACTTAATTTTAAATTCAATATAAAACTATGTTGCTATTACAAATCAAGTTTTGACACGTGTGCTTTTTAAATGCTAATTGAGATTACTTAATTTAGATATAAGTACCAATATATATGATGAGCAATAAAAGATTTCTTTTTAGTTGTTTAATGAATGTTGGATTTGTAATTGCACTAAACAAATATGTGTACAAATATGAAACCGGTAATGACATCTAGCGGTCGATAGCCGTATATATATGAGCTTCCGAACCGCACCAAATGTCTTAATTGTTCATTCTGTCATCTGTCAACAATATTCAGTTCACAATTTGTCAAGTTTCATACAACAACGCATTTTTTCCGCTCGTAAAGATGTCGAATTTTGTGCCTGAAAACTCTCATTTGCGGGAAGCATTGATTTTCTGTTTCCATTTGAAGAAAACGCTTCTGAATCGCATCGAATGCTTGTTGAAGCTTACGGCGAGCATGGTCTTGGTCGTACACAGTGCAATGAGTGGTTCAATAAATTTAAAAGTGGTGATTTTGATGTGATAAATGAGGAGCGCGGCCAGCCACCGAAAAAGTTTGAAGACACCGAATTGCAAACATTATTGGACGAAGATGATGGTCAAACGCAACAACAGCTCGCTGAACAACTTAATGTGACACGCATCGCCACATCGAGCAGTGGTCAATAAAAACTTGGTAGAATCGCACAACTGGGAGCCCCTGCCCCACCCGCCGTACTCACCGGACCTGGCGCCATCCGATTACTATTTGTTTTCATCGATGGGACACGCACTCAACGATTCGCACTTCAATTCTTACGAAGAAGTGCAAAAATGGCTCGATGAATGGATAGCCTCAAAAAACAAAGAATTTTTTTGGCGAGGAGTCCATAAATTGCCTGAAAGATGGAAAAGATGTGTAGCTAGCGAGGGGAATTACTTTGAAGATTAAATTTTGAACTATTTTCGCAAAATGAACGTGTTTTTTTGAATAAAAAATTACCGGTTTCATATTTGTAAACCTATTAACTGTTGTTAGCAACATACGTATAATTGTTACCACAATATTTACACTTGACTTAAAATTACAATTAAAAACTGTAAGCAAAAGTTTTACTAAGAGACGGCAATGCAACACATGTACATATTAGTAAGCTATGATAGCTCACCACATTTGGCTTAACCCATTTTTGACAGCAGCCGTTTTTTCTTAAAAATTAAACATGTCCGAAAGCATGATAGAATGTGTTAATCAGTCATACGTTTGTACACTCAGGGAAAAAATTAAGCATGTTGTTTTTGATTCAAAAATAATCCACAATGATTTAAATTGATTTCATATACAACTCAAAGGTACAAAGTGCTTAATGTAAAGTAAAAAGGAATTTGAAGCAAAGCTGAGAAACTGATTTTCAATACTTTCCAAATTCAAATACAATTTAAAAACGTTTATGTTAAAAATGAATGGAAAAAATGTATTTTTTACTATTTTCAATATGAAAATTTGCGAGCTTAAGTCAAAAATATAGTTTTTAAGCCCGCACTGGTCTTTAGCCTTGAACGTATTAGCCACGAACTCAAATTGACCTCTTTGAAACTTTGATCGTAACTTCTTAGGAATAAATTATATATACTTAGTGCCATGTTGAAAATTTAACAGCTATTTCTGGGCTTTTTAGAAAAATTTCAATAATAGTGTTTTAAAATATACATATTCTAGAATATTTTTTTGAAAAACAATATTTGTACTCTCTATGAGCAAAAAAATTATAAATGATTTTATATATTAAAAAAACTGTTTCTCAAAAGTCGAGCTGTTCCAAGCAAGCTTCCAATCCAGAGCGTGATAAGAGTTTGGCCTTCGCATAAAGTTTTTTGCTCGGCAGCTTCGAGTTTGATTTTCGAAGGACTACTTCAATCAGATCTAGAGATCCAATCTACCAAAAGACATACATTTTTAAGGAATCGCTTGGACTTAGAATTATAACTGCACTTCTCAAAATTTGTATTCCGTAGTAATTATTTTTTTTAAAAGAAGTGCACAGAATATTTTTTTCTCTGCAGCTAAAAATTACATGCGAATTTCATAAAAAAATAATAACAGCGGTATATAATGGGTTAACATTTTATAATAAACTAATTAAAAGTAGCAGAACAAGTAGACATTGCTGCTACACATGTAGAACAGCGAGCGACATATGGCAGGTAGACACTAAGGCAGTTGCTGGATGGCGCACACATAGCAGGCATGCTCCGAGAAGAAGGGCAATGTACCCATCGAATTATTTGTGTTGTGCAAATTTTAAATGCTTTCTGAAATGGTTGCTGAATTTCTAATTACAGAGTACAGACGAGTACATCCAGCATACATGAAGTATAACACAAGTACGAAGTTAGATAATGAAGCGGTTTTTTTTTTGGGCGGGCGCAACTACAGTTAGTTCTAAGAGATAACTAAAGAGCCATACCAAGATAGTTTATGTATGAGTAAGCATAGCAACAAGTATCGCAATATATCAAGCAAGACTTGGACTTTATACGTTCGCAATATGGTGGTTTATTCATTCACAAAATAATTTTACTAAATATTAAAAATTAAAAATAAAATACAAAAGTTATTATTATCCATTGTTGTTCAGGCACTGTGTTGATCATGCTTTAATTGTTACTGTAACTCCTTCATGTTAAATTGTTCGCTGATGGCTTAGCAAAGATTTGCGAGAATTCATTTTTGAGTTTTTCAGGGTAATTTTTTCATAAATTAATTATATACAAAAGCAAAGGAAAAATTTTATATTAAGTGCTTTTATCTACAATATCCGTAAAAAATATTGTTATTTTTGACTTAAGTGCTGTAATCAAACTCATTAGACAGCAGTTTAAATTCGTAATAAAATGTTTCACTTATAGGCTGGTCATCGCTCCATATATATTGAGCCATTATAATTTTCAAATTAAATGCATACGATTTGATTGGGGCCTGACTGCCGTTTTAAGTTTATTGAATAATTTTGATCTCTTGGGCTCATTTGTAATCATAATAAAGTTCGTTGGTCTTTTGCAAGAGATTGAAGCATTTACTCATATCATTAAAAACGTAGTTGATGCTCAAAAGAACACACTATTTCTACTATAATGTGATCTATTCGTCTTTAATTTCACATATAAAACAGAGAGTTTTTACCGTCCGCCATAAGACATTTGGAAAATTTTTGCTGGGAATAATTCTTATAAGCTTTTACTGATTTCATAGAAAAGCTCCAATATTCAAAAATACTCTGTTCCATATGTAACTCATTTTTTAATACAATAAATTTTACTAGAGAGTCATTTGAAAATAAAGTCATAAGGACTGTTAATTTGCACTGTGAATTTGTAGGTTTGCTGAAGATCTAGATGAAATTCTGGTTTCTAAAATCCTAAGGAGTTGAGATCAAGGCTGGAAGAAAATCTCAAACTCGTTCAAAGTTTGGGATTTTATATGGATATGAAATAGGAAAAATAAAAGATGGTTGTTAGGATATATAAAATGCTTTTTATTCAATGCTCCGTGTTCTTACCACAATGAAGGTTGTTTGCCAAGAGACCTTTTTAGACTTAAGGTCACAAAAAAATATCATTAGATCTTTTCGGAAATACCAACATATAGAATAAAAACCTTTAAAAATAGCTTATGACCTATGAAGCAAGATGACATCTGTTGGCGACTAGAGACATGTTTTTTCTTAAATAGGTTTGCCATCTGGCATAAACAAGGACCTTAGACCTTCTTGCCGAAACTCGCTCTCCGGCAACCGATTTCCAGCTCGCAGAAAAAGGATCGATCAGCCAATAAATTCATTGAACCATATCTATTCTGTGGACTGCGATGCAGCTCTCAATTTCTGGCTGTGAAATCATCGAAAAAATGCAGGCGATATTGTGCACGTGAGTGCAGCGTAGAAACTGTTTCGGTTATATCTACATAGCCATAGTAATCCGGGAGGCAGCGTTGCAAATTATATAATCATTTCATGCCATTTGATTTATATTTTAAATAATTAATTTCGCGTAGTATTGATCTGAGCGTCTGCTGCTTTCGTAGTGGTGGGGCGAATTAAAAAATGTCGATGAACAACTCGAAAAGTAGGTCACAAGTGGAAAATTATATTACATCAAATGTTGTGGAGGAGGAGGTAATCTATATATAAAAAGTGGCACTGCAGAGTGTAATCTTTTTAGTAGGCGGTGCCACGCCTATAATAGGAAAGTACGTTTTCACGGCTAAACTTTGATTTTGATGAAGTTTAGTTTTGAGATAGACTGAACCCTAAGAGAGGTTATTAAAACTTAAAGTTCCTTAAGGGGTCATTGCACTGCCTTTAATTGGAAATAACGCTGTCACAGCTGAGCCAATACTCCAAATTGGATGAAATTTTGTACGGAGATAGATTGTATGCTGGGTAAAGACATTTGCTTGTAAGAGTGCGATTCTATGTTCCTAACAGAAAAATATGATTACAATGCTTAACTAATAAACCGATTTTGCTGATATTTTGGACAAATATAAATTAAACCTTGAGAAAAGATGTTTGTTTTTAACAGAAATAGTTTCAAACCTCATTGAACCGATTTTGATGATATTTGGTATGAAGATAGATTGAACTCTAAGGAAAGGAAAAATATAGGAAGAGAGCAACATGATACCATGATTTTTATTTTTCGGAGTGTCGAAACTTAATCCGGTACAATGGTACTGAACTGTTTCGTATTGCCACTATAATGGTGTACTTTCAACCAGTGGTCGTAATCTAGTTTTGATTATTAGCCACATTAAAACTATCAATTACAAAGATCAAAACCTAAGCGGGACGCACCGCTACCTCCAGAATTATAATGTGATAAAATTCTCTATTGATGCATAGCGACCAAAAATATCACGTGATTGTGCAAGTGGACAAAATATCTCCATAGAAATAATTAATTTTAATTAAGATATTTTGCTAAAGAAAATGTAAATTTGATATGATGATCTTTGATGAATCAAGACGGCCTTGAACAATAAGTAGGCGGGCTTGAAAAAGAAGCATAGTATGTATTTAACAATGAAACAACCTGAATTACTACAGATCTGGTAAGTATTTAAGAAAATGCCAATTAATTCTGTGTGTTGATGTATGTTGATACAAATACTGGAGGAAGTGATTGTGGTATTTTCTATGTGGTATTTCTATTCGTTATTTTTGAGTAATTTCGAGTCAGCTGAAATTCTAAGTTCCATCGTATTTCATTTGAACTTATAACTTATTTGGCCACACCATATGTACTAGCGCAATTATGATTATTAGCTTTCAGTGTGGCCATCTCATATGATGTTTAATATCCCTTAAGTACCGTGTTTACCTTAATTCCTAATCACCTAATTTATTAAATTTTGTTTTTTATTTGCTTTTCTTGCAGTATCTGCTTATTACAGTATTGTGCAACGATCAACTTTATGCGTTGGCCACAAATTTGGGTTCGAAATGTCAACATGACATGGATTGCACGGACTTCATAAAAGGCAGCACATGTTCAGCGAATGGATATTGCGAGTGTGCCCCCTACTTTGTGCAATACAATGCCACCAGCTGTTTATCATGTAAGTATATTTTGAGTACCATTGTGCCTCGAGCCAGCTCACTGATGACTGTTGGCAAACAAAATTTTAGTTAAAGAATTTTCACAAAGAATTAGAGACATCGTCCTCATTTCAAAAAGATGTTAAACAGAGTTTTGTACAAAGCAAACAGAGGAGACACATTTGTATTTTTTTAGCATTTTTAAGATATACCAAATAGTTATTGTAGGTACAATTGTCCGTCCAAATTGTTTCGTGAGTTCCTCCTCAAAGGCGTGTTTTATTTGTTTATGCGTTCATCTTAAGACCAACGTTTGCGCATTTGACCCGCTTTTCCCATAAAATCTACTTATTTACTTAACGTTTTCCAAATAAAACTAACGCCTTTCGATGTGTCTGTCTGTTTGGCTGTGTTTTTTTTTCTTGTGTTTTGTATATTTGTCTTTTAAGCCTCTTTGTCACAGTATATGTGTACTATTTGTCAATATGCAATAAGAACAACAATGCGGGAGGACGCAGCAGCAGCAGTAATATCCCATCAGGAAATGCTTCTTAGATCAGGATTGAGTTTGTATTTAAACAAGAAATGAGGATACGAAAATGTTGAGAAATTTTGGGCCAATGTTTTTCTTGACACTTTTCCTCTATGGAGCATTAATTTGGATTTTATCAAATTTTGATGATTTTGATAAAAAAAGAACACTACTAGGCACCATTGGTCATATTCAAATATAATTTTTGGCCTTTCATCATTGATTGTTAAGACTCCAAAAGGCATATCAACATATAGCTGAGGTTGGTCGCGAACATTTCCGAACTCCATAATATTAAAATTATGAGAAGATTTGAATTTTTTTTCGTGTTGTTTAGGCGAGTAACCGAATAGTTTGTTTTGGAAAAGCCCATTTCATACAGACTCACAATCAGTTCTGTTCCAACTGGGCACTAACTACCATATGCGTAGCTGGTATGCATCGTTGTACCTTTTTTTTCCCCCTCAGCATTATTGTTTGAATTTGAAATTTTTCTTCAAAGTGTTCATAATTCGCTGCAACTATTGCCAGCAGCGCGTTGGTCTCAGTCGTCGCCTCCTCGACTGTCGATGGTCGTAACAGCAGCAGAATAACAGCAGTTTATTTGAGCCCAACAATGACTTATCGCCTTCTATTTTTATTTATTTCTTATCTTTTGTTTTTCTCTCTTTCAGCACAACTTCTGGGTGGCGACTGCATATTAGATGACCAGTGCACCATGAAAGTGGCCAACAGCAGCTGTTTGGACGGTGCATGCCGTTGTGTTGAAGGATTCTTGCAGTTTCGCAAGCACACATGTCTTGGCCGTAAGTACGCTGATATTGCAAAGATAACAAATAAGTTTACTTAGATGTTGGGAATGCGGCGCATGCGCTTGCACCATATACCATACCATACGCATACATATATGAACTTTGTTCGATGTACAATACTTATGTATCTATGAATGTTGTTTATTTTATTTTTCGAAAAATTTATAAAGAATTTTTGATGTTTTATAAACAAATTTTGTTATCTTAACAGTGTAATGGTCGTAACTGAGAAGTGCTGTAATAAATTTGTCATTTCTCTTAACTATAAAACTTCTGTGCTTTTCATTGAGATGGTGATCTATGAAATTATTTATTTTTTGTTTGATGGTTATTCGAAATGCACTGTATGAGCTGAAAGATTTAGCCTTCTGTTTATGAACTTTTCAGTTTTATGCAGCAGAAGTCCGAGTAGATTATCTTTTGAATCGAGTTTTCAACATTTAAAAATATTTCGTTGTACATGGCACCTATTGGATGCAATATCCTTTGCCAACGAATAGTCGGGTTATAAAAAATATTTTTTCTATGAGATTCCAAATTATCTTAAAAAACATACGCATTTTGGATACTTAACCAATTGTGGCCAAACAATTAGTGAAATTTTCCAAGAGCATGTAATGAAAAGCCACCTGTTCGACTTAATACTGCAATTATAACACTCACGATTATCATTACCCACTGTTAGAAAGAAATAAAGGAGGAGATAAATAAACAAACAGCGATTACTTCAGAAGTCACACCAAATATCAGAAGAAGGTGTAAATAATTCAATCGATTGTAATCGTTACAAAAAAAAAATCCGCTCCAAATAGAAGTGAGCGTAGCAACAAAAACAAGAAAGTACCCCAACAAAAAAAAAGGCATTGGCGCCAAATGTTACACTGTCTGATAATCAGATTAAATGTTGAAAAAAATCAAACAATGATGACAATCAGCGTCATCATCATTATGAACATCATTAGCATCAGCAGCATTGTCAGCATAATGTTGAAAGCTGCAAACAATGATCGCATGTTAAAGATCGTTCACCTTCTGGCTGAAAGCGGCACTGGCAGCAGCAACAGCATCACAGAATTGCTGAATTGCTTCTAATGGATACTAAGTAAGTTAATTATCTTTGGATTAACCAAAGATTGAAAGTAGAAGTTGGATACAGCAAGTGGAGTTGGTGCAACCGTAGTTGACTGTTGCACATGTCGAATTGTATGGGTTACATGATGGAATTGAGGCATGCATTCAAATTATGAGAAACTCAAATAGATGTCATGACTTATTATGGTTGATAACTCTAATATTGCATCGTATGCTGTAGTGAAGTATTGTTGGCGTTCATGTCGTTGCAATCGAGGTGCATTGACTTGTTGTCGTTTTTCATAAAAGATTGTTTCAATTCTAAGAAAAACTGCTTCGAAAGTAATTGCTTCAAACATGCATAGTTCGTAGAAAACACAAAGGACACTTGATGGAGAGCAGCTTGAATTTTAACTGAAGGATATATGAGGGACTAAATGATCTACACTTTGGATAACTTATAAAATTACCAATCGTAACAGCTGTGATGCTGCTTTTACAAAAAGTACAATAGAGGGTACACCGCAAGGTATATCTTACTTAATACGCACATACTTATGTATGCACAACAGGTTAGGCAATAATTGTCGGGCTTGACACATAGATGTCACCGCTAGCAATTGTTTTTTATTATTGCTAAATTGTTACATCTGCAGAACATTTGTAAAGTCTTGTGTTGATCTGTCGAATACCTTTTTTTGCTACAGCTATAGAAAGTATAATAGATGTACTTAAGCCCCAATTACAACGATGACGAGCCGACGGGACGAGAGCGAGACGAGTATCGTTAAAAATGTCAAAATTATTCGTCGTCATGTAGTTAAACACAATAGCAATGCGACGAGTTTCAATTTTTATATGAATTTCATTTTGCTAGACAAAATTTCTTAGAAAATTAAATTTATTCTTTGCGCTAAATAAAGTAAATTTAATTTAAATGCAAACACGAAAAATAGATTTCATTAGAATTTCAATCAACAAAAACTTGAAACAGTCATATAAAGGGTGTTTTTTTAGAGGTTTGTTTTTCGAACAGAGATAAAACTGGCATTTTATGGTCAAATCTGGCAACTCTAATGTCATTTATGTTCAGTTTGGTTTGCCATTTTATCATGAACAGGTTGACAAAAGAACAACGCTTGCAAATCGTGCAAATTTATTTCGAAAATAATGGTTCAGCTCGCGAAGTTTACCGCAAGCTCCGTCCATTTTATGGTACATAATCGTCCATCAGAGCAATTAATTCGGTTAACCATGGATCGTGATGTAATATGTGATAATACGCATCCGCAGAGACGTCGAACAGTGCGCACCGAAGAAACAATTGCCGCTGTAGAGCAAAATGTTGAAGAGGACCCGAATGAATCGATTCGCCACCGTGCACAGCAATTGGAGCTTTGTCCATCAACTTTATCGAAGATTTTGCGCAAAGATCTAGGCTTGCGACCTTACAAGATCCAGCTTGTGCAAGAATTAAAGCCGCGAGACCATGCAATGCGTCGTGATTTTGGTGTATGGGCCGAAAATGAGATTGATCTCGATGCTGATTTTCATCGCAAAATTTTGTTCAGTGATGAGGCTCATTTTTGGTTGAATGGCTACGTCAACAAGCAAAATTGCCGCATTTGGAGTGAAGAGAATCCACATGAGACCCTTGAGACGCTTACATCCACAAAAACTGACTGTTTGGTGTGCTCTATGGGCTGGTGGAGTCATTGGGCCATACTTCTTCCGAAATAATGCTGGAGAGTCAGTTACCGTTAATGGAGACCGGTATAGAGCCATGATAACCGACTATTTTGTTCCCGAATTGGATGGCATGAATGTGGATGAAATGTGGTTCCAACAAGACGGCGCTACATGCCACACAGCGCACGTCACAATCGATTTATTGAAGGAAACATTCGATGAGCGCATAATTTCGCGGAATGGACTTGTCAATTGGCCACCAAGATCGTGTGATTTGACACCATTGGATTATTTTCTTTGGGGATATGTGAAGTCGCTCGTCTACGCCAACAAACCAGAAACGTTAGGGGACTTGGAAGCCAACATTCGTGGCGTTATTGCCGACATACGGCCCCATATGCTCGAAAAAGTGGTTCAAAATTGGACCTGTAGAATTGGCTTTATTCGAGCCAGCCGCGGCGGTCACATATCCGAAATTATATTTAAACATTAATGGCATAAAATCATCCTTCCAATAAAGCCAAATTGATGGACATTAAAACGATTTTCTTGTGTTTTATTTCAATTCGAAGCTCTATACCTCTAAAAAAAACACCCTTTATGTCAAAACTCTCGTCGCGTGGAAAATTCAACAAATTTGATTTTTCACGTCGCGTCATTTCGTCGTCAAGCGTTTCATTGTGCGAAGATACATTAGCCAGCATTGTGATTGGCGCTTTAATGTATTTTTTAAAACTATGTATTAAAAATTTGGAAAATCTTGCAGTGCTTAAAAACTTGTGTAAAAGTGTTTATCCGGGAAGCATGCAATGCCTTGGGGGAGGATGCTCTTCATGGGTTATTGATTTCAAACGAAGAACGTGAAGGTCGTCCAAAAATCACTACTTCTCAAGAGGAGGTTAATCAAAAATCAAAGCGGAAGACCGCCGCTTAACTGCAGATGAATTAGCTGTAGCTATATGCATTTCACACGGTTCAGTACGTGAGATGTTGACTAATGTTTTGGATATCGGAAAGCTAATGGCAAAATGGGTGCCACATTTGCTAACTTTGGAACAAAAACGCATTCGAGTGAAACTTTCCCAATAAATTTAAAGCGTTTTAGGTGTACAAATATGAAACCGGTAATGACATCTAGCGGTCGATAGCCGTATATGTATGAGCTTCCGAACCGCACAAAATGTCTTAATTGTTCATTCTGTCATCTGTCAACAATATTCAGTTCACAATTTGTCAAGTTTCATACAACAACGCATTTTTTCCGCTCGTAAAGATGTCGAATTTTGTGCCTGAAAACTCTCATTTGCGGGAAGCATTGATTTTCTGTTTCCATTTGAAGAAAACGCTTCTGAATCGCATCGAATGCTTGTTGAAGCTTACGGCGAGCATGGTCTTGGTCGTACACAGTGCAATGAGTGGTTCAATAAATTTAAAAGTGGTGATTCTGATGTGATAAATGAGGAGCGCGGCCGGCCACCGAAAAAGTTTGAAGACACCGAATTGCAAACATTATTGACCGAAGATGATGGTCAAACGCAACAACAGCTCGCTGAACAACTTAATGTGACACAACAAACCGTTTCCTTGCGTTTGAAGGCCATGGGAAAGATTTTAAAGGTCGGTAGATGGGTGCCACATGAACTGACCGACAGGCAGCAAGAAAACCGAAAAACAACTTGTGAATTGCTGCTCGCCAGGCAAAACAGAAAAGGTTTTCTCCATCGAATCATCACTGGCGATGAAAAGTGGATTTATTTCAACAATCCCAAACGAAAAAAATCATATTTGAGCGCCGGCCAACGACCCAAATCAACGCCACGACCAAATCGCTTCGGCCGAAAGACAATGCTGTGTATTTTCTGGGATCAGCGTGGTGTTATTTGGTATGAGCTACTAAAACCAGGTGAAACAGTTACTGGTGCATGTTACCATCAACAATTGATCGCTTTGAACCGTGCTATACGTCAGAAGAGGCCCGAATTTCAACTTCGCCATGACAAAGTTGTATTCCAAGATGACAACGCATCGCCACATCGAGCAGCGGTCGATAAAAACTTGGTAGAACCGTACAACTGGGAGCCCCTGCCCCACCCGCCGTACTCACCGGACCTGGCGCCATCCGATTACTAATTGATTTCATCGATGGGACACGCACTCAACGATTCGCACTTCAATTCTTACGAGGAAGTGCAAAAATGGCTCGATGAATGGATAGCCTCAAAAAACAAAGAATTTTTTTGGCGAGGAGTCCATAAATTGCATGAAAGATGGAAAAAATGTGTAGCTAGCGAGGGGAATTACTTTGAAGATTAAATTTTGAACTATTTTCGCAAAATGAACGTGTTTTTTTGAATAAAAAATTACCGGTTTCATATTTGTACACCTAGAATAAACTTGGTTTTGTTTGTCGGTTTGTAACTATCACAGAGACTTGGGCTTACCACTATGATCCTGAACTGCGACAGTAAGCTTCCGAGCGAGTTCGGTTGTTCCGCTCCAAAAGTGATCAAACTCTTTTCAAAAAAAATGGTGCTGCCAGTTTTTTTGGGAAGGCAAAGAAGTTTTGTAGATCGAATTTCTCCAAACAGGAGAATATTAATGCGACCTTTTGGACTAGCTAGATGTAAAAATTCGTGAGGAAAGACCTGCTTTAGCTAAGAAAAAATCAACTATCATCAGGACAAAGCACTTGAACACAAATGTACTTTAAAGGGTTTTAAGTTTACCGAATTTAAATATGAATTTTTAACACATCCATCGCATTTTCTAGATATAAATTGCATATATTCCCACATCTCAAGAGATTTGTGCGTGAAAGGCGTTTTTCAACGAATGCCGAAGCAATTGCAGCCGCATTTTGCAGGCCTTCGGGAAAACCACTCTAGGGATGGAAGATGTTGATTGAATATATTAGAGAATCGCGGAAAAAGTGTGTTGGAGTTAACGGAGGTTATATTGAAGATTAAAAGCTATATCAAAGCCAAACTCATAGTCTTTCATTTGTTGGTCCCAAACATTTGTAGGTCCATATAAGACTGCTTACTGCTTGTCATTGTGAGAGCTTCAACCAAAGGCCTAATAAATTTGAAAGGGCACAAGGTAAAATTCGATTCCGAGTGGTATAAATTGTTTCCAATCTACATGGGCTTGTCAAAGGAGTACACCGAAAATAAGTTTTTCACACGCTGTAGTACTTTCGAGAGTCCATTACAGCATTTGCTTGGATCAGTTGCATTGTTTCCGGCATACGGAAGAACTGGAATTTTTCATTAATAATAATTTTTTTAATTTGATCAATGAAATTTATAATTTCTATTTTCATTTGTAATATTTTTTGGAAAATTTTAATTAAAACATTTTCCTTAGCAGACATCTTATAGAAAACTATTGCTAAATTGTGTGAGAAATAATTGCAATTCGGTAAACAAAAGCGCGAGCGTTTAAGTTTTCTCCATTCCAAGCACGTTTCTTTAATTGAAACTGTTTTGAATTTCTTTATTACGGATGCGATTTGCAAAGCAACAACAACAATAGGAGCAATGACAACAACAACAACAGCTGTTGTTAGCTTTACGTTGTCAATTTTAGTAACAACTGCGGTAGCAGCAGCATAAAATTGTAGCATTTTACTTTTCTTGTATTGTGAAACAAAAAGACTTTTACATATGCGACAACAATAGAAACAACAATAACAACAGCAGCAGCAATAGCAACAACAAATATACGTTATAAATTGAAAGTAACAACTGTTGCTGTTGTAGCAATAGTTCCATTGAACCTGTTCATTGTGATCTTGTGTCGCCTTAAAAGTGGCTGCTTCTTGTGACCGACCAGGTTCTGGTTGTTGTTGTTGTTGCTGCTTTTGTTTTGTTGTTGTTGTTGTTGTTGTTATTGCTGTCGAGAAAGTATGCCATTCACATGGATACAATTTATGGGCGTAATTGTATGTCTCGCTGTGTGTGCTTGTGCAATTTAAATAGCATGTCGCCAACATGTGAAGCAGCAGCAACAATAACACAAACAACAACAACAATTGTTACAATTATTGCATTGAGTTCTTTTCGTGAATTGATTAAGCTTTTGTTTGCTGATTTCGTTTGATTTAAATAGTTGCTTTCATTTCAAATTTTATTATCTTCAAATTTAGAATTTACTGAATTTCTACTACCTACGTAGCATATGAAATTTGGGTTGAAGTTTAGAATGGAATCGGCTTAAATTAATTAAAATATTTTTTTCCAACAGCTAGAGATAATACTTTTACTGTAAAAGTATTTAAAAAATGCAGTGAATTTCAATAAATCCTTATTATTAGAGCATGTCATACTGGAATTTCGTTTCAATTGATATTTACAAAAAAATGTTGACTCGGAAAAAAAACTTTTTTGAATGGTTATTTTGATTTAATTTTCTTTATTATGAAACTATTTCTAAAGAAAACTATTTTTTTTTTTAATCGAAACTTTTAATATTTCACAAAATTCAATTTTTGGAAAATTGAAGCCATTGTGGAGCTAATTTTCATACTTCAAACTTCTAAGTATTTAGTTAAGTGTTGAGGTTTCATTAGCTTTTATTTGACGCTGATTTGGCCTTTTCCCGAAGCTGTCATTACTCTTGTATCACATTGCCTTGACTCATTCGTGAAGCTGATTTGCCTCTGATATTTTGTTGTTTTACTTTAATTTTACACTGACTGACTGAATTTTGCTTAAAAATAATTGGACTATATCTTGCCGCTGATCGGATAAAGAATGCGATACGCAATTGAATAAACTGTGCTCCAGAATGCATTGCATCACATTGACTTTCGTACACTTTGCAGAGTTGGTTCCCAGAGCTAAAATTTTAATTGACTCTGTCTGGATACAGATTTAAGGTTGACTTGAAACTAACATGACCTTCATCCAACTATATACTTGTTATATTGATTCTTTTATTTTCACCAAGCAAAGAGCTAAACGTATGTGATTGGAGATTTTTTCGTAAATATTTGTTAACATTTAATAAATTTTTGGTAAATATTACCATGCCATGAGTGTTTTACAAAATTTTATCTTTCACAAATTCAAATAAAGTTCTCAGTTAGAATGGCATTGCGTTAATACAAAAGTAATATAAATGTGATGATTTTACATTACATTTAGGTGACCTTGACGTAGATAAAATCTAATCAAAGAAAATCTTCGAATTTGAATATTTCGGGTACAATCAAGTTGATAAAGCTTTTTCATATAAAAAATTGTGGGAGTATCAACGATCTTGCTTAAAATGAGTATTCCAGCATGTGTCAAGATATTAAGCTTATGTTCATACTAAGCAACACCGGGTTCGTGATAAGACCTCTTTATACTGAGAATCATTGAGCTGACACGTTTGACTTTTATTAAAATATTTTTATATTCTGCATTACGGGAGGAACATTATAAAACAATTTCTAGAAAGCTTTTAAGCGTAACAGTTTTTAATTTGACAAGTTGATAGCAATGACATTAAACGTATTGCCAACTTATGATCAGTTCAGACAAAGCGTAAGCGTAAGTTAAAAGTAGAAACAAAACATAAAAAAAAATTTTTACTAACGATTAATTTAGCCACTTCAAGTTATTCGGAACAGTGGGGCGTGGCAATACATGTAGAAACGCTCTATTATAAAAACATTTGGAGCATTCATGCACGCACTTGCAGCATTTGTACTACTCATACATATGACATAAAATTCAACTTCCTCTACCTTAGCAGCAATAAGCCTTTTTTATTGCAACAGTAATAACCAACATCACTTTTTTATTACTTATTTATGTTGCATGCTGTTTCTCAGGAAATAACGCAGGTGATATTTTTCTTTGCCACAAGAACAACAACAATCTAGTGTATCATTGTTGCAACAAATAACGCAATATGGGACAACGAAACGCATGCAATTCATGCATGTTGCTGCGTACTTCATGCCATATGCAGCATGCGTCGTTGCATTGCAATTGTTATTGCCAATGCCGCCGCTCATATCCATTTCAAGCGTTGAAAAAAAAAGCTCATCAATCAAATTTTGCAGTCTTGATTTCAATGGGTTACGAGTGCAACTGCGCTTCTGTGCAAAACTCGTCGATAGCTTTATCTGTCTCTATGAATGAAAAGTAGCAACGATCCGTTTGTATCAATGTGGCTAGTGAAGCTTCAGAGTGATACGGTAGCATGTGTGCGGTTTCCTGTAATACGCACGATACGATGCGTACTCATATGCTACGCTTATCGATGAGTACGTTGAATGCATTTTGCGACAATAAAAATGTGTGGCGCCAAATCACAGATTTTTTAGAAATCTCTGAATTGATTTGTACTAACCTATTATTATTGATTTAGACCAGATAATATACATGTCGGCGGATGTGGTACAATTTTGGCATGAATAAAAATGCTGTCCAAATAAATAAAGCTATGAACCAAAATTGATCAAATTCCGTTTAAAAAAATTGAGTTATCAAAATAAAATATAGCCTATATTACTGAGAGATAGTGTAGAAGAATTTCAAGAAGTAGAGATTCCAGAGTTTACTCTCTACATATAAACAAACGTACTATACCTCTTTATATAATTGCAGCGGCATAAAAAGCTCTCACTGTATGCTGGTACGAAATTTCGCCAATAAAGGTTATAATTGGACTTCTTTATTAAGCTGCTGTTGTATAAATATATATATCAGCAATTTTAGAAAGTAACAAAAACCTCTTGCCTATTTACAAAAGAATTGTTTTTTCTCAAATGTGTGTGTGTGTGGTAGCAATTGATTTTCGTCTTGCAAATACATTAAAGAAATACCTTTCACCATTAATCCTGCCCTGTTTCTTTTTGTTTTAAGGATCATTGCGCAGATATAAATCAGGCATAAATATAAGAAAATTTTTGTGTCTTTTACCAAGTATTGCATTTTTTTTTTGGTTGTAGCTTTTAATTGGGTCACCTGAACCTGCTGCTAAAGTTTTTACCGTTGATTTGGAAAGTACACAACATGTGCAGTTCCACTTTTAATTATGTTTCAAGTCCAAATTAATCAGATCAGTACCAAAAGGTATGACAGTCAGCAGCGTCTAGTTCAGTCAGTGAAAGAAATTAAGTTACCCCGTACGTTAGTTGAAAAAAATAATCATTTCACTAATAAATAGTAGCTTGCTAACATAAAACACAAAATTTTACTACAAATATTCAAATTTAATTTGCTACTTTCAAATAACCACTTTGATATGGTACACTTATGCACTAATAAAAATTAATTATGTTATTGAAACACATTTTTATTGGCTCTTTTCGATAAGCGGCATATTTTAATTTTGGTCTCTAGTGGACCCAAGTGTATTATACTTAGTGTTAATGGAAGTCATACATATATATTTAAAGAGACAAATCTGATTTGTTTATGGCTGCCGCTGACAGTCACGCTAACACTTAGTGTCACATAATAAATTTACATGACTTTTGCACCTTACAAACTCTACTCTACTGTTCGATATTGGCCGACATTTATTGACATTATTCGACTTTTTCGATATTTTCAAAACTAATTGTCATTTCTGGACATTATTCGGCTTTCTAAAATATTTTGTTCGACATTATATTTGGACTTCGTCAACGTTTCTCGACTTTTTCAATGTCTTTGACATATAAAGTAAAGTATGTTTATTGACTTATTCAACATTATCCAACAATTGCGACATTTTAACACATATATATATCGATTATACCGAAATTATTCGAATTTTTCAACATATATTGACTTTTCAACGTTTTTCAACAGTTTTCTGTTACTTCAACACGTCGAAATCTATCGACATAATAGGCTTTCTCGAAATATTTCGACTTTTTTGACAATTTTGCGACATTATTCAACAGTTATCGAAATATTCGACATTTTTTGACATTTTTGACATTTTCGATTTTTTTCGAATTTAATGTTTTCGACATTTTTTGACATTAATTGTCTTATGAAGTTTAATGGTAGCATATATGTACGTATAAGCCTTAGATACATGTTTTGCAATCCTCTCTTTAGCTACCTACAGAAAGTAGCGCTCGAAGTTGGTTCAAATTTATTTCGAGGAACTTGCTTGCATCTGCCTCACTAGTCAGAGCAACATACTTGGCTAAAAACTATGTTAGCTTATGTTATTTCTAGGACATAATCAGCTGCTATCATAGTTCAGGCAGCTAATGTGTCTTTTGCAGACATGCAAATTTTCAAGTTCTATTTATTATAATGCTCGATAGTTTTTGGATAACTTTTGAAAACTGGAATGCTTAGTCCTTAAATAAATTATTGACATTACTCGTTTCGTTGTTTAAAAAAAAAAAATAATAATCAAAAGAAAAATTTTAATACAATTTTGTATTGGAAACAAAATCGGGCTACAGTTCTACTGTTACTAATTAAAAATAAAATGGTTGATTTTTTCAGCTCAGCTCAGAAATATATGATCTGTTCCAAAAATGCAAACAAAGAAAGAAAAAAATTGAAATTTCTGTATATTTGAGGCCTTCTAAGAGGCGCCATTTATAAAATTCATGAATGAACTATTTAAGGTACCTTCTAATGTTCACGCCTATATTCTAATTATATTAAAAGCTCCATACAATGCATCGTATGCCTTTGTGGACATCAGATAAGCATTTTGACGTAAGGGGTTAAACCACTGTAGCCTTGAAAAACTTACGTGTTTTTTGAGAACTTTTTTTCAGTGTAAAAGCTTAAAAGGTAATAACAAAAAAAAAGGAAAAGAAATTGTCACGCAACTATTTAAGTATTGAATATTACTTTTGTTTTATTAAAAAGTATTACCAAATAGCCACACGGACGCCTTCTCCCGAGCCATATTTTCGCTGCAGGGCGAAAATTGCACGCATTGTAATGGCCGTAATTTTAATCGAAAAAAAGGGTTAGTATAAATATATAAGCTTTAAAAATTTATATTTTGGAAAATGGCGAGCATTTAAAACGGTCAATTTTTAACGTTTAAAACTCGCACTTAGTAAATGTGAATGAAAAAATCAATATATTGAAAATTCCGCTCCAAATAATGTTGCTATACAATTAAAATTTTAAGCAAATTGAACAAAAATGATGCGGCTTATGCTGGGTGCCATTTTCATATCACATGTTTTGAGTAAAACGCGGTTTCAAACACGGAGCGCGGACACGCTCATATTAAAAATTCTGTGAAAAAATTTTTTTTTTTCGAATTAAGCCTTTTTTCCCTGATTCTAAATAGTTAAAAGTATTTTTTCAGCCAAAAAGAAAAAATCGATTTCCTTAAAAACTTACAGTGTGGCTTAACCCCTTAAAAACACGTCATGATGCTAATGCTCCACACACATAAGACAGACCATGTGCGCATTTATTCATCATATTGTTGTTGTTTCTAAGTTGAAATCGCACAGCTGATCGCACAACATCATTTACCGCTTTAAACCGTTTAGCTATCTGTCTGTTTGTCCGTCAGTTTGATTTGTTTGTTTGTTTCTTGGTTTCTTTGTCTGACTGTGCTTGTTCGCATGTTAGTACGTTCCAACTGTCAGCTGGTCAACAGGTAAAGCCAGTAAAAATGGTCACAACAACAAACGGTAATAATAATGCTTGTTATTGTTAGCCACTTTGTTATCGTCTTAACAAATCCAACGCTGGGGTTAATAAACGGTTCATGTGAACTACAGGTGTGTAACGTGAAATATGCACGCAACCTTTATTTTTAATTATTATGGGAAGGTAGGTAGGTTGACATACAAACATACATACGTCTGTATATATGAATTTTGTATTCACTTAAGAATTTATTACGAATTTTTCAGCTGTACTTTTGCGTTCGTACTATTTGGTGAGAACTTAAAAAGTGGGGATATTTCTTGTTCTATCGTCGCTACTGGCTTATTTCACTGAGTGCTTTCATTCAAAGTGCAGCTAAATCAGTTAACATTGGTCATATATAAAGTATCAATGAAAGAATTTCGAATAGTCACAAAATCACTTCTGTTTTTTGCACCTACAATAAGTTGGAAGAGAATATAACAACTGTAAAAAGCACAATTTCAGACTTAAAGACTTTCACATTTTCCCTTTACTTGCAACAATGTCCATATTCAAAAGATCTTTCCTGTGATCTTCATGTTCTATATTTTCACCAAAAACGCAAATAAAGTGAGAAAAAACCACAGCATATCTCACTTGTTATTGACTCCGTCTGGAGACCCCCAGAGCAAAACAAAAGTTAACAATAAACTGGTTAACTCCACTAACAGCCATTCATTAAGACGACGGTACTTTGCGGGCATTTAGGCAAAAAAAAAAGAAAAAACTATCGGCGATTCAGCCGCCCTCTTATTATGTAGTGCAACAAGATTTTAGTGAGTCAATCAGCCAAGTCGCAATTCGCAATACGATGGAATGAAACACGCCAGCTATGTTGCCAACTGATCGATGATATCAAATGCATTAAAAAAAAGCAAAAAATCCCAATAACATTTACCAGAACAAAAGAGAAAACAACACGAGACAACAGTTGAAAAGCCGCACCGCCTATCCGTGGGACTTTTTCGATACAAATTAATTTTTTGGTCAAAACAAAAAAAAAAAAGCAAAACATTTCAGGCCTAGAAAATTTCACTCATCGACTTAAAGGTCACTGGTGATTCTATTAAGCAATGAATAAGTAGCTTTAGCGAAGTTTTTTTTTTTGGTTTTTTATATTATTACACACTGTACTGAACAGCAACCATAGTCAAATAATTTAAATTATTTTCTGTTTAAAAACAACACGATAAAAGTTGTATAAATAGTCTACCCCGCTCAACAGAATTTCAGTAAGGCAAAATTTTTCCTTAAAGTTCTCAAATTTCGAGACTTTGGAGTGAGACCGCCATTTTAACATTTTAAATGGAGCATAAATTATTTGTACCACTGTGCCACAGCTACTTGAGAAGTTGAGACATTCGCGCAAGCGCATGTCTTTTAAATACAATGAGATACAATTTATGGTATGCGAAACGAAGCACAAATGGCATAGCATAGGTAAAGGCGGAAGATTTTCAACTTCCACAAGCCGGAGCGACAGCATTTGCCACTGGATGCTTGCAACTTAGCGGCTTGCGTGCTGTTGAGCTTGCACTATGATCGGAGCAGCAGCAGCAGCAGCAGCAACTTGGTAACAAAGTGTTGGCGAAAACAGGTTGTTGCCTGCAGGTTAGGCAGAAAGTAGGTCACCTGAGACACTGGCTGAGATTTTGCACACAGGTGCAGCACCAAAATAGGAAAAAAAGAAATAAGCGCGAAGAAAACAAGACAGAGAATACAAAAAAAATTACTAATGTAAGAATGCCAAGTGCAAAGCATGACAATTTAGTCGGACGACTCGCTGGCTTCGAATGCACTTTAGAAGGGAACTACTGAAATATTTCAAGAATTAGTTGAAAATTGCGCATGAAATGGCAAAAATGTTTTTAAAAGAAGAATTTTCATTGAAGTGTAATTATTGTGAAGTTGAGGTTAATTTGTAGTTGGAAATTAAATTCTTGCGAAAAAATGCTACAAAGAATTCATTTAGGTGGTCTGGAATTGCTGAGGGCAGGACTATTTCCTAATTCATAATTAAAACATTTAGTTGTTGTTTAGCACGAGACTAAGATATATGCACTTCAAATTTTTAGGGGAAATGTACTTTTGAAAATGTGAAAACGTCAACTTCTCTGAATGATTCTGATATTCTACAATTTACATACCATAATTCATCTGTAGTCTACGCTCTAATGCCCTTTTCTTTTTTTAATTATTTTAGCTGCCCATCCCGGAGCCGTTTGCTATAGTCACGCCCACTGTAAAATGTTTGATGGACGTACACACTGCGATTTCCTAATTCCAAACCTTTTCGGGCGTTGCCAGTGCACAGCACCAGCCAGACTTAATGCCGGACGTTGCGTCGATGTTGATAGCGATGTATCAGATGTCATTGCAACAACTGAAAAGTTAGCAGTGATATCAAGTACCACAACCCCTACCACAACCCCTACCACAACCCCTACCACAACGACTTCAACAACGACAACGACGACGACTACAACCACAACAACAACAACAGAGGCACCATTACTATTAGCTCCCTTAGAAGACAATATTTCGGAACCTGATGATGTGCCACTTGATAGTATCGAAGAAGCAGATATTGATGACGAGCCTGCAAAAATATTTGGCAATCCAACGGAAGAAGATGCTGTCAAAGTGATAGCGCCTGTTGTAGAAACAGTGGAAACAACGTCACAACAAGCGCTTACTCCAGCAGATATTACATCAACTGAAGGAATTCTAAGTGCTACGGAGCAGTTAGCAACAATTGCGTCAGAATTAGCTGCGACCGAAGATTACCCTTATAAAATTGAGGAAGACTATGTGGAAGAACATGATGTACACGCCAATGCGGAAGAGCATATAGCTCCAGTGGATATAGTTGATGAACAACAAGCAGAAGAGCATGTGGAAGAACAAGAAGAAGAAGCTGGGCAGAATAAAAAGCCAGTAGAAGCGGTTGATACTATGAATTTTGACTATGAAACATCGCAAGAGGAAGTAGATCAAAATGAAGTTGCTGAAGAAGAAAGTCAGCAAGCTGTTGAAAAAATAGAAGCGGTTAATAGTGTGGCGGAAGCTCTTGATGCTGTGGATGATGTTGCTGTTGCAGGGACCACTGAAAAAATCATTGCAGTTGACGTGACGAAAGACGACCAAGCTATGGCTGGTAATGACAACAACCAACACAACTCCATTAAAAACGAGAGCGAAAGTGTTGCTGATGCACAAAATGAAGTAGTCTCGTCTGTTTCTGTTCCCGAGGCAAACCAGCAGAAAATTGACGTCATTCTAGATGCAACAAACGAAGAACATGACAACTCGGAACACAATGAAGAAAGCGACGATAATGAAAACAGTAGCAATGTTGATTTGTCTGGAAATAATGAAGAAGTCGTGGCTGAAGCTGTTGAAGATAAAGGGACAGAGCTTAATGATTTAGAAAATAATAATGTTGAAATAGCATCGAAGCCTATGGTCGGTGAACAGTTAGATACTGAAACAGAAAATCCACAAGAAGCACAAGACATCGAACAAGATCAGCAACAAGATATTGAACAATTTACTGAGACACCATTATCAACAGCAAATATCGTAATTGAATTGAATGAAGCAATCAAGCCAGCTAATGATGATGTTGCTAATCAACTACCAGCAGCTCGTCCGCCGGCTGAAGAGGAAGATGAAGAGCAGAAAGAAGTTATAGCTGCCACTGATGAAATTTCAATGACAAATTCGAATAGCGATGCAGCTAGTGATGTAGCTAACAAACAAGAAACAGCATTCCAAACAAATGATAATGGTAATGACGGCAGTCCCCAAGAATTAGTTGAAACGGCAACAGCAATCAAAACTGAAGATGAGCAACAGGCACCAGAAGTGGAACAAGAAGCGCAAAAGACTGAACAGCACCATAAAGTGGAACATGTACTTGATGAGGAACAATATGGAGAAGAAGAGGCACTGAAAGAGCAAGAGCAAGAACATGACATGACGCAGCAAGTAGAGAGCGAAAATGTTACGCTCGGTACTGATAATGCTGTTGAATTAGCATCAGTAGACCTTGCTACCGAATCACTTAATTCGTATGAAGTTGCAACGCATACAGAACAAGTGCAAGATAATGGAGATCTTGTAGCAGATATTGAGAATAGCGTAGAGCAAACTACACTTTCGAATCAGGAATCTAATATTAAACATGTAACAGATGCTTTAATTGATTCTGAAAAGGATTCATCAGAGCCAGAGATTGTTCCGGAAGTTATAACAGAAACTTTGAATAAAGCGGATGGTGAGAGTCAAATAAGCAACGAAAGTGTTGCACTTCCAGAACAAGAAGAAGAAGAAGAAGAGAATGACAACAAAGATTTGATTGGTCAACCCCAAGAACAAAGTGATAACGAGAATGAAATTGAGGGTGCAGAGTCAGAAATAAACCGAAGTGAAGAAGTTCACAAGCAAGAATCCGAAGTGCCAGAAACACAATCCAATACGGTTGAAGAAAGTGAAGAGGACAGCGTTTCCCAATCAAATGAAAATGTGGCAGAGACCATTGTGAATCTCGTAGAAAATAAGCCTGTGGAAGCCTCGAGTGAGGAAGCTGCCACTACAATACAGTCAACAGAGTTAGACTACAGCAATGTTGAGAGTTTTGAGCAAATAGACAACGAAGCAGTAGCAGCTGAAGCCACAAAAATTAAGGAAGAAGAAGTGAAAATTGCTGAGGAAACCGATGATGACAAGCACAAAGATGTAGATGGTGAACCTGTTAATCAACCAACCGAAATCATCTCCGAAGCAGCAGATGCCAACCTTAATCCAGTACTTGATGAAAATCAGTCCATAGTTGATATACTAAATGATTTAATCAATGAAGAAGAAGAAACTGAAGAGACTACGCTAAAGGCAGATGACATTGAAGCAGAAAATACTGTTGGGGACTTGGTAGCAGATGAGACAGAAATTTCAGAAACTAATGTGCAAGCCCATGCTGATATGCTTGCTGAGTCAACAATTTTGGCGGAGAAAGAATCATCAGTGAAGCCAGAAACTGCGAAACATACGGAAGAGGTGGAAGGTACTACGGAACTGCATGCAAATAACAAATTGATCACATTCTATCCTGATATGCAAGCAGTGCAAAGTGAACAACATTTGGAGGAGCCAGCACCAGCAAAAAATGATGTCACTCTTGAAGATAGCGAGGAAGGTTCTGCACTGAACAGCATTGACATGATTGCTAATGAAGAAAACTCTGATCCGAGCGAGGAGGGCTCTGCTCTCAACAGCATCGATATGACTGCTAATGAAGCAAATTCTGATTTGTCAGCATCAACGTCTGAGCCTGCAGATCATGAACCTGAACATACGCTGTCACCTGAAGAGCTACCATTCGATATGTCAATGGATGAAGTGCATCCTCATGAGTTAGAATCAGACAATTTAATTTTGGAAAGTACTACGCATGTTGCTGAATCTATTGCTGCAGCCAACGATGTGAAGGAGCCCAGTGGAGGATCTGTTGAAACCAATGAAGTTGTCGCCGAGGAACAGGAGAGTTCTGGAGATGGTGATGTAGCCACTGCCAATCCAAATGATATTGTGGAAATAACTACACAGACGATGTTGGGTTTGGCTAGTCGTGTTACATTAATGGAACCAGAAGCACCAGTTTCAACTACATTGAAACCACTAATGATGGTTACAGCAGCGGCCGCGGAAACAGATGATAACAATCCAACACCGGAACCAGCAAAAGAATTATCTACTTCGGAGAGCGTACTAACTACAAAAGCGACAACAGGTAAGTGCATTAAAAAAATCATATGAGAGCGGTAGGTATTCTTACAAATGGGCTGTCCTTACTTCCTCCACAGAAATACGCAAACGTGTAGAACTCGGCCTAGAGGCAGTCTCTTTGGGTCTAACCTGCATCAATGACAAACAATGTCAACTGGCTGATGCCAATACTATTTGTAACGAGCGTAGTGTATGCGACTGTGTAGCAGCTTCCGCGAAGAGTCAATGTAGCGCTACACGTACAGGCTGCAGCTCAGGAACTTTCCAGGTATTTTGAGCAACTTAAAGCTTTGATAGCAAGTGCTTATTCAAAAGTATTTTTTTCTTTTAGTGCCGCGCTAGTGGCGTCTGCATCTCATGGTTCTTTGTGTGCGATGGTCGCTCTGATTGCAATGATGCCTCAGATGAAGAGTGCACATTTAATGCGCGTCTTAATCAAACTTGTCCCGCTGAAGCTTTCCATTGTGAACGCAGTGGACGCTGCATAAGTCGTGCTGCACTCTGTGATGGACGTAGACAATGTCCACATGGCGAAGATGAAATTGGTTGCAGTGCTCTTAAGAGCGGCGCATGCCCGCCAAACACATTCCGTTGCAATAGCGGTGAATGTCTGCCCGAGTACGAATATTGTAATGCAATCATTTCCTGCAAGGATGGCAGTGATGAGCCCCCACATATGTGTGGTTCACGTTCGGTGCCAAATTTCCTTATGCATCTGCTTAGTGCTGGCGGTCTGATGGGTAGGGTGGCGGATCCAGGTGCTTATTGTCCACATAAGTGCAGCAATGGACGTTGTCGCTCAACAGCGATTGTATGTTCTGGTCGAGATGGCTGTGGTGATGGCACAGATGAGCAAACATGCTCTGTCTGCAGTAAGTTGAAGTTGCATGTGGAGAGTGTTAAAGCTGGGTGTGACATTTTGCACCTAGGTTAAAAACTGAAGTACTGCGTATATTGAACTTTGGTTTAGTTCCAGGGAAATGCATGTGATTGTGCTTTTTTATAAACGAAATTATGCTAGACGTTAGAGTTTCAAAAATTGTTTCGTAGAGGGTATAAAATGACGAACAATTCGTTTCCTTCCAGTGTTGCCGGAATTAAATATTTAATTTCTTATGTATACTAGGTATTTTGATTGAATTTCGGATACTTTTCACGTTACTTTCTTCAACTTTAATCGATTTTTAGAGTCGATAACTTACGTTATTTGGATTAAATTGAGATTTCGACACCTCTGTTGACTTCGTAATGCTACTCCCAACATTTTTTTCGATTCGAACAAGACTGTTTTCTTCTATTGGATTTTTGATTGTTGATTCTGAATGCGTAGCTAATTTTTCAATTAAGATTTTGATTTTAGTTTCCTGAAAGACATCTTGCCTTTTTTTTGTTTCATATAAAATCTCCGATTACTAAATACAAAATTCCAATTTAAAAAATTGGAAGCTAATAGACAAGTGACGCTACAAAGTCTGCAAATATATTGTGGTACAGCGTTTAGTCGAAGATTGGATAAAGTTCTAATAGCATTAGGAAATTAAGAAAAATTATTGAATATTGACGAAGTTGCGTCTACATTATAGTTACGTTTTCAATTTTCGCCACAGCATATTTCGATGAAAAACTTAGTTACAAAATATTTTATTTTTATTCCAGGATGCGCTGCTCCTACCAGTGAAACATTTCCCGCCTTCTTAGCTCGTCATCGTCCCATGCCATTGTGGTAGAATGAACTTTAAACTTCAAGGCTCCCGCATAAATTTTTCAACGGAAACGTTCGCTGCTATTCTGTTCTGTCAAGAGCCAGAAAACATATCCGAATAATATGAAGCAAAAACCACACGAAATGATGCTGCCTTTTCGCTGTCGCATTAAGTGACGCATGGATATTTAAAGTATGCGGACATCCGCAGAAACTTCATCATTTACAAAAAAAAAAACAAACACCAATTAACTTATTTCTCACTATTTAGTATTAAGTTTAATTTATCATTGCAAGATGTACAATTTTCTTTTTTTTTTGTAAAACAATTGACACCTTGCTAGCAAAGGATACTGACTTTCATTTACTTTGATCTAAATGGGCCTGTGAGAATTATTTGTTCTCAGCTTTTAATGTTCGTAACTAACTATTTATATAAACTATTTTTATAAACATTACTTGCCTAACGTGTGTACCTTTGCCTTAGTGATGTTGCCAATTGATTTTTATTTTTCATATCTTAAACTATTTAAAACTTATTCCTTAAAACATTCACTAAATTATTTATTTTATCGTCTCTAGAATTTCTAAAATCAAAAAAAAAGTCTATTTATTATGTCTAATAAAAATTGCCACAATAATATTAATAAAAAGAAAATATTAGTAGTTATATTTTTAAAGTATACCTATACGAATATATGAACTTAAATGTATATATTTATAAGTTTTAATTTCGCATTTAAAGCCTAATGACAGACAAAGATATTCTTGAAGAATGTGCATTTTCGTAACAGTTGTCAAGTTTATTTGAACAAAAGAAAAATTAAAACTATGATTTTAAATTATGTATGAACCGATTTCAATAAAATATAATTAAAATTATGTAATGTAAGAAATGTTTTGATATTTTGTTTTATTTCAGTATAGGATTATCAGCATTTGTAGTTTGAGTTTTTATGTGAGTATTCATACAATTCAGACAAAGTTTCAGCTGATTTATAGAAAACTTTTTGTATGGCTCTATCAAGGTCAGCATTCCAAGTAAGCTTGCCATCGAAGATAGCCGCAAAGCTCTTGGCTTCAGCAAAAATAATAGGTTTTCTTAGAACTAGGCCAGTTCTGATTTCGACTTTTTGATAGTTCGGGAGTATAATCAAAGTCCGAGTTGACTGTCAATAGCGCTTCTAAATCTAATGGTTAGATTTTGCAATGAATTTTTTTTGATCTTCGAACTATTATTGTTCCGATAAGTTCACGGATATCCCTTTTTTGTCTGATTTTGTCTGATCCTGAAATAAACTACGAATTTCAATTCCGTTTCCGATGCAAATCAGAAACAGAATCAGAACAGGGCTACTGTCTCATTTTCTATTTCTAGTAAAAATTAAGATTCGGGTTCTTTGAGAATAACATCAATCCCAGTTTGTTTGTACCATCTGGCTACCAAATCGAGTAGAGAGATTTGAAAGTTTGTCATCAAATTGTCATCTATTTAAAACTACGATGTCATCGGCATAGTCCGGCACATCAAGCCGTTTGTACGGATTCATTAACTATCCGCAATTCTCATAGTAATTTCTATTTTTTGAGATGTTAATATTGAAATGTGTTAAAATGCCTAACGAAAACTCTCTATAAGTTTTTTATAAATCATTCTACACTTGACTATATATAAGGAAAACACTTTATTACCTCTTACTGAAAAGCGCACACATGCCAAAGAAGTTTAATAAATGTACTCACTCCATATGAAAATAAAAATACAATGCATTATAATTAAGAGACCTATTATTAATATTTCTATGTTTTTAAAGCTCTTTTATCCCCAGCAAATATTTTTAGAAGAAAGTAATAAATTCATCGCCTTGAAGATTCAACAATCTACCAAATGTTGCGAATAAATGTTTATAAACATGGCTACAGTTCCAAGATTCTTTTACACTGCGCACAAGACAATGAGAGAGAGATTGAGAGACCAAGTCGAGAGCATAACTTACGCCATAAGTCCACGTTGCTTGGCAGCATATTACGGAGAACAGGAAAAATGGTGTGAGTTTTAAATTGTTTACAATTTTGCTGAGTCAAATAAAATATGCACATGAAAAAAAGCGGTTAGGTTTTTTTAGTTGAAAACATTCGTGGCCCCGGTGCTCTACAATGAGTTTAAAAACATCGAAGTTCCTGCAGAAAATAATTATTTGATGCTTAAAAATTATAAGAAGCAGGGCCGTTTAAGAAGTTCGAATGAAGGTTCTTGGTCATTAATTCAAAGAATTAAAAACATAACTGTCGGTAGTAGCAAGTGCAGCGGTTTCCGAAATTGCTATGTTATAACTTGGGATCTCTTAAATTGATTTCAAAAAAATTGGTGTCACCTGAACTTCAGAAATGATACAGTAAAATAGATGAATTTTTTCAAATTTCGACCAACTAGTCCCAGTACCTCTGTTTTAGTAAGTTTATTTTGCATTCTGTCACTATAATATAAAATTTCAAAGAAAATCTTCAGTGGAAAAGATAACAAATTTTCGACAATGTTACATGAGATAACATAGCATAAAATCTGTTATTTTTATTACGAAACATTTATGTTGCAAGCTGATTTGCTGTAAAGGGCACAAGTCTGACATTTTTTTACATGGAAATTACCTAGAAAGAAAAAAATTTCATAGAACAAATGTATAGTCATAGAGGAATGAATAAGGCTTCTAAATTTGTTAAAAATATATGACATACATAAATTTTTCGAAAAGGTAAGGATTTCTTTTTAAACTCTTCAAATTCAATTCGGAAAATGCTGCATGCCACCGATGACCTAAACGTTAAAATACGTAATTATTGGGGTTATTCTGAGCAGGTGTATGTTTGGGACATATCAGTGCCGTTTAGCATTTTTCAAATAATTACCAAAAAAGCCTTTCAATGTTGCTACTGATGAAATTTTACAGTGTACTTTGAAAGTATGAGCGAACTAAATGGCATGATAGAGATACGAGTACTTATATTGCGTACAAAGAATTTGCAAATATCATGAGAAGCAGCAAAAAGTATACGTACTTTTTGTATCAGGTGGCTATTTAGTTGTACAATGCGCTCGTCCTACTAAAATACTAGAATAGAGCAGCAACGTAAATGTATGAATGAAATTATGAGAAGAGAGAAAGAGAGACGCTTGTATCCTTGCAAAAAAGGATACGCAAAATACAGCACCAAAGCAAACAGTTTCGAATGTATAACGCTCACTTGAAAAACGTTTTCTTCCAACACATGACGCGCGTCTCGCGCTTTTATCGAATTTGCAATCAATAAAGTTATAAAAATACAGAACATTTCTGTGAAGCAGAATCAAATTTTTAATTTAATGGTGAATCATTTGGGCAAACAAACAGTGCACGAAAAGTTAAAAATATAATTGAAAAGGTTCTTTTGTGTATGTGGAATAAAACCATACAAAAATAAAAATATCAAAAGCGTATAATATAGAAAAGAAAGGCTCCTAAAAGTATGTGATATTTTTTTGGCCAGTTGCAAAGTAAGTTTGAGCAAAACTTTTGTTGTTATTGAATTTTAAGCTTAATTATCTACATATTGTTCATATTTTAATTGAAACATTAATTGTAAGTTGGATAGAAAGATCTAAAAAGTATATTGAAATGAAAAAAATAGTTTATCAATTAGGGCTCTCTCGTCATGCAGGATTTCTTTTTTGCACAATATGACTTTCGAGTCCTTAATGGCTGTCTCTCACCATCTCCTGTAATATACGAGTAGATAGCATTTGCCCCTACATTTTCACAAATGTTTCGTATCATTAACCTGTTGTAAAATACAAATTATTAGCCAGACACGTGATAGTCCAAGAGTTGAAAATAGATGGCTTGAGTGCCGTCACTTCACCCATGACCACAATTTGGTTTAAGGTCCTAGTGGATACGGATTTCGCATTTAAATTCAAATGTTTAACGTTTTAAGATATACAAGAAAGAAATTATTTCCATGTACTTAGCCGGTTTTGAAATCTAATCATCAAAATTAAATTTTAAAAATGTAATGTTCCTGTCAAAAAAAGTTTTTTTAATCTAAAAATATACTCGTAGTAGAAAGATAAAGCATTGAGAATATTTGGTTGCAACTGAGCTCCTCAAATATTTAAATATTTACATTACATCCAAATGCTAATTAAATTAAAGAAATTATTTATTTAATTTACTTTTTCTGCGAGATAAATATTGGCTTATGCACTCATAAATACGTGTAAAATTTCCAAGAGATTTGAGGAGGGGCTAGTGTTTTGTGAGAATCACTAAAAAAAATGTAATTTTTGCCATTGAAGGGCTAAGTATTTCAAAGTGCCTTCACTTTAATATGAGTAAAGACAATGTAATCCATGTTTGGTACGAGTATGTATCTCTATAGATAGTTAAATTTACTAAGCACCGTAACTTTAACCCATAAGTTATTTTAATCAGCTGTGCAGAGAAGTTACAGCATTGTGCCATTATTCCAGCATGTAGTTTCCTTCACTGAGTAAAAATTGAAGTACTAGAAAATACCTTTCAAACGGGATATTGTTTTTAAAAACTTGGTTTCGTCCATTTGTAAATAGAGCAAAACCTATAGGTCCAATCCGACCTGCATAAGAAATTCCTGTCACGCCTTGTTTTCAGCTACCCTTAATTTTATATATCTTGGATTAAACATATGATACTTTCAAATTTATTGATCAGTTTTTTTTTGGAATAGTTTAATTCTTTTATTTGTTCATATCTTAAGAACTACACATGAAATGAAGATAACTTTAGTTTTTTGTTGAACTGCGATGCGTAAATTGGACACCACTATGATAATGTCGTCACCCAGAGATCTACATTATTGAACGTTGTTTCATTTCATATCGACTGTAGTCTTACTGAATATCTCGAAAAGCCTTTAAAAGATACTCGAACCTCGATGAAGTCTCTTTCGATGTGAACCTACTGCAGATATTATTTCACTTGTTTGATCTTAATGATGACTTAACAATTTCAATCAAAATGTTTATTTCGCGGAAACTTCAACCTCTCAATCAAAATTTTACTTCAAAAATGTATATGTATTTGAAGTACTAGTCTCTACTACTTTTCCAAAAAAAAAAATTACAAACAGATCAGGAGTCATTGGTGGAAAACAAAAAAAAAAAAAAAATATTAAAATATTTACATATAGAAAAACATAAGTCAACTAGGCAAAGTAAACACTATTTTTTATTTTTTTTTTGGCAAAATTGAAAATAAATATATATATATATAGTAGTACATACATAAAATATCTTAACATAATGAACACAGGAGTGAGTGATGCATCTGTCTACGATAAAGTGTAAGTTACTTCTGAATAACTCAATTTGTTTTCGTTGTAATTCAACAACTTCATAGTGAATTTCGATTACATCAATTACCCACCACTGGAAATTTGGGACGACGAGCGGATGGCATCACCTATCTTTTGATTCCTATTAAAACTGAACTGAAACAAGCGCAAGCGAATGCAGTTCTCGAACGACGTGAACGCATGAATGACTTCCTTAGCCAGGAATATGAATCATATATGGAAGAGCTACGAATGATGGGAAAAAGCGAATGGAGATTCCGGCCGTGTTGTTTGAAATGAGATGAGAATAGCATGGTGTATTTGTATTTTTGCAGATAATTAAAAAAATAAAATATGTGAAAATTTCATTTTAGAGGTTCTTGTAATATCTGGATAGAAAACTGAAAGATTATAGAAAACAGAAGAGATTGAATTTAATGCTTAGTTTCTTAGCATACTTGCCTGAACAGCACAAATGTTTGACGTGTACCACTGCCGAAATGGCCAATGCTTACGCTGTTCTTCGCTCAGATGCACAAAACAACGCGTTGGGATGTGTCGCTTTGTCAAACTCAATGCTTCCAAGGCACAATTTCTAAGTTAAGCAATTACTCTGCTCGAATCTTTGGGTACGAAGCACAGCTATCACGAAACTTTCTGACTATGTAAACGCATACTACCAGTTAAGCTCTAATTAGCTTAGGACTGCTGGTGTGCTTATACACAATCATTCACATCTTTTCACCAACATGCAACATACGCCTTGTTTCCTAAAAATTTAACTTAAAGTATACGGACTAACCGATCTGAAAGCTACTCATAATATAGAACGAGTACTTACAATTTCTTTCACAAATCGAATTGTTTAGACGTACGTGGCATATAAATTTCAAAATGCACGAATTCAAATAAGTGGCATACCGCGGTGAAGATGCAGTTTGCTGCCTAAGAAATATTCAATCAATATCAACGAAATATTTTTCACATTAAAAAGCAATTCACTATGTTCATTTACGAAAAAGAAGATACAAAAACTGAATTAAATATGCTATAAAACAACGGACCATTTTACCGCCCTCCAGTTACTGATCGAAATATGAGGTAGGGCAACAAATGAGCACATGCTGGGAAAAATGTAATAAAATGGGAAATAAATGTTGCAAACACATCCGTGTGAGATTTTATTTTCAAAACTTTCAGGTTTTAAGTAACTTAAAATGGTGTCATTATAAAGGCGTTGAGATTAAAATCAATGAATGAATGCTTCAACCATGTCCGATATTTATTTCACACAATAATCTAAGATGTATATACACAAGAACAATACCTCGCACTCACATAACACCAGTAGCGTCACTTCACCACAATCTTTGGGGGGGAAGGACAGAATTATAATCCCCTACTATTATATGGGTTTATTGAATTGATTTATAGAATAATAAGTAGTATCCGATCTTTGGGGGGAGGAAATTGCCTTCTCCAGCCCTACTAAATTGACGCCACTGCATAACACAGCAAAACAATCTTGTGCCATACTATACTATACGAGTATATATGTAATTTTATTTTGGTGCTTTGGCTTATAATAATGCTAAATTCGTAAAGGATAATTCTACTGCGTGGTACAAGATTCATGTTGCTATGAATGTTGCTAAAGTGAAGTCTCATTGTTGTTAACTTAAATATTTTCAAAATGCCTGAGATACAAAGTAGAATATTATGTTACATGGGCTAATGCCACAATTTTGTGTGAATGTTGTTATTATCTGCACTTACAATTTTCTGTCATAATTTAAATATTGTCATGTTTTGTAGTTTAATAATAATGAGTGCGTTTGGTACTTGCATGCACTTGAACAAAATATGGTAATATACCTTAATTATCTTTCTCTTGGGTTGGAGCCATTTTAAAGTAAACAATTTTGCAATTACATTAGAAATGTTATTTTTAGTGAAACACGACATTGTAACTATATGGAAAATAATTTTACACATACATATATTGAAAGATTTCAAATAACACAAGTACACAGCCAGACAGATTCATTGATCAAATAGCTGAACTTGGTATTGGGATAAAAGTTGCACACCGTTTCCACTAAAAAAATTTAGAAATTTTATAACTTTCATTATATTTTAACATAAATATATGTGTATGTGTATATATAAGCTTTCTAAGTAGCAGTTTCAGAAGTTAATAGTGCCTAATATTTGAAATTTTTGAGATAATCAAGATTTAAAATTGTCGATGCTTGTACTAAAGTTATGTGAATTTGAAATTTAACATATGCATGTTTTTAAAATGATGTTTTGTAACTCTTTTATTAAAATTACATTAAATAAAAAACAAAATTTTTTGTCCTCTTATCCAAACCATGTTTACAGAGACAACTTTTATGAATTCATATCTATCAATGTTAACAACTAATTACGATAACGAACTGTCACAGTTTACTACAAAAATAGTTGAGATAAAGTTTGAAAATGCCAATACAAGGTATGCAAATGTCAAAGTTGACAAATTTACGATCCAACCATTTCTATTTGGGAAGTTCACTTCAGGTATTGATTAACTGTCTGCCTTAAGTCGCAGAACTGAGTAAACACACACGTAAACTATGCGCACTTCGTTGGAAAATTATGAACTTTCGTTATTTACCTTAAAAGGTAATGTAACTCATATGGCGCACATTAGGGATGCAAATTCCGGGATACTGTAATTTTTCATAGTCCACAAGTTTCCGTATTAGTTGACACAAATACCGGGATTAATTAAAATGTTTAGCAAAATATGCGTTTCAAAATGAAAAAAATCATTGCAATTTGCAACATTGAAAAACAGTTTGGCACTTTTTCGTAGAAACATTCTTCCTACGAATATGATAATTTTTTATCGGATAATTTTTTTCAATATCATGATTGACCTGTACAATTTTGGCTATTGTGCTATTCTGCGTGTGTGCGGAAAATTTTTGTAATATATATTTGATTTATATTATATATATTTACATTCCGGTACCAATACCGGGAATACATTTTAAGATCCCAAAAAAATGGAATCCCAAGTACACTGCTAAGGTTTAGGCGTATTTTACATAAAAATGGAGTTGTTAATGCTGGTAACAAAATAGCGAGTTTTCGTTGATTCGACAGATTATTTCAAACTTAATCCTACCAAGTTTTTGGATCAAAGAGATTTGTGGCCGAAAAGATGACGAAAGGGGCCCCAAGTGTCTAATCGACTTTTATTCAAAGCTCTACTTTAATAGTTTATAACAAGATTTTGGACCGATTTTTAATTGACTCTTGCAGCCTGGGGTCAGAAGATTCCAGAAGTATCGTGAGTTCATATTTGCTAGCTATGTATTTAATTGTCAAATAAGGCAGTCCTACAGAGAAACCACAATAGAATCCTAAAATTTTGCCAAAAATTCATTCATCGAGCATGTCTTGCTAGTGTTGCCGAAGTAGCACAACTGAAACTCATAGAGGTCATAAGAAGATAAAGAGGTTAAGAGGTTAATTTTCTTAAAACTCTGAAAAGTAGCTTGAAATGTTTAAAAAACTAATTAATTTTGAGCTTGGTTCCTAAGGTATATTCAAAGACATTTGGAGAATGAAGCGCACAACAATGGCACGTAAAACATTTTTCATCTGCCAATGTATAGCACTTCAACATTTTTGCCGAGCTTAAATCTGATTTAATTTCCGAAAGACTAAGTGCTTGTACTCTTAAAGATTTCAACTTTCAACTGTTAAACTCAGCTATTATAAAAATAATTTTAATTAACAATAAAAATTACAATGTAACACTTTATTTCTGCAATTAATGCAAAAATTATTAAAAATTAGTTTGTAAATCTTTATCATTAGAAGTATATGTCAATATCCGTACTTGTGTGCTTTACTCACAACTAATATCGCTTCACCCAGTTGGGTGCAAGTAGGGCGTATAGTTTTTAATTTGAAATTAATCATTGTAATAGATGGTTAAGCTCAAGTCAATATAAAAAAACACAATTTTAAAGGGGAAAAAAGTGGCTATTGAAAAAAAAAAAAAAAAAAACGGTTGAGTGGAAGCACCTGAAGTGGGCAATGATGTCTTGTATTAAAAATAACGCTTCACCGATACGAGAGCGATGCAATAATTTAGAGTTGTAGTTTTTATACGTACGAATACCCAGACCATGAGACCAGTGCAGTACATTCGTTCGGTGGTCATAAAGCCTTAAGCTGTCAGTGTAAGAGATGTACACTCTAACCGCTGGGTTTTATAAAGCAACGGGCACAAGTTGTGCCATAGCATTTGGCATTTATTCACAAAACTTCCTATGTGGTAAATCGATAATCTGTTGTCATATTTGTTAAAAGACTTTCAAATATAAAATTTATTTCAAAGGTCTTAATGTTTTTGGCTTAAAAGCAATATCCCTAAATATTTTATCAACGGCTTATACTTTTCATGTTAACAACAAGAAGGTTAAAACATTAGACAAAGCAACTAATTACAGAGATACTTTTAAAATTTTTTTGCTGTTTTTCTTTCCATCTAACCAACTAACAAACTCAAGGTCAACAAGTTTGGGCGCACAAGACAGCCTTCGTCGTAGAGGAAGCTTAAAAAAATAGTTTGTCTATCTTTAGCTGTTGCTATTAACAGCTTCAACCAGCAATTACGTTAATCTTCAGTAGTCGGTCATGGCAGATTTTATTGTATGCTACCTGCTAGCTAAATAGTTGAGCAAAAGCTACTTTTTTTAAAAGTTGCTTTTAAAAAAGTTTGAAGAGGCTGTTTATGAACTTGAGGGAGTGGGGTTTTTCAATTTGATCTTTGTAAAAAAGCTATCGAAAGTCATGAAAAAATATTCCGTGGTATACCAAATATTGGGTAATATTTCTTTAGAACATACCTTCAGAAATTCCATAATTTTTTAATAGGAAATTTTTTTGGGAGCATTTTCTTTAGCACTTTAGGCTCACTTTTGTATTGAATTAAGAAATTTTCCGTTAATATTTTAATTTTTCTCATATGAGTGGCGTTGCGCCCCTCATTTTTTTTATCGGAATTTACTTTTGAACTTAATTTTTGTATGTGTGCCAAATCTCATACATCAGCGTCAAATATTGGATGAGATATGATGAATTGGAATTTTTAATGAAAAAAATATGTTTGTATGAGGGCCTCCCTAAATAATATTTTTACGGTAAATTCCGCGAGAACCGAATTTCGAGAAAATGATATTTGACAAATATTTTTGTATGAGGGCCACCCTAAACATGCAACCTAAATAAAATGAAATGAAAATGCTATGATAAAAATATTTTCGTATGAGGGCCCCGCCAAATATGCACTCAAAATCAAAGTTTTATAGCCTATGACACTCGCCTATTCGACAATAATACACTGCAGAGATTTCATCAAAATCAGCCGGATAATTCCGCGCCCTTAAAAGATAGACTGACAAAAACTGATTTATATATAGTAGATTAATAAATCGGGCGACTAAGCGATTATAAAATCCTGAAACTTTCCATCAATATATTTCAAAGAATTTTCTATTGTTAGGCAATAGCTAGACCATCAGACCAGTGCAGTACAATCGTACGTGTTTATTTTTATTATCAAACGTTTCCATGCCAATTTTGGTAACATTTTCTTGCATCATTTTCTGAGCGCAGCGTTCAATCCCGCCTACTCTTTGTTATTATACCTACGTGCTTATATTCAGAGACGTGATATACCTTTTTGGTTGCATTTAAAATGCAAATGCAAAATGCAAATACAAACTGCAAAATACGTACATATATCTTTCTTATTTCAAAACCTTTTTTAAACGTATTAAATGCAAAATAGACATTTTCAAAATTTTTTTAGAGAGATTGATGCTCGACCCTTTTTTTCTATCGCGTTGTAAGAATTTTACGGATTTTTCAAAAATTTGCAAGCTTCAACAGTAGAAAAAATATATATATATATACAGCTCCGTGCAACTAATTAGGGTCAGTAGTTTTTGATTTATATTAAGACACTCAATTTCGAATACAAAACGTATCAATACTTTTTGTTCACCGTTATTCTTGTGAAGTGAAGACATTCGATATTTCGTCAAGGAGTAGCTCGAGCAACAAAATAGGGACAGTGACAAAATATAACTTTTGTTAACTCAAAAAATTAAAAAGTGGTTTGTTACATATTGTTTATTGTTAATCGTGATTATAAAAGTTGTTTTTGGTAATTTACAATGTAAGAAAGTATGGTAAACCAAAATTCAAAGTTACAACTTTTTTGCTTATGACTTTTTTGCTATTGCAATATTTGTAAGCAAAAATATTTTTATTTCTCCACATTTTGCAGAGTTTAAGGAGGTGTTTAAAATCAGAAGAGAAATCTCTTAAAGGGAGGGTAACGGGTAAGGGGTATTTTTGTAATTTTTAAACCCCTTGGGATAAGAAATATGAAATTAAAATGCTTTTCAACAACAAGGGATACGCCTTCTAAACTTATTTTCTTAAAAACTACCAGAGATATGGCACGATTGGCGATGTTTTTGAAATCAGCATTGTCAAATTAATAAAAATTGATACCCATTTTGAGGAAAGGCTTCATTTCATGACCTTTTTTTTTCTGAAAAATTAAATATCTTGTGCAAAATGGCATACTATTTTTATTTTTCAGGACAAAATGTATGAACGGCTCGGACGGTGTGTCCATGGTCCGATTTTTTCACATTCTCAAGTTTTTGTTGTTTTAACCTAAGAAAAATTTGTTCTAAATTTCAAGTGTCTAGGGTTATTATATCTGCTTATGTATGGATTATAATATACTTACATAAGAACTCGTTTCAATTTGTTTAGAAGGCCTCAAGGCCTCGTGATCTTAAAAAGTAATATTGATATCAATAATGAAAACTGATAATTTGTGCTTATAAAAGCATTTTATTTGAAAAGCGTATTTTAAAAATACCAATTTTGAATTAAGTATTTAAATACAAAACGAAGAAAAGATAATTAATGAAGAGGGCTCGGAAAGATCAGATGTACAATTTTAGACGACGTAAAATTGATAAACATGCCATTTATCTTACATTTTTTTCTTATGGACATAGATATTTTCGAATATATTATTAAGTTTAATAACAATATATATTAAATATATATTCATAAAAAAATTTATTGTTTTCCACATCCGGAATTCATAGTTTTAAAGTTACCAGCTGAAAGATGAAAGTTTTTTTGATCGGAAACACTAATAAAATTTTCAAAATTTCATAAAATTAACTCACTTTTTATTTTCAGTGTATGAACATAATGTGCTAGCTGGTTTTGCTGCTTTTTTTTCTTTGCAATATTGAATTTCATACAAAGTTTCGTCATAATTACAGGAAAATAATGTTTAGTACAATAAAAAAAAAAACGTCTTTACCTTAAATCATTTTGTTTACCTCAAGGTTTATTTGCTTAGCATCACCATTGTATTAGCTGCTATTATTTCTTTATTAAATTCAATTTGCATCATCATTTGATGATGCCATAATACTTTGTTGGTCTCTTCCTTTCAATCTATCAACAAAAATCATAGAAATTCTAAAAATCGTGTCTAAGCAAAAAAAAATAATTATATATAAAAAAATAAAACTTATGAAAAACTTGTTTGTCTAAAAAAACTTCTTAAAAGATTACTTAATCATTTGTTTCTGCAAAATGTTTAAAATATTATTGCATATATTTATTAATCAATAAATTCATATTAGGTGTATTCACACGTAGTACTACAGTGTTATATTGCACATTTAATACGTGACATGTTGTGTTTTTCATCGAATTTAGCACAAGAACAAGACTGCGCATGAACACTCTTGTCAAATAGTAAATGTTGGTGTCAAGTGACGACGGTAGTGTGGGAAGGAGGGGAGGGGAGTTGTTTAATATATATAATTCAAAGACAAAAACTAATAGCGGGTTCGAGTGAAACGCTCTGGAGCACGCTTCTGTTTGTTTTATTGCATAAAAATGTGGTTTCAAGAGTGCTCCAGAGCGTGGCATTCAAAAATGGTGGCTTGGACTTGCACGGACTTAATGAATAGCGCAAAAGACTTGGATCGTAGCTCGAAAGCCAAAAAACTGAGAAGCACGGTACTATCCCCGGGCTCAGTAAAAACTTTTTATGTTTGGGTTCGTCCTTGAAGTTGTTAAATCAGAGCCCTATACCAAAACTCAGCAATTAAGATGAACTTTTAATCGAAATATCGTCAAAAATTTTTTTTTTCATTCTGAAAACGGGTGCTTATTGTCTTTCTCAGATTTTTGCAATGGCTCTCCCACATTTTTGCCCGATGTTATTGATGAAATTTTTAATGCTAATAGGAAAAAATTACTCGAGATTCAAATCATGCACTCTTATTGGGTCACAAATTTTAGATTTCAAAATTTGTATTCAGAGTGCAAGTATTTAGTAGACCTAACAATACATTTTAAAATAGGCGATTTATTAATTTTATGTTTGACGGCAATTAAGGATTTGATTTTCCCACTCTTAAGGCTTGAAAAAAAAAATTCCTTTTGGACTTCGTTTTCGAAAAAGTTTAACTGACATTTAAGCTTTAAATTTTTTAATTTTCTGGAGAGATAAGATAATCGGTATCCATAAAAGATGGCTAAACGCCTAAACTTGAGCGTTAAAAATACTTTCCGTTGCAATTTAGAAACCTTGAAGTGACTAAATTTTTCACACTATTTAAAAAGATTAAAAACAAATTATCTTTTTGCATTTAACTATATGCATTCCCCATTATAAAGTAATTATAACTTCACGTGTAAATTGGCCTTAGTCTAACCAGTAATGCCATATGTACAAGAAATCAGTTTTCATTCTATTTAAATTCTCAAAGCAATTCGTTATCAGTTTTTGACCTCTTGCACTCCTATTGACACTAACGCTGAGATAGTCAATTTGTTAACTAAATTTTTTTCTGAAATAAGTAATATTATGAGATAATGAGCAATTAGTAAAAATTGTTGTGAAATCAATTTATTAATAGCTATGGAAAAAATCATTTAAAGTAAATTGCCAACGATTACGCATCTTAAATTATGTAAGAAAGTTTTGATAGCGCAAACTTTGATAGTTTTCATTTTCATTTATTTTCAATCTAAAAATACAACGCGAGAGGTATGTAGATACATTTGACTAAGAGATAGCGACACCTTAACGTACGAGATTCCAGCAAGGCTCACAATTTGTTGAGAGATGTCATTGAGTGGTATCAAATAAAAAACTGTGACTCTTCTACTTGGATGTGTTTGCCAACAGGAGCCGTATCGTAATCGATTCCCACTCTACGTGTTTATTGTAAAGAACTTTAAAAAAAAGAACGCTAAAAAATATGCATTATTAACAAATGTTTTCCAGTCCCTTATAAATATAAACAACAAATGTTTTTTTTTTTTAATTAACTAAACATAGGCAGAAACGTTTTTCAGATTTCAATTACAATAATTTCATTGCCTTTTAATTAAATACAGCCAACGACCTAAAAATGTGGGAAAAATCTAAACTTTTTCATAGGCATTTTTTTTAATTAGCAGCTTTAAAATTGTTAAAGAAGTCTATAAAATAAACTCACGTTAGTGCGAGCACTATGATCACGTTTTGATGTGTGAACTTACATAGTTCGTGATTTAGTAAAGAAATTGTTAAAAATGTCGAAAAATGTTGAAAAATTCGTTAAGTAATGAAAAAAATGTTGTTGTTTGCGTGAGCGTTACTTTTCTGTCAATTCTTGCCAATGTAAATTTTCTTCCATACCCGTAGTTAGTTCACAATGCAGAGATAATCAAACGACTTACTGCTATGACAATGAAATACTTTTAATTGTTCAATATATTTCGTCGACTGTAAGTCTACTGGTACGAGAAGTTATCAAATATTAACTCAAAACTAAAAGATTTTTTTATTATGATCATCAATTTTTATTGTTTATTTATTTAGCTAATGATAATTTTTATTTAATCTAAAAAAAATTGAGCAACGATGAAGTTCCCCCTAGCCCATCCAATCGATTGATTGCTTTTGCAAAAATAGCGTGTCGGGCAAGAAACGCCATACAAAGCAACACAAAAAAATTTAGTAAATAAATTGAAGATTTATAAATAAAAATTTTGTCTCATTTGGCAGTGAGGATAGATCGTGTTGAATTATCACTGAAATGATATTGTGATGGTTGTTCTAGCAATTTATGTATGTTGTTGCACAGTAGAGCAGAACTTTTCTTTTTTGGGAAGAATTTTGTTTTTACAAGAAGCGATTTTAAGCTATATTTTAAATTTGAAATATAAAAAAAGTGGCCGAAATTGTGCTGATTTAAAATGTTTATTTCTGGATTTCTATAAGAAAAAAAAAAACACAATTGAAATGAATAGTCAGTTTCTCATAGACGCTGATTTTAAGGCATATTTGTTTATTACGCAAAACTGCGTCCGAAAAATTCTTTCATCATATTACTTCAATTTTTAGACTCGCACCTTCCATAAGTACAACTAAGCCGAATATGAAGAAATTTCATATATTGGCATTAAATGGCGCTTTAACAAATCCACAGAGTCGATTTGATCCACTGTGTGATTTATGCTAAAAACCATTGTTATTTTTTATTTGCAGCCCTTGCCGCTGAATAAGCAACAAAAACAAAACTATTTCCAAATCCGTTGCGCACCACTTCTCTTTTTACTCTCGCTCACTATGTAGTGGTGAATATGAGCACATTCAGCATCGCATATCCACAGATTGCGGTAATAGGGGTAACCACTAGGGAGCTCAATCCCGGGATATCCGTTCCGGTATCCCGAAACCATTTTTCTTTGTAAATGTAAACGAATAACAGACTGGATTTGCGAACATACATTCCTGTAATGATAGACATGGATGTAAATATACCTGTAACCGCACAGATTCGTGTGATGACGTTCAAAGCGTGATGACGTTTCAAAATTTGACCAGTCTTGAGCAGTCTTTAACGTTCGGAAAAAGTAGAGGAAGGTAGGTTTGCTGCCTCTATTGCTCAGAAACTGAGGTTATTTTGATAATGTGAGCGAAGCCTGCAGTTAGTGTATGTTGATTTTTGACGACTTTTTCTATGTACATTTATTGATTCAAAGCGCTTCTTTAGATCAGAAGCTGGCAAATGATGCGACGTCAATTCAGAATTTCTTTACAATTGAAAACTTGATCAGTTGTGTTATTTAATTATTAGTTTGCGCACAGTTTACTAATAGTCCGGGAGGTAGCGTTAAAAAAATTGTCCTGCGCTCTATTCTAATAAGCTTATTTACGAAAAATGTATAGTCTTGGTAAAAATGAAAGTCAATCATGGTATTTATGTACAAAATTTGATCAGTGTATAGAAAAACTATACAATAAGTTTTATAAATTCGAATTTTTACTAAAAAAGTACATAAGTTTATTTTAAAGTTCAAAGATAAAATTTCAAATTTTGGTGACTTTCGATCTGAACATTATAAATTCTTTAAACTATTCAAAACAAAAGCTGTTTCTTTTTCATTAATTTAGTCCTCCTTGTTATTTTTCCCAATAGGCAATATAGAAAATGAAATAGTAGAAATTAACTTTAACTTGATAAGTTTCACAAAAATCGAATAAACATATTTCCGTTGCGACACTTTGGTGGCGTCAATTGGGCAGGATTGGAGAGGGCATTGTCCGCCCAAAGGATCTGATACTAGCTATTATGCAATAAATAAATTCAATAAAACATTTAATAGTGATGGAATTATAATTCTCGCCCTCCGCAGTGGCGTCAATTGGGTAGGGCTAAGGGGACATTTGCCCCCCAGGATCTGACACTAGCTATAACTCAATTCATCAATTCAATAAAACCATCTAATAATGGTGGAATCACAATTGTGCCCCCCAAGGCTTAGGTGGAGTGACACCACTGCTTTGAACGTAGGCAACTTGAAGCTTAGGTTAAAAAAATAATTTGATTTGCTTTGGGCATAGCTCAAATATCTTTTTTTCTTTTCTGAAATATGCGACTTTTGAGGCTTATTTATGTATTGGGTAAGTTCGGCTTCCATTAAAATAATTTTCAAAAAAATTTCAACAAAACAAAGTTTGTTATATGATGCTTTGCAAGTTTTTTGATATACTTCAAACACAAGATCTGGTTTAGAAGTCATCGGCACAAAAATACTTATGAAAGTTCATTTAGGTTTTTGAAACTTTTTTTAGAGACATTTTTATTTTTGCCTGAAAATGTTCTGTTATTTATAAATCCATTGAAAGGTTGCCACATATTAATTTTTTTATTATGTAGTATTAAATCTCAATGCACCTTTTACATAAGAAAGTTTAATTTTAAATAGTTTTTATGAATTTGTATTTTGTATTTGTAATTACAATCTTTAGAATGAATTTTCCAATCTCAAAAAAATCTGGGGATTCAGATTTTTAATCCGGACAGTCACGGGAATTAGCAAAGGTATGCTTCGGGATTGAATGCCCTAGTATGTGCTTACTCGCACAAATCTACCTATCACACCAGAGCCCGCTCCGAGGGCGCTCACTTTGAAATAAACAACCGGACGCGCCAGTACGTCTTGCGCGCATCGCACTATTGCATGAAATAGCAACGCGAGAGTGAATGAATTGTTTATGAATAATAATTTTATTTATTTGATTTCTTAAGTACTCGGTTTGTTTTTTATTTTTTCGCAGACTCGTCAAATCGTTTCATGGTTTTTGACCAAACAACGTTGAGTGATGCTGTCAATTGTCTGTTCAATAGTATGAAATCCAACAACAAGTTTTACTTCTGATCAGAGTGATTGATTGACTAAATGGCAATGCAGTGCGGGTAAATTGTTTGATAAAATGCACATTGCCAGTACTTTTGCATTCATAAAGTGAGTGCGGCTGTTGTTGCAACAAAAAAAAAAAAAAAACATAAAATAGTACAGGTAAGGCTTGCATGCCATAAATTGAATTTAAATTATCAAATCAATTCGCAAATGCAAATTGTGTAATAAAAACTAATGTCTCGAAAGTGTATTTGGCGCGTTGAGTGCATTACGAAATCTGTGCCAAGCTTATCAAAATATTCAGTAATTGCGCTAATCAAACTATGAAAAATCTTTAACGGAAGCAAACAAAAATAAATAAATCCACCCATGATTCGGCTGGAATGGAAATAATCTTAAGATATTATGAAGTTTGAATTTTCCTTGGATTTGAGTGAGCACTAAATGCTAAAGATAGACTCAATGGCATTAAAATATTTTTTTTTATAATACGCTAGTTGTTTCATATAAGAAAGGCTTGAAAAAAATTTCGTCGATTTTTTTGAAATTTCTTATAGTTTGTTTTGGTAAAAAAAGTGAACTGTGACTAAAGAATTTAATTTCTCCTACTCATAGTACAAAAAATTTTGCGAAGCTTAATGCAAAAATGTGTCCCAATATTGTGCTCATCATAGCGAAATTTTAGTTTCCTGAATATCCAATTTTGGCAAATGATTCTAACAGAAGTCTAAGAGCTAAGCCGGAAATGTTACATTAAATTCTTGGATATATCACTTTATTTGTGAGATATTTGCTGCTGAACTTTTCAATCCCTTAGTGAGAAGTAAAAAGACTCCATTATACAATTATTTTAAAGTTTTCGAACGTTAATTTTTGACTCATAATACTTGTGTGTATGTACATCACGTTTACATATGAAATATTAAAAAAAAAATTTTAATATCTCATTTGGTTTTCAAGACATTGAATGATAAATTTTATGATAGTATTGGGAGTTCCACATTGCGTACCTTAGGTATCAAGCCAGTTGTGAGAAATATTATGTTTAAAGTATTTTTTTTTTTTTTGGCTTCCCACTAAAAGTAAAAAGTTTTATGAAACTTTTTTTTCACCAGAAAACGACTCATAGTTCCGTGATTAAATATTTTTCCATCCTACTAAGATATATTCCTTCAGTTTTATAAAAAGTTTTCGAAATTTCCTGAAAACTACTAGCTCAAAACAAGCTCAATGTTTGTTTCAATGTTTGCAGTTTTTTGAAACCTTTGTATAGATATGATATGTCAGTCACTGATTTCGGGCTCTGAATTGCTGTTTCCTTTCAAAGCGACAATTCTTGCTGGTTTACCTGCATAAAATATTGACTTCATTAAAAAAAATACCCAAAGGAAGTAATCCTAAGCAGGTCCATAGGGATAATACTACCCACGAAGTGTTGTTTCTGTAAATCGATTGCTTCGTGTGTTATTTGGCTGAAACTACATCTCCACCAGGTCAAGGCCTTGCTAATTCAGTATCAAAACATCATTTGATTGTCATTTGTCTGTAATGAACCTACATCATAAAGTGAATTTTTCCAATTTCATTTGGTTTTTGAGTCAATTCACAAGTTTTGGCGAAAGCAATAACCGTCAGGCTTCATATCTTTTAGTATGTAATGTGAACTGAGAGTTTTACCACAAAATATTGCAGATGAATACGTTGATAAATGATGCAAAATATATCAAATCGCTCTTTGCATCTAGCGAACAGTTTTTTATTTTTGCCCGCTATTCTATAATTTATTTTGTTCTTTTATTTGTGAAACTGTCACTTAAAACTACGACAATTATTTAAAAAAAAAAAACACATTATTATTGTATTTGCGAAAAACGATTTAAACTTGAATGTATCGTTAATTCTGATAAGGTAAGAAATACAATTTCGGCCGAACCTGCTAAGAATTTCGAGATTTCATAATGAAACCAAGATATTTAAAAAGTAATCACTCCTTTCAAAAATACCTCAAGTAAGTCTGATTTATATGCAATTAAAACTAATGTGTTGTGCACCTCATAAAGAGTATTATCGTTCCTTTGTATCTTAACAATTTTTTGTGTATGAATTCAACCCGAGTACAATATAACCATTTACTATGAAATTATTTAATGTTTTTTTATATCTTAGTATGGAATTTTTGGTCTTTAATAAACAGAAAAAGCTTGTAAGCAAACAAAAATTAATTTGTCCATTATTTTGGTTTGAAAATTATGGTCACCGTAGTTATAATACGTTCATTTTTGGCAAATTTACTTATGAAAATAAGAAAATGCAACAATTCCATCAATAAATAAATTTTTCTCCAGCGGAATCGTTTCAAAATAAAGGTCTTTATTAATTAGCATCAATACATTGATGAATTAATTAAAAAAAGTCAACAAACCAATGATTAGATAATTTTTTCTTTACGCTCTTTTTTATAAACTTTTCGGTCGAATGAATTAATTAGTTTATGCTTTAGGGGGTGTTATTTGTTTATATTTTTCTATATGCATTAACAAAAGAAACTTTAAAATTTTTATTTTTTTGAATTAATTAATGGCAGTTGGGTGAAAAGCAGAGCGTTTTAGTTTTGAATGCTTTGCTTTAATGACGTGTTTCCATAGAAAAACTGAATATGATGATAACTTAGATATGCACATTAACATTAAAGTTTTTGTTTTGTAAACTAATTTCTTGTATTCAAAAGACTGTCAATATTACATAATATTAAGACCAAAATTAGCTTTTCGGTTGTTTTAAAATGTAAAAAAATTTTTGGACCCAAAAAAGAGAAAATTTCTTAAACTCGGATTTATCTTAAATTATGATTTGCGTGTTAAATATATATGTTTTTTTTTTTTAAATACATAGTTTTAGATAATATAGCATATTATATTTTGTCTCAAAAATATATTGGACAGTAACCACCGCCAAGGTAATGTTCGTATTAGCTCATTTAAGAGGGCACTCAAAGTCGATGAAGCTTTTTTCGTATAAAAAATGTATGGGCGTGCATCAACATTTTTGCTTAAAATGTGGGTAACAGATTTTTTTTTACAAAATAAACAAATTATTGCAGACGTAAAAAGTCAATTTCAGGGCAAAAATTATTATTAATTTATATGGAAATAAAAAATTTGTTCAAACATTTTGAAGAAAATTTATTGATCTAACTTGGAGTGAAACATGTCAGATCAATTTATCTCAAGTGAAAGAGCTTTCAACATGAAAGTGGAGCTGCTTTGTATGAATGATTTATTACGTTACTCATAATGAAGAGCAAATACAATATCTTTTTCAAGTACACTTGAGAACTTGAAGGTCTGTAACTTTAAAAAATTTTTTAGCTCGTACAAGCTATCTATGTAATGACACTTTTAAAGAGAAATAAATCATCAAAACCGTTGCCTTATATTGGTGAACTTTTTTCTATGCCAAACTATACACTAAAATGTTATAATGTCTAAGAAACGCTCAAACCAGCGATTTCTACATTGCAAATGCAATACATTACCACTGTCACATACGTAAGTCCAAGATTATCTTTCATTAACATTAACATTAACATTAACATTAACATTAACATTAACATTAACATTAACATTAACATTAACATTAACATTAACATTAACATTAACATTAACATTAACATTAACATTAACATTAACATTAACATTAACATTAACATTAACATTAACATTAACATTAACATTAACATTAACATTAACATTAACATTAACATTAACATTAACATTAACATTAACATTAACATTAACATTAACATTAACATTAACATTAACATTAACATTAACATTAACATTAACATTAACATTAACATTAACATTAACATTAACATTAACATTAACATTAACATTCAATGACTTATCTGGTGGCTTATGAAGTTTCAGTTGGCAAGTCATTAGTGAAATTATTTTACTATACAGTGTAATATAGTACTTTGCTTTCACGCATAGTTATCATACATCTGAATTTCTGATATGGTTTCCGTTTTGGTTTCCTATAGCTATTTTTTAAACTTTTTGAATGCTTAGATAGCAAACAAAACTTTATCCTTATAAAATATCGTAAAATAAACAACAATAATGTGTTTTATTTTCTCAAGACTACTTCAGTTTTTTCAAGATTATACCATAATGTATTTATATTACATATGAAATTCAAGTGATGTTCTGCATATGTACGTGCACACATACGTACATACATGACGGAAACATGATAAGTAGAATAACTTTATTTATTTCTTTTGTTATTAAAACTCTGTAGTTAAATTTAATTTGTTAAAAAAATGTATTGTACGATTTAAGCATTTGAATTCCTAGAATTTTCCACTTTATGCTTAAAAAAAGTAAAAACTTAAAGCCATGGCAGGTGTATTCAAAAAATATCGAAAGTTTCGATGTTTTGCGGGATGTGTTTGTCCAATTGGCACGATATTTTTGTTGCTGTAGTTGGATGCTTGAATTATTTAATTATTGAGACAGAAGGTACTATTTTTAGTACAGAAAAACTGATATTTTTTTGCTCATACCGATGTGGAAAGATCGAAAATTGTGTTTCGACGTCACTTGGAGTATCGCAGTAGCATGGAAAGGATCCATTTGACCCATTTTCGGGAACATTTTATTTTTGTTCCAATTGATAGCGTCGTTCCGGTGCCAGAAAGGACCGTTTTCGATTTTTTGTTTGCTCCAATCGATGGGAATAGGTTGAAAATAGATTTTGGACTTGTCATGTAGTTTCCCCAGAACTTGGAAAGTATCGTCTTTTACCCAATTTTTGGGAGAACTTTTATTTTTTCCAATTGAAAGATGAAGCTCGAAGAAGCATTTTGCACATCACACTCCCGCACTTAACAAACAAAGTTTAATGTATCTATGTATGTAGTTTAATGAGTCTTTTTTTTTAAAAAACTATTACACAGTTACATATTTGATATTATTTTATTTATTTAAATTGACAATTCCATTTAAATTAAATGACAATTAAACGTTTGTTTTCATGCAAATGCCATGTTTGTTTATAATTTTCAATTTTTGAAATTTTCTTCCCTCAAACACAAACAATTGGAAACAAACTTTTACAATTAATTAATAATTTGCTACTTTAAAAATTAATAAACATCGTCAACCAGTTCATTTGAGTCCTTCAAGCCATTTACAGGAACACTGACCTAAATGACGGTAGACGGCTTAAGTTTAGTTTATTTATTCAAGTTCAATGTAATAATGTTCGATTATTCTTTCTAACTGTTGCCAATGTCTTTAAAACATAAAGTTCATAAAAAGCGCCTTCTAATTTTTTGTACATTCTAATTTGCTAATCATTTTTTTCATTTTCTATTTCCAGAATTCGTCTAAGAAGAAATACTCCATCAAATACAAGAAAGCGAAATTAAAATATTGCGTGAATTAAAAAAATACAATTAATAAATTTAAACTCTGACATAATACTACCACAATAGAACAGTTACACTGCTAACAAATTTTAATTTTCACGCTCGCAAAAACAAGCCCCGTGTCAATAAAGATACCGATGCTATAATGAGCATTGACGACTGTAGCAAAGCCGCTACATAATAGAATTCAATTAAATATGCCGAATGTTAATAACGCAATCGATTCAGAAAAATGTGCACTATTGACAAGTGGCCAAGGAAGAGGAGGAGGAGAAGGTGATGATACAAATTATGACAGTTTTGACAGTGATGACCATACAGCAGCTGCATCTACTATTGCGGTGAACTCTTCGAATTTTCAAAACAAAAATGGAAAAAAAATCGTTGGTGGTAAACAATCAAACGGTTTTGAGAGTGGATCATCAAAATCGAAAACAAAAAGCTCTTCATCACCAGCATCTTCATCTCCTATTTATACGAGCTCTAGTGTTGGAGGCATGAACAATTTCAACAAAAATTTCTTAGAAGCTCAAAAATCATTACAATGGCACCAAGAACAATTACGCGCCATACGAAATCGCATCTGGTCCTGGAGTATGTTAAAACGTAAGATGCTGCTTGCGCTATTGGGATTTGCATTGCTGGTCTTTTTTATAAATTCATCAATACTGAGCGGGGAAAATGATGATCGAATACCAGTGCTGCATTACTCGCATGTACCCGGCATGAAAGGTAAGTCGATAAGTAAGCTTTTTATTTGCATTTTTTTGTTAAGTGTGTGTTACAGTATGTATGTATGTGTAGTACTAGTGTAGTGTAGTATGGCTTGCTCTATTGTGTATTTGATAAAGGAAACAAACTTATCTTAACCGCGAAAAGAGGTTATTCTCATGTATTCAACAACTTGCTGTCGGTTACGATAAAAAAAAACTTTTTTTTTTTGTTCACACATGTTTGCCCAAAAATATGTTTTATTGCTTTTACAAAATTATTTTCAAAATCTCCGTCACTTACGATAAATGTTACGTAAACTTGTTATGTATCACTATTATTGTATTCTAAATACAGCTCCTAAGAATCGCTGTAGTAGTATGTAGTTACAAAACTTTCTCTAGTGCTGTTTACTTTTTATATAGTGTGTTTACTTAAGGGGTATAGTATAGAAATAAAGCGGCAATCTCCACCTTTCCACATTTCACAGGAATTGAACAAAGCGATTAGGAACAAAAACATTATTGATCTTTTATGCTAGTATTTTTGGCTAGCACAATGGGGCGTGGCTCCACCTGTATGATTTTTCATGATAATCTAATTTAAATATACCAGGTTGTACCCACCATAGTGGCAATTGAACTGTCGATCTAATGATTGCGGCACGTAATCTGGCAGCGGTTCCGAACTATCGAAAACCGGATTGATGAGGAAGATAATAAGCTTACAGAATGATGGGAACCAACACTAGACAGTAATTCCAGTGCTTCCGCAAAAGGTACGGATCATGAAGGTCTTATTGCGTATGTTATAGCCATTGAGCGTAAACCCATATCGGGTAGTAAAAACTCTCTGAAATTTCTGAGAAAATTTAGTATACATGGCTTTAACTCGTTTGCTCGAATCAAACATGCCTACGATCGGTAGTGCGAGAGCAGTGTAGGTAATGCCCAGCATCGAATTATTACTTTGCGGGGTCCAGGGATAAAAACAGAACACGTTAGTTTTGCATGCAAAAATTTCATTGGCTAACAAAAAAAGGTCATTCCAAGGAATTTCTTCCTTTTCTTAAATACGTTTTTTATTGAAAATGGTACTATCAAAGGGGCTTCCAGTAGGTTTTCATGATGTCTACTGACGAAGTGACAAAAAAACAGAACATTATGAGCCCCCTTTGAGCTCGGGGTCCAGAACCCGGGGCTATTGTTTGCGTTAGCCCTAACTTAATCCGAGGCAGGTAGTGACAAGACACTTTATACCAGCGTCGTATATTTAAGATCTTCTGCAATCACGTTGCATTTCATGGCAGAAGAATGCGTGCAATTAGCAAAAGTTGAAGAGGTTTGGCTTGTAAAAGGCAATGTTTGGGAAATGGGTCCAGTATTCACACGTTTTTCGACTCAAGACCTCCATAACGAAAACAAGGAAAGAAAAAAGAAAATATTGACAAAAATCTGTGAAGAACTCCAGTGAAGCTGATTTCTCAATATACTCGACACACTCGTATCTTAGACCTGACGGAACATACACTGTATCCACCAAGGAGAAATAACGTGGGCTATAAATATTATTTATTCTTACAAATCACCGGAATCGAACCACGTTCTCCAAGTTATTTGAATAGGACTGGGAATACATTAGTATTCCATAGTATTCCCAGTTGGAGATATTCTTTTGGGCAGGTTAGAGATATTTTATTCCTACGGCAGCGTCATTGAGTCTCACAGCCCCAAAAAACTACAGTTCAATTAGCTTATCATCGCTATGAACAATCATCTACAGGTAGTCCCCGACTTACGACCGTTCGACTTACGACTATTCGCACTTACGACCAATTTTTTTTTCAATTTTTTTCATAGAAAATGCTTAAAATAGTTTCGGGGAGTCCCTAAAATATGTATATGAGAAAAAATTTAAAAAAAAACAGTAGTATGTTCAAGGATTCGATTTATTTCAGTACAAATAATACGTTTGTTTAAGTGAATAACTTTATATCATCCCAAAAATGGCTGGAACTAGTAGTACAGTATGTATGTAATATTTTTCTTTAGTTATTTTTTATGAAACTCGACTTACGACTTAATCGACTTACGACCGATGACTAGGAACCTATCTCGGTCGTAAGTCGGGGACTACCTGTACTATGTATGAACGAATTTTTTTTTGAAAAATCATGAACTAAAATGGAACATTTTGTTGTTATCAATTAGACAAAAGAATAGCATTTGCATTAAGCCTGAACAGATTTATGAATTGATGAATGAAGAGACTTAATGACTGATAAAAAAATTAATGTCAGTGTTTTGAAAAAAAAAACTGAATTTAAGATTATTATCTATTTTGCATGGTACTGTGCCATTTTTTAAAATTGACTTATTACATTAATAGACTTAACTACAAATGTAAATATAATTTTGTATCTATAATTTGCTTACTGTCTCTATCTTTATTTGTAATATTTTTGTATTGTTTTTTGTAATTTATTTGCATGTTTGTTGTTATATTTGCTGAAAAAACACCTCAACTTGAATGCAACATGGTCTCGCTCTATATGCTGAATACTAATCACATTTTCGAAATTGTATTTTTTTCTGATTTTATTTGTATTTTGTTGAATTGTAAATTTTTGTTACTTGCGCACAATGTCCCTCTCAATGTCTATGTAAATATGATATACCATCACAAAAAAAAACCTTATCCAAAAGCAGAAGGGACAGAAGTGCTTAAATCGTCACTATCAGCATCGTCATCAAATGACAAGTTGCAAAAGTCAATTAATGCCATTGTGGCAACTAAATTAGAAAAAACCGAAAAACTTCTATTTAAAAAAAAAAGTACCGAGAAAAAAACACAACAACTTCCAAAAACAAAAGTAGTGAATGCCTTTAGTAAAACTCAGCATAATGCCACAGCTACAGAACTCAGCCATAAACCAGCCGTTACAACTATAGCCAATGCCGCTGACACTTTTGCTTCTTCTGCTTATACTTCTAATGAAACCGTACCAGTATTTGAAACTCTTCCTACATCAGTTAGTCTTAATAATTTTTCTCAACAATCTACTCCTGTGGTTGCATCCACTCAAATTCCACCAGGATATCTTGTTTGGAGTGAACGCTGTAAAATGCCAAATATCGATCCATATTTGCCAGAAGTGATGGAATATTTTGAACGTCAAAAATATAAACCCTGCTCTCTATTGGAACCACTAACGCGTGTTGACTATGATGCGGAGTCGCAACGTTATGTACTGAGGATCATCAAGGATCGCATTGGCATGTTTAGCAAATCGGGTCTAGTGGATTGCTGCTATCAGTCAATAGAACGAAATGGTACTGGAAAAATTGCAGATTCTGAAGTTTGGTAAGTAGATCGTAGGCAACAAACTGACTAGCTAGAAAATTTAAAACTTTTTTTCAAATCATTTCATCACCATTACTTGACCCAGCGGTGTATCAACGCCTCACGGGGTTTTCGTAAAAAAAATATTTCATAATATTTCTACAAAGTTTTCAAATTTTCATTTTTATCGACTTTTACCAGGCTTTCGATAATATATCGACATCCATATACTTTTGATGTTATAAGACGTTAATCGACTTTTTGATATATTTTACACTTCATACTTGACGTATGTAATCATTGACTTTTTCGATATTCTTTTATACTACTCGACTTTTTCGATGTTTTTCTATACTAACGATATTTGTAAAGTTACAATAAGATAAGCCCTTAAAATATGTTATTATCATTTATTACAGGCATTCGAAATGCATGAACTTTCGTAATGAAACACAACTGGCACCGACAATTGACAACATTCTGGTAAAATGTAAAGCTACAGGAAAACAAGTCTATATCAACGGACATGCTATGATGCCAGAACGTAAGGATATTCGCGACCGCATTAACAGCTGGAAATCCAAAGATGTCGACGGTCAACAGAATGCAACAAGTGTGCTAATGATTGGCATAGACAGCATATCACGTATTAATTTAATACGTGCAATGCCAAAGACAGCACAGTACTTGTACGATAACGAATGGTTCGAAATGAGCGGTTACAATAAGGTAAGTTCCAGTACGGTATTGATATATAGATCAGTGATAATTCATGTGATGTGATCAATGATAAAATGTGATTTCGACTATTTATCCATGTAACAACTGTGAACGCGGGGGAATTTTAAGGATTCCTTACAGAATGCAACATACTTTAGAGGGGGAGATGTTATGACTGCTCATTGGTTTTATTAATATTTTAACATAAAGCCACTTACTTCATGTCCGCCTGGCTCTTAATATATTTTTTATATAATCCTAATTAATTACCATTCCGTGAACACTAAAAGTGTTGTGCGCTAACTTTTATATATCGCTAAGTTCAGACGCAACAATTTGATAAATTGTCGAATTAGTATTTTGAAAAACCAGCTCATAATCTATAATTCAAATATTGATTTCGTTTTCTCCTTTCAGATAGATGACAATACATTTCCCAATCTAATGGCTGTGCTGATCGGACAAAATAAATCAAATGCACTAAAAAAATGTCCACCTACTGTCATCAAAGGCTTGGACAATTGTCCATTCATTTGGAATACATTTCGCGATCATGGTTATGTTACTGCTTATGCGGAAGATGAAGCGTCCATTAATACTTTCAATTACTTGAAGGTGGGCTTTGAACGACCACCAGTCGACTACTATCTACGTCCATTTCTCCTAAGTGCAGAAAAACACCTACTAATTAAGCGCAAATCAAATCTTATACAGTGTATTGGATACCAAAACTCTGCCGATTATGTCTACAACTACGCACTGGAATTGGCTAAACGATATAAGAACGATCCATATTTTGGACTTTTTTGGATGAATACCTTCAGTCATAATGCGATAAGTGATTGCTCTGCCATGGATGTGCACGTTGAAGAATATTTGAAGAAACTTGCGGCACTTGGCACGCTTAACAATTCAATTGTGATCTTTTTTAGTGATCATGGCTTACGTTTCGGGCCCACACGAAAGACATTATCTGGACATTTAGAGGAACGTTTACCTTTTATGTTTATATGGCTGCCAACTCACTTGAAACAATCACATCCAGAGTTTGTAAATGCGCTTAGCGTTAATAAAAATCGCCTAACGAATCCTTACGATTTGCATATGACACTGAAGCATGTGCTCGCGCTGTCCAACCGTGTTACGGATCAAGAACGTTTGGCGCCCGCAGAAGATTGTCCGCGTTGTCAAACATTATTGGCACCGGTGCCTCACAATCGCTCCTGCGATGATATTGCAATCGCTGATCACTGGTGCACTTGTATTCCATATCAGAGTGTCTACAAGAACTCAAAGAATGTGCAAAAAATGGCACAGTTCACTGTTGAATATATCAATGACTTCGTATCTACCTTCCGTAATGGTTCTTATGCGAAAATCTGTCAACCTTTGCGTTTGGCCAACGTCGATACAGCTTATCGAGCACAACATTCGGACAACAAAGTAGAGGATATATATCGTATTAACTTATTTACTGCACCAAATCAAGGATTATTTGAGGCAACAATACGGCACAATAAAGTTAATGGTGATATGGAAATAACAGGTGAAATAAGCCGGCTTAATGCATATGTGAAAGATTCACATTGTGTCTCCGATGGTGCAGGCAAGAAATATTGCTCTTGTCGTAAGAAGCAGTGGTAGCACTTTGTGTCTGTTATACCGGTTCGTTTGATTGCGTATGGTCATGGATCAAAGTATATAAAAACCGTAAGGAGGCATATCAGATCCAGAAAATCTTTGGAATTTGACACTAATCTGCTGTACCTGTTCATAAATAGACGAAGATAACATGGAATACTTGCAGTATTTTTCTGCTTATAAGGATAAGAATCGCTTTATTAATTTATATCATACTTATTCATGATATTTATATTTGTAGATATTGAAATTAGAAGTTACTTTAGTATTAGAATTGTGGAAGAATCATGCTCACAGATTTTTCTTTTTTAACGCTTTCGAATCTTGTGCTATATGTACATCTTGGAAAATTTTTCATTTCATTGTTAGGGTCGAAAGTGTGGACTCTCTGTTTTTTTTATTTTCATTTCAATTTTATTCCAAGCACAATAAAATGTATAGGGATTCCTAATCACACATCTACGCATAGCTCAAATTCATAGTTTCTTGAGGCTCGAATTACAAAAAATCTCCTCATTGGACGTCATGTTCTGTGGCGGTGATTTTCAAAGAATGAAAGATGAAGTGTTGACTTTCAGTGTTTGCTTCTGCGATGCCAACTTTGTGTCAAAGAAAGTAACAGTGGCTTAATTCAGAAGTCACCAGAGGTCACTATATAGCGGATACGAAGAGTCGCCAGTTGGAATTTGAAGAAGAGGGCCTCGAAATGAGCATTTTATAGCTGATTTGAAATGCAATTGACAGCATGAAATATTTAGCCAAATTTAAAAAAAAAAATCAATTTTACTTAAGACAAACCAACTTGTCTATCTAGCATTACCTGTAAGTTTATTTAAAATTATGTACATGTGAGTCTGTTATATACTGTAGTACTTATGAAGACGTTATTAATCCCCAATAACTAATTTTTCAAGTTCAACCTCTCAATCTGATCTGAGGTTGGAACAGTTTTATAATGGTAGTGCTGGATCATTTGCATGAAGTCTTGTATTTTACAATCTGCTCAAGCTAATGAGTCTTCAAACGATCAAACCAAGTCCTGTAAATAGTAATCTTACCTATAACTTATTTTCAGTTAATGAAAATAATAGTCACTTAAGAAACAGTATGTGAAATTTTGAAAACTTAGCCAGAAACTTACTTTTTTCAAAACCCTCTTTAGGTCCTAAAACTTTTATTCGAAACTTTTGTCACGATAAAATACAAAATAAAATTTAAAATAATAATGATAATGAATATTACAAATTATATACATATATGTAATATGGAAATGTGTAGAAATTTATATAGAAAATATTTCTCAAGCGACAATACATATACCTAGGTATCATCTAAAAAAAATGTTATAGTACTACGTATCTAAAGGTCCAAGACACAATATTTTATATGTGCATATGGTGCATAGTTAAGAAAATATAAAAACTAAATAAAGATTTAAAGAACTATAAAAATCGCTTGCCAAATTAGATGAAAAATAAAGTAAGTTTGAAATTTAAATCAATACATTATAACTTTAGATATATAATTATTCGGATACATAATTCTATATTTACTACTAACTACAAACTCAAAAATTTGTAATTTAGCGATAAGTTTGAAACTAAGCTATTTTTCTGTGATTTATATTGCATACTTGAAACTTGTAAATAGTTAAAATAAAAATATTTACTTAAAAAAACGTTTTAATTGAATATCTTATTTTGTAGCTCACAAGTGCAATGTGACACAAATCTTAAAATGTTTTTTCCGTTTTAGACGAAACTCCTTGAATTGACAAATTGTTTTGAAAACAGGCCCGAGATTACCCAACTATCGATTTTATCGATGCCCCCAATATCTGTCAAGGTCTTTTGATAACATCCAACTCTGAATGTATTATTTTTTCTTATCACGGCTTTATCTTCACGGCATATTATCGAATTTTATTTTAACTTAAAGCTAATGCATCGTAGTTGAAGAAAACTGCATCTACATTTTATTCTGACACTTTCAATTAGTGCTCACCGAAACAATAGTTCAAAAATTATCGTATCGTCCTCGTACTGGCGCCAAGCTTATCGTCTCGTACTCGTTCTCGTACGAGAAATTCATAATCTGTATCGTGATCGTCTCGTTCTCGTCTCATTATCACCGATAATTCTCGGATATTCAAAATCAAAATTTTGTATACATAAAACTTGCTGAACCAGCGGCTTTCCCGCGCACTGTCCATTGTATAACCACGTCTAGATTTCATTTATTCATGTACGAAATTTCACAACTTAGCATAAGTTCCGAGAATAGCAACGTAAGAGAGTTTGTTGAATGGGAGGAGCTATGACTCATTAGCCAAACCTGTTTACATTTAGCGAGTTGCTTAGCAAAAACGATTTTCATTTACGTATCAGGTCTCACAACTGTAGCTGTAGCATTTTAAGTAATTTTGTTTTATAAAGGTGCAACTACAGATATTCTAATCTCGTTCAGATTTCGTGAGGTACTTAACATATACAATATACATCCAGAGGCTAAGATATTGCGTTTTAAGTGTTTTTGTATGATGGAAGTTTTCGGCGATAATTTAGTGCCTATCGCACGATAAAGTTAACATTATCGCCTAGAACGAGATATCGGTAGTACGAGAAATATTTTTTTTGATATCGTCTCGGGGCCGAGAAAGATAACGATATTTATCGGTCCTCGGTGAAGCACTACTTCCAATATCACGCAGATTTTTTTAATTTTGTTTTAGAAATGAATACATATGCTTTATAAAATCACAAAAATCTTTTTATGCTAAAGAAGTAACTGGAAGCTTTAGCATACTATTTATTATTATTATTATTATTATTTGTTAATGTCTTTGGATAACAATATCCTTACAGACTATTTAAAATTAAAATATACAAGTTGATATAAAACTATTAATCAACTAACAACTAAATGTAACTTAAAACAAAAAAATGCAATAACTTAAACAATATATAAGCTATTTAGCACTTTCTTAAAGGACAATTTTGAAAGCGAAAGATCTAAATTATCGTTAGCAGATAGTTCATTATATAATGCTAAAGCACGAGTTATAGGCTCATTAAGTGCATATTGAGTTCTGTGGAATTGAGAATGAAATAATACATAGTGGCGCAACGTTCTTGAAGGAATATTAAAATTAACACATCGCAATATATGAGCACAGTCAATATTACCTGAAATGAGATCGTGAATAAAAACTAAGGATTGAATCTTTCTTCTTGTTTCGAGAGATTTTAAGCCCAGTAACATGATACGTGCATTGTAGGAAGGCACAGATTCTTCAAAATTCAAGGAACGCAAGGCGAATCTTGAAAACGATTTTTGAATCTTTTCCAACCGAAAGCAATGAATCATATAGAAAGGACTCCAAATAAAGGAAGCATACTCTAACCTTGACCGTACAAATGAGTTGTAGAGACAAGTCAGAGTATAAGGGTCTAAAAATTCAGAACTATTCCTACGAATGAAAGCAAGTAAGGAATATGATTTTGGAACAACATAATTTATGTGGTCAACAAAGGTGAACTTAGAGTCAAATATAATACCTAGGTCTCTAATTGAATTAGCAAACTGTAAAGGAATGCCAGAGAGATAATACGTGAAGATGGAAACAATTTTGGACTTCGAGTATGACACATAAAGGCATTTATTGATATTTAATGGTAAACAATTTGACAAACTCCAAGAAAGCAAATTATTAAGATCCCTCTGTAGAAGAGCAGCATCATTCAAGTCCGTTACTTTACTAAATAACTTTAAATCATCAGCATACAGCAAAGCTTTTGCTGAATGGAAACATTTAATGACATCATTGATAAATAGGATGAAAAGTAAGGGGCCAAGAATACTACCCTGTGGTACTCCTGAGGAAGCAATGAAATAGTATGACTTAACACGATTTATCTCCACAAAACATACTCTAGACTGAAGATAGGAATGGATCCACTTTAAAAAAGTAAAATGGAAACCCATTTTAGAAAGTTTAGCAGATAAAACATTATGAGGGACCTTGTCAAAAGCCTTAGAAAAATCCGTATAGAGAACATCAACTTGATGTCCTTGTTCAAAAGATGAAATGCAAAATTTCGAGAAAACGGCTAAGTTTGTTACAGTTGACAGACCAGCAAAAAAACCATGCTGTTCAGGGCAAATATGACGCTTAACTAAGAAAAATAAATTATCTTTAATAACGCTTTCAAAGAGCTTAGACACATTTGAAAGCTTAGAAATAGGTCTGTAGTTGGTGCTATCATTTTTACAGCCACTTTTAAATACCGGAGTAATTGATGCAATTTTCCAACAGTCAATAAAATTACCCAACATTAATGATTTATAGAAAATTTCACACAAAGGCTTACATAAAGAAAAAGCACATTTATTAAGCAAAATGGATGAGATGCCATCGCTATCAGCCTTAACCGAAACTTTCATTTTTGACATAACATTAAAAATCTCCACTTCAGACAGGACAACAGATCCAATGTCCAAAAATGACTCAACATTATCTAAAATTGACTCGTCCAAATCAGAATTATTAGTTTCAAAATTCGACTTAAAGTAATCTGCAAATAGATTCACCGTGTCTTCAATTGCGACAGAATGATTATCATTATAATATGTAGACGTTGGAATGCAAGAGCCATCTCGCTTGGATTGAACAAAATTCCAAAATGATTTAGGATTAGTTTTAATACTATTTTCACACCTCAAGATATATTGTTTATAGAGAAATTTATTTAAAAAATTAAATTCCCTCATATAATGAGAATACTTTAAAAAATACTGAGTTGCATTAGTAGACTTAAATAATTTAATATATTTATTACGCAGATTTTTTAATTTTTTAAGACCCTTAGTATACCAAGGTAATTTATACACTCTTGGCGCAAAAAATGGGACATGCTCGGTGCAGATAGTGAAAATTTTTTCTTTGAATACATTAAAACAAGAAGCCACATTTTGATTTAAAAACAACTCATTCCAGTTAATATTGTCAAACAAATTATTTGAGAGATCAAAATTGCAGTTTGAAATTAAAATAATTATTTTGAGGCAAACATTGAAGAAATTCATAAAACTCAAAATCCAAAACAAGCGGAACATGGTGCATATTTGACGGAGAAATCGGGCAAAAACATTCAGATAAATGAACCTTGAAATTTTTTAAGATAAATATTAGATCTAAAATTTTATTTAGCTTATTAACAAAAGAGTTAATTTGGAATAAATCGATACTAAACAAACTATCTATAAATTTAATCTCATGAGAATGATTTATATTAATAGGAGTAAATACATCGGCAAGAAAGTTCCAAACGATACATAAACGACTATCAGCATTTTTCAATGATGATTGCAAGCTTACAATATTATTGACAAGCGCAGAATATAATTCATCCGAACTATTTGGTGGAATGTACGAAGCACACAGGTAAATAGTACCCATAGGATCATATATTCTGACACAAAGTTGATCAAGCAGACTGTCATTATTCTGCAGCACAAAAATTGATGAACAAAGCTTGCGTTTAACAGCGACCAAAATACCACCACCTCGAGTGAGACCAGTTTTAGCAGCATCTCTATCCTTGCGATAAACTTGGTAAATAATGGGATTAAAAAACTCCGCATCAAAAAAGTCAGCATTAAGCCACGTTTCAACAAAAACGATTATGTCGTAGTCACCTTGCGATGTCCAGTTAAAAATTAAATTAGCTTTAGTTCTAATTCCAGACATATTATGAAAATACAACTTGAAATTAGAGCGTGCTCCACCTGCATTGCATTGGTTTTGAACAAATGTAGTTTGTTGTTGCTGAACATTTCCAAGCGTATCAAGTGCGGACAAAGTTTGATTAAGTATTGAATTGGATGTAGAAGGTAGGGCTTGCGATGCGAGCTCCGGTACCTGAACAGCATACGAATCCGGTACCTGAACAGCAGTGGCAAAAGCCGTGGAACTACACGACCGCTTGAGTCACCCTCGTCAACGGAAAAAAATTGAAAGAACGAACTTTCACTCCAGCTTGCCACAAATCAGGATTAAGCACTTTATTGTAATATTGTTGCATTACTCCAAGCTTAAAGTTTACCCAAGTTTTGCATTACTCCAAGCTTAAAGTTTACCCATTGAGATTTTCAATTGAAGTGTCAGCTTTTATTAACTTGCGGCATACAAAGTTATGTTTGGCAATACCAGTATGCTTTTCAAAATATGAGACAATGTCATTTTCAGTCATGGTTGGCTTGAAAGAAGGGATATGTATCCATTTCATTTGAACACGCACTTCAAGATCATTGTTGTCTGCATTTCCAACAAAAACAGTACGCTTATTTCTTACTTTGTTCTGAACAACATTCCAACTGGGCAGCTTGTTAGAACCAGCATCAACAAAATGGAGAAAAAGTAGTGAAGTTTATCTATCAACTGGCAACACTGGTCTTGATATTCAAATCGAAAGTTTTGAACTTCACACAGAACATTTAATTTGGTTTTGACAGCGTAGGTGTTTGTAATTAAATATTTAATATATATTTCAAAACTTTCCTCTTAATGTCATCAATTTTAGTACAGTTGGACGTACCTAGCCTTACATCAGCTATTTCAAGAAACGTAAAAATCAACTTAAATTACGATGCCCACTACATCGCCTTCAACAGTACCGAACAAATCAATTTATGAAAACTTTTCCCGAGACCTTTGGACATCATTATGCTCCTGTAGCAGGGTGAAACATAAATTCTTTATTGCGCTTATTGGACTTGCCATAGTCATGCTGAATGTACACTCAATAATCCTGCAAAGTGTTCAATACACTCCAATTGTCGTTGTAAAGCATAATTCAAGTGCAGCAGGCAATAAAGGTAAGGTTGAAAGAGTAGCTTGCTCAGCAGGGCTTAGCTTTCGATATTTTAAGTACCCCATTTTCCACACATTGTCATAAGCTCTTGTTACATAAGTTGTTGCTAGAAACCAGACTTTGTGAAGTCTGCATACAAAGAATTCTTTAATTAAGGAAAAGTTTCCGTTTTTCGAGAAAATTGATGTTTTTTATTGTCGTATTCTTTAAAACCGCATAGCAATTTGAAGTAAAACTGAGCTAATGAAAATTCTCTTGGGAGATATATCATACGTTTGATCTAAAATGCCGGCATTGGGCGTAGTTCATTAGACGCGTAATTTCTTAAGCTATCCAATGCCATAAGGATCGATAATCAAGGGCAGAATAGTCAACAGAATATTTTTTCTCAACAAACTACTCCAGTGGTTAAGTCTATTCATATTTTTATAGGATATCTTGTTTGGAGTGAACGCTGCAAAATTCGAAGTATCGATCCATATTTGCCAGAAGTGATGGAACATTTTGAGCGTCAAAAATATAAACCCTGCTCTCTATTGGAACCACTAACGCGTGTTGACTATGATGCGGAGTCGCAACATTATGTACTGAGGATCATCAAGGATTGCATTGGCATGTTTAGCAAATCGGGTCTAGTGGATTGCTGCTATCAGTCAATAGAACGAAATGGTACTGGAAAAATTGCAGATTCTGAAGTTTGGTAAGTAGATCGTAGGCAACAAACTGACTAGCTAGAAAATTTAAAACTTTTTTTCAAATCATTTCATCACCATTACTTGACCCAGCGGTGTATCAACGCCTCACGGGGTTTTCGTAAAAAAAAATATTTCATAATATTTCTACAAAGTTTTCAAATTTTCATTTTTATCGACTTTTACCAGGCTTTCGATAATATATCGACATCCATATACTTTTGATGTTATAAGACGTTAATCGACTTTTTGATATATTTTACACTTCATACTTGACGTATGTAATCATTGACTTTTTCGATATTCTTTTATACTACTCGACTTTTTCGATGTTTTTCTATACTAACGATATTTGTAAAGTTACAATAAGATAAGCCCTTAAAATATGTTATTATCATTTATTACAGGCATTCGAAATGCATAAACTTTCGTAATGAAACACAACTGGCACCGACAATTGACAACATTCTGGTAAAATGTAAAGCTACAGGAAAACAAGTCTATATCAACGGACATGCTATGATGCCAGAACGTAAGGATATTCGCGACCGCATTAACAGCTGGAAATCCAAAGATGTCGACGGTCAACAGAATGCAACAAGTGTGCTAATGATTGGCATAGACAGCATATCACGTATTAATTTAATACGTGCAATGCCAAAGACAGCACAGTACTTGTACGATAACGAATGGTTCGAAATGAGCGGTTACAATAAGGTAAGTTCCAGTACGGTATTGATATATAGATCAGTGATAAATCATGTGATGTGATCAATGATAAAATGTGATTTCGACTATTTATCCATGTAACAACTGTGAACGCGTCAGAAATCCACTGGTGCAGATTATTGTGTTCAAAACCCAGCTCGAATGCCTTACTTTTCAAAAGGTGAACGGAACAGAAATTATGTGATCCAAGATAACAAACAGCAATAAACGTTTTGGTTTTGTTTTGGAATTAAATAACTTAAATGAAAGATAGGTTGAAAAGAAACTAGATTAGACTTGCGTAGAGTAAATTAGAAACTAAATTAAACACTGGCCTTTACTCTAGGGTGCGCAGGTGTTCTCCGACAACCCAACCAAAAGCCGATATATTTTTTTTTAATCTCTATTAGACGTTTTCAAATTTGTTAAATATATCAAATCAATAATTTAACACTGTTCCTACTGGCACGCTGCAACATGCCATATCTATCATATCATAGTTCTCTCTCCTAAACGTACAATATATGTACGTAATACCACTACAACTGTTCTAGCTAATCGTAGCAGATCAAATATATGAAACGCAACATTATTTGACGATGTTGAGTTCCATGCAACCGACTTGAGTGCGCGCTTCTGACGTTGCACCAGGTCAATGCAAAAACCTATCATACTTAAAGAATAAAACTACTACACACCAAATTCGCACTCTGACAATGCAGCGCAGCGCTGTTTAAAAATGTTTGACAGAGGAAACTGTGATGTGTGCTCTGAACTCATTGAACTTGCAATGTTTTGAGTTCGATAAAAACGTGTATTTTTTTTTAAATAATTGATATTTTGTCAACACAAATGAATATAAGGATTAAGTCGTTAAACAGATTAAAATTTTTGGAATTGTTGAATTTAAACAAGTTTCTCAATTTCGAAAGAAGTTTTTTAAATGAGGCTTTTGAAAGCCTGAAAATTTCATGTGCACCATTCTTCAAATTTTTTAAGCTAAGAAATGAGTTGAGTGCATTTTTCTCATGTGAACAGTTTCGTAGCATTTTCATCAAAGATATACCCGAAACTCATTTGAATTTGGACTTGAAAGATACGTTTTCAGATATTTTTAAGCTAAGTTCCTTAATTTTGACAATTCCAACTTCAAGTAGATCAGTTGAAAGATGCACTCAAGTGGATAAAACATTTTCGAGAAATACTGTTTGCGAACAGAGATTGTCGGAACTGACTTTAAATTCCATAGAAAAATTATGATGAAGTTCTGGAGGTTTTCTTTAAAAAAACACGTCGTACTGAACTGACATACCAATAAAATTGCTTGGAATAAAAAAGAAACAATAATAAAAACTTCAAAAATATTAAAAAAAAAAATATAAAATAAAACAATAAAAGATATATACATAAAAAAATAAAAACGGGATCTCAGTCTATTACGCACCCGTCGTGATCCTGGAAAAAGTTAAGAATAGGCATCCTTTAAACAACACAGACACGTTGAACACCCTACTGAAAACGCCATGGCTTCACCGCGTGCCGTCCATTCAGCAGACTGTCGATTGGACTCCGTGGTGAAGTGATGGAGCCATGTTTCATTCATTGTCACATACCGATGCAAAAATTCAGCTTTATTACGCTTCATGAGCCTCAAACACTCCTCAGAATCATCAACTCGTTGTTGTTTTTGGTCGACTATGAGCTCGCGCGGCACACATTTTGCGCAGAGCTTCCGCATACCCAAATATTCATTTACGATAAGCTAAGACGTTCCGTTGATATCTTTAGGGTGTCAGCTATCTCGCTCAACTTCACTTTATGGCAATTCAAAATTATTTTGTGGATTTTTTGGATGTTTTCTTCCGTAACTACCTCTTTTGGGCATCCAGTGCGTTTGCCGTCTTCGGTGCTCATTCCACCACGTCGAAATTTAGCATACCAATCTGTTATGGTTGCTTTTCCTGGCGCAGACTCCGGAAACTCTTGATCAAGCCATTGCTTAGCTTCAACTGTATTTTTTCGCTTCAAAAAGCAATACTTGATCAGCACAGGAAATTCCTTTTTTTCCATTTTTTGCACAATAACGAAAGTTGCTTCACTCAAAATGCTATAACTCACGAACCAATCGACCAATTGCTGTCAAATTCTGACACTGATCGTTTGAAGGTTGGTACTACCTGAAAATCATATGGATTTAATTCCAGTGGTGCCATCTATGGGTTAGCCTGGGGAATTTTCAAATGACCAGTTATAATACGCTCAAAGATGTAGAGGTGATTAAAACACATCGAATTTTTGACGCAAAGGTCTTCTCACGATAAAATTTAATCCACCTTGAAATGTTGTGACTAAACTGTATCAAAATTAGAGGAATCCAACACAATTAACACACCATCTGATAGTAAGACAACTCTAGGGATTTTCCACGGGGAGATGTTATGACTGCTCATTGGTTTTATTAATATTTCAACATGAACCCACTTACTTCATGTCCGCCTGGCTCTTAATATATTTCTTATATAGTCCTACAGTATTAATTACCATTCCGTAAACATTAAAAGTGTTGTTCGCTAACTTCAGACCACTTTTGACAACGATGTTATACGAGTAAATTGTCGAATTAGTATTATGAAAAACCATGATCTATATTTCAAATATTGATATCATATTCCCCTTTCAGATAGATGACAATACATTTCCCAATCTAATGGCTGTGCTGATCGGACAAAATGGAACAAATGCACGAAAAAAATGTCCACCTACTGTTATCAAAGGCTTGGACAATTGTCCATTCATTTGGAATACATTTCGCGATCATGGTTATGTTACTGCTTATGCGGAAGATGAAACGTCCATTGGTACTTTCAACTTCTTGAGAGTCGGCTTTGAACGACCACCAGTTGACTACTATCTACGTCCATTTCTTCTAAGTGCAGAAAAACACCTACCAATTAAGCGCAAATCAAATCTTATACAGTGTATTGGATACCAAAACTCTGCCGATTATGTCTACAACTACGCACTGGAATTGGCTACACGATATAAGAACGATCCATATTTTGGACTTTTTTGGATGAATACCTTCAGTCATAATGCGATAAGTGATTGCTCTGCCATGGATATGCATGTTGTTGAATATTTAAAGAAACTTGCGGCACTTGGCACGCTTAACAATTCAATTGTGATCTTTTTTAGTGATCATGGCTTACGTTTCGGGCCCACACGAAAGACATTATCTGGACATTTAGAGGAACGTTTACCTTTTATGTTTATATGGCTGCCAACTCACTTGAAACAATCACATCCAGAGTTTGTAAATGCGCTTAGCGTTAATAAAAATCGCCTAACGAATCCTTACGATTTGCATATGACACTGAAGCATGTGCTCGCGCTGTCCAACCGTGTTACGGATCAAGAACGTTTGGCGCCCGCAGAAGATTGTCCGCGTTGTCAAACATTATTGGCACCGGTGCCTCACAATCGCTCCTGCGATGATATTGCAATCGCTGATCACTGGTGCACTTGTATTCCATATCAGAGTGTCTACAAGAACTCAAAGAATGTGCAAAAAATGGCACAGTTCACTGTTGAATATATCAATGACTTCGTATCTACCTTCCGTAATGGTTCTTATGCAAAAATCTGTCAACCTTTGCGTTTGGCCAACGTCGATACAGCTTGTCGAGCACAACATCCGGACAACAAAGTAGAGGATATATATCGTATTAATTTCTATACTGCACCAAATCAAGGATTATTTGAGGCAACAATACGGCACAATAAAGTTAATGGTGATATAGAAATAACAGGTGACATAAGCCGACTTAATGCATATGTGAAGGATTCACATTGTGTCTCCGATGGCGCAGGCAAGAAATATTGCTCTTGTCGTAAGAAGCAGTGGTAGCACTTTGTGCCTGTTATACCGGTTCGTTTGATTGCGTATGGTCATGGATCAAAGTATACAAAAACCGTAAGGAGGCATATCAGATCCAGAAAATCTTTGGAATTTGACACTAATCTGCTGTACCTGTTCATAAATAGACGAAGATAACATGGAATACTTGCAGTATTTTTCTGCTTATAAGGATAAGAATCGCTTTATTAATTTATATCATACTTATTCATGATATTTATATTTGTAGATATTGAAATTAGAAGTTACTTTAGTATTAGAATTGTGGGAGAATCATGCTCACAGATTTTTCTTTTTTAACGCTTTCGAATTTTGTGCTATATGTACATCTTGGAAAATTTTTCATTTCATTGTTAGGGTCGAAAGTGTGGACTCTCTGTTTTTTTTATTTTCATTTCAATTTTATTCCAAGCACAATAAAATGTATCGGGATTCCTAGTCACACATCTACGCATAGCTCAAATTCATAGTTTCTTGAGGCTCGAATTACAAAAAATCTCCTCATTGGACGTCATGTTCTGTGGCGGTGACTTTCAAAGAATGAAAGATGAAGTGTTGACTTTCAGTGTTTGCTTCTGCGATACCAACTTTGTGTCAAAGAAAGTAACAGTGGCTTAATTCAGAAGTCACCAGAGGTCACTAGATAGCGGATACGAAGAGTCGCCAGATGGAATTTGAAGAAGAGGGCCTCGAAATGAGCATTTTATAGCTGATTTGAACTGCAATTGACAGCATGAAATATTTAGCCAAATTTAAAAAAAAATCAATTTTACTTAAGACAAACCAACTTGTCTATCTAGCATTACCTGTAAGTTTATTTAAAATTATGTACATGTGAGTCTGTTATATACTGTAGTACTTATGAAGACGTTATTAATCCCCAATAACTAATTTTTCAAGTTCAACCTCTCAATCTGATCTGAGGTTGGAACAGTTTTATAATGGTAGTGCTGGATCATTTGCATGAAATCTTGTATTTTACAATCTGCTCAAGCTAATGAGTCTTCAAACGATCAAACCAAGTCCTGTAAATAGTAATCTTACCTATAACTTATTTTCAGTTAATGAAAATAATAGTCACTTAAGAAACAGTATGTGAAATTTTGAAAAGTTAGCCAGAAACTTACTTTTTTCAAAACCCTCTTTAGGTCCTAAAACTTTTATTCGAAACTTTTGTCACGATAAAATACAAAATAAAATTTAAAATAATAATGATAATGAATATTATAAACTATATGGAAATGTGTAGAAATTTATATTAGAGTGGTCATAATATTAATATTTAGTGGTGGCTCATTGAACTTATCAGTTTTCCATAAGAATTACGTGGCATAGAATGCTTTACCAATCAGTTTCGCCTATATCTCGTGAAAGAAAAATCTTGCACGAACGGAGCCTAGCCCAGTGGAAAGAGCAAAAACATTTTACAAAAATAGAGAAAATCAATTCGGAATGCTCGGGATATATTGATTTTTCTTTAAACAGCCTTATCTTCACGGCATATTAACGAATTTTGTTTTAACTTAAATCTAATGCATCGTTACTGAAGAAAACTGTATCTAAAATTTTTCTGACACTTCCAATATCACGCAGATTTCACAACGATAATTTTTTTAATTTTCGTGTTAAAAATGAATTCATATGCTTTAGAAAATCACAAAAATCTTTGTATGCTAAAAAAGTAACTAAGAGCTTGAGCATATTATTTATAGCAAAATGAAGAAAAAGTACACGGTTAGAAATCTTGGTATACATTTTACTACAAGCGAAATATTACAAAGACTTTTAATACAATTTTGATTACATTTAATACTTTTGCATAGTTTATAAAATTTTGAAATATATTTTATATCAAATTTTAATACATAAGTATTAAATTTGATTTGTAAGCCATATTGTATTATATTTTAATACTTTCTATATTAAATTAAAAAAAATTATGTCGCATTCAGTGGGATTCGAACCTGGTTCCCTTTTAATGTAATGGTTGCAAGCGCGGCGTAACGACATCAGCCAACGTAGCACTTCATTTTGGTTGGCTTAAAGTATATTTGAATTATCAATTGACAACTACGTAAAATGAAAATTCAATATTTCATTTTGATAGAAAAGTATTTAAATTTTAGTCGATCAAATAAATGATGGCAGGAGGTTAGTTGGTAAAGATGAGCATATTTCAACAGTGGTATGATTGGCGACCTAGGTTCAATTCTGTTCAATTGAAATTTTAATTTAAAGATTTGAAATTGCAACACAAATAAATAACCAAAACTTACAGCAGCAACAGCAGGAGACGGAAGATATAGTAAAATTTTTTTTTAAATCTTAGAAAGTATTAATTTTCAATACAATTCTGGTGTGGTCTTATATGTAAACCCAAAAGTATTAAAATTTATTCCAAAATTTCTAACCGTGTAGCTAAATTTAGCTATCAACAGGCAACACTGGCCTTAATATTCAAATCGAAAATTTTGAACTTCACACAGAACGTTTAATTTGGTTTTGACAGCGTAGGTTTTTGTAATTAAATATTTAATATATATTTCAAAACTTTCCTCTTAATGTCATCAATTTTAGTACAGCTGGACGTACCTAGCCTTACATCAGCTATTTCAAGAAACGTAAAAATCAACTTAAATTACGATGCCCACTACATCGCCTTCAACAGTACCGAACAAATCAATTTATGAAAACTTTTCCCGAGAACTTTGGACATCATTATGCTCCTGTAGCAGGGTGAAACATAAATTCTTTATTGCGCTTATTGGACTTGCCATAGTCATGCTGAATGTACACTCAATAATCCTGCAAAGTGTTCAATACACTCCAATTGTCGTTGTAAAGCATAATTCAAGTGTATCAGGCAATAAAGGTAAGGTTGAAAGAGTAGCTTGCTCAGCAGGGCTTAGCTTTCGATATTTTAAGTACCCCATTTTCCACACATTGTCATAAGCTCTTGTTACATAAGTTGCTGCTAGAAACCAGACTTTGTGAAGTCTTTGCATACAAAGAATTCTGTAATTAAGGAAAAGTTTCCTTTGATGAAGTAAAACTTTTCTAAAAAACAGTATTTCTATTGAGGAATTTAATTTGTTTCAAAGAAATACATATTTACTTGAATTTAAAAAAGTTTATTCTTGAGAAATTGTTTCGAGAAAATTGATGTTTTTAATGTCGTATTCTTGAAATACGAGTACTTCAAAACCGCATAGTAATTTGAAGTAAAATTGAGCTAATGAAAACTCTCTTCATTGGGAGTAGTTCATTAGACGCGTTATTTCTTAAGCTATCCAATGCCATAAGGATCGATAATCAAGGGCAAAATAGTCAACAGAATATTGTTTCTCAACAAACTACTCCAGTGGTTAAGTCTATTCAAATTCTTATAGGATATCTTGTTTGGAGTGATCACTGCAAAATTCCAAGTATCGATCCATATTTGCCAGAAGTGATGAAACATTTTGAACGTCAAAAATATCAACCATGTTCTTTAACGGTTCCACTAACGCGTGTTGCCTATGATGCAGAAAAAAAACGTTATATACTGAGAGTTATCAAGGATCGCATTGGTATGTATAGCAAATCGGGTCGAGTGGATTGCTGCTATCAGTCGATAGCACGAAATGGCACTGGAAAAACTGCAGATTTAAAAGTTTCGTAAGTATAGCATCGGCGTCAAGGGGCAAATGTAAAATGTTACCCTTGGTCCTGCTTAGTACTACTACAAATACAATGAGTTCAATTTTAGACTTTCGAAATGCATTTATTTTCGCAATGAAATACAACTGGCACCAACGATCGACAATATCCTGGTAAAATGTAAGGCTACAGGAAAACAGGTCTATATTAACGGATATGCGATGATGCCAGAACGTAAGAATATACGCGACCGCATTAACAGTTGGAAATCCAAGGATTTTAGAGGCCAACAGAAAGCCACCAGTGTGCTGATGATTGGTATAGACAGTATATCGCGCATTCATTTATTACGTGCGATGCCAAAAACAGCAGAGTATTTGTATGATAACAAATGGTTCGAAATGGCTGGTTACAATAAGGTAGGTGTCCAAATGATGTTGTTTTGTAAAATTCAGAGATTTCTTCTTTTCTCAAAAAACTTTCCTATTAAATCTTGAAAGTATATCGAAATTAAGACCACGGACCATATTCTACGATTTAAATAGTTTTCAGTAACTTATCAAGAATCAGACCATTGAATTCGAATTGAGAATTTTTTTGCAGATAGACATGATCACATTACATATATATCATCCTATATATCATTCTCTGATACAGAAACATAGTAGTTTTCTCTCAAATAATGCTAGAACCCTGCGATTCTGCTCTAATTTAGTTCAATTCACGACAGAGCCACGGGTAAATAATTCGGAAAAATCCAGCTTTCCAACAAAATTACAGATCTGTTGGATAGTACGAACGGCGACAGTATTTGTACCTGGGCCGTGATTTTTCCATTAGCTTATGAAATTCATCATCATTCATCAAACAATTTTCACTAATAATTCGTTTAAGTAAACGTGTAAAAGAAAATATTTTTTCAAATAGTGAATTGGACATGTTTGTCTACATAGATGTTCCGATAAGTTCAATGGGGCTACGATCTTGACATTACTATGTACATGATCTTTCACCATACGTTTTATATGATCTATCGTACCTACATTCCCAGAATGTCAAAAGGTGACGATCTGGCAATGTCAGTGTCACCCATACTGAGGAGTAGGGGAGAAACGATCCATTTGCCTTTGAGATAACAGGTAGCATTTGATTTCCCGATTAGTTCGATTCAACTCGGATGAATGAAAGTGCCGCTGAGCTGAATTATATATTATGGATTTTAATCTGTATACCAATTGCAATATTAATGTACTTTTCCATTTCCAGATAGGTGACAATACATTTCCCAATCTAATGGCTATGCTGATAGGACGCAACAATTCAAATGCTCTCAAAATGTGTTCACCTACTACAGTCAAAGGCTTGAACAATTGTCCCTTTATTTGGAATACATTTCGCAAGCATGGCTACGTCACTGCGCACGCCGAAGATACGTCGTTCATTAATATTTTCAACTACTTGAAGGTTGGGTTTGAGCAACCACCAGTCGACTACTATCTACGTCCATTTTTCCTAAGTGCTGAAAGACACCTACCAACTGAGCGCAAATCTGGTCTCATACAATGCATAGGATATCAAAACTCTGCTGATTATGTTTACAACTATGCACTGGAATTGGCTACACGCTACAAGAACGATCCATATTTTGGGCTTTTTTGGATGAATGCCTTCAGTCATAATTCGTTAAGTGACTGTTCTGCGATGGATATGCATGTTGTTGAATATTTAAAGAAACTTGCGGCACTTGGCACGCTAGACAATGCAGTTGTGATATTTTTTAGCGATCATGGAGCACGCTTTGGACCCGCACGAAATACATTATCTGGATATTTTGAGGAACGTTTACCTTTTATGTTTATATGGCTGCCAACTCACTTGAAACAATCACATCCAGAGTTTGTAAGTGCGCTTAGCGTTAATAAAAATCGCCTAACGAATCCTTACGATCTGCATATGACATTGAAGCATGTACTCGCGCTATCCAACCGTGTAACGGATCAAGAGCTTTTGGCGCCCGCAAAAGATTGTCCGCGTTGTCAAACATTATTGGCACCGGTGCCACCTAATCGTTCCTGTGATGATATTGCAATCGCTGATCACTGGTGCACTTGTATTCCATATCAGAGTGTCTACAGGAAGTCAAAGAATGTGTTGAAAATGGCACTGTACACTGTTAAATATATTAATAAAGTTGTGTCTACCTTCCATGATGGTGCTTTTGCGAAAATCTGTCAACCTCTGCGTTTGGCCACCGTCAAATCAGCATATCAAACAAAACATTCGGGAAACAATTCAGAGGATATATATCGTATTAATTTCAATACTGCACCAAAGCTAGGAATATATGAGGTAACAATACGGCACAATATCGATAATGGCGATCTGAAAATAAGAGGTGATATAAGCCGACTTAATGTATATTTTATGGACTCATATTGTGTCAAGGATGAAGAATTAAAGAAATACTGCTTTTGCTGAAGTGAGCTGTATCGACATATGATAATAAAGCAACAAATACAAAATGAAAAGTAACATATTCAGGAGTAGTTTAATCCTTGCTATAACAAGACAAAAATGATAGGAAATATTTGCGTTTTTTTTTTTTCTACTTGAAAGGACTTATCCAGTATTATTCGCTTATATCGCCAAAAAAGAAATGAAATGTACCTATGCAAATAAAAAATGTATTTTGGGAGCTTAAATAAAGTAGCTACATTTATTTGTATAAAGTATTATATTTTATGCGGCTTAAGGCAAATAAAAGGTAAATTTATATTTTATGAAAAGAAATGAAGGCAGCAAAATTTTGATGCTCAATACACTAGAGTGATTTAATTTGAAGTTTATATTAAAATCCATTCCGGACAAAATTCAAATCGTAAGAAAAAATACGTCTCCAACAAAATTCGAAACTCGGCTTGCGAAAATCCAGCTCTGCAAGATGAAAGTATTATAAATGGTTTTTTCTATCCATTATCTCATGGAGCATAGGGTCTTCACAAAGCTTTTCTACGATTTGCAGCGAGTGACTTCAGTTCTCTCCAACATTTTCCTGATTCACGTATTTCCTGGTTTGTTTTCTCTTTGTTGGGTTCATGACAATTTCTACACCTTTCGTTGAATACTATACCCAATTAAAAAGCATTATGCCAAAAAAGGCAGTGATCAAGTCAAAAAGCCACATTCACTCCGAGTTCAGGATGACAAATATTTTATGTCCATTTTATGGAAACGGAGCCAAAAATGTTATGTAATACTGCTTGTGGAAGAGCAATCCTCTTTTCCGCTATTGAAAGTACTTCTTTCTCTATGTCTTAATAGATATTAATGTTGGAAGGGCTCAGGAGGCTTATGCAATTGACAAAGCACATGGCGTTGCTAGTAGATTTGCCGGTAGAGTTTCTATTAAAAATTGTTCAACTAATTCCATAGATTTAATTGCATAAGAACAAGAACTTTTTATTTAAATTAAAAATTTCTCATTCGCTTATGTGTCATAGCAAAAGCTGTCAAATAATTTGGACAAAACTGAACAAAAATGTCAAAAAAAATCAGTTCGCTTATGCATTCAAACCGTTTTGCCTCTTTTCAAAGTTATGAGCTTCACCTGAAACATTTCATTTGAATGCGACTGGTAAGTTTTTGTAATAAAAAATTCGTAAAATTTTTTTAATTTCACTCATGATGTCATTAATCGCAGAATAATGCATGTTCGTAATATTACTCCGCCTTATACGAAGAACATAAAATCAATTCGGGTCACGATGTCAACCAAATTATTTACTGACAATTCGGAAGATGAAGACTACGAAAACAGTTCCCTTAATTATCGGACGCCGTTGTGTTCTGGGAATATATTAAAACACAAGTTGATTATTGCTCTCATTGGATTTACGATACTGATGTTTTATGTACTACATTCATTAGTGATGGGAAATCCCGAATACATTAGACGAGTTCGTGTGTATAACCCACATATATTTGACACTCAAGGTAAGGTACAATCAACCTCCAGAAATTTGTTTTGCACAACAAATATACCTTTTGGAATAAACCTCAACAAAATCTACGCCTTCAGTCTTTAAAACATGAATTCTGGTATAAAGTTAGGTCTAAATTATTCAGTGATCTTAAATAAAGTAGTTCTGTATTTAGGAGCTTTAAGGTATTTCTTAGGAGGTTGAAATCGGCCAATTACATTGAAAATTGGTTTGAGAGTTAAACAATTTCTATTGTAGCATGATGAATGGTTGGATTTTTTTGAAGCGGTTCTGGGTCTCCACCAAACTATGAGTGATAATTCAAATCAAAGGTAGAAAAGTAAACAGTTTTCAGATGATCATCAGAATGCATAGCTTTCGACAATAACAAAAAATTTGATTAAAAACCATTAGGAATAGAATTTGGAATATGAGCTCTTGACACTGCAAAAAATTTGGAAAGAAATTCCTACTGGACAATGATTTTTTCGTCAAGGTTTTCATTGCACTTCTGTTGCTCCGAAATCGTACATGCCATTCGTAACCTGATTAAAACCGATCGTCAGATGATACACCACAAGACACATTTGAACATTTCAAAATTAACAAGATTACATTAAAACTATAATTGTATTGCAATTAAGGTCTGAAGTAGCTTTGTGCCAGATGTACCCCGCATCTTTTTTTCGCAATTTGAAAATAATTCCATTTTATTGACGTCTGCTATTTATGTGTTCCAATTTTCAGATAATATCTACTTGGATAAAAATTTGTCAAAATATCAGAAAATCTTAGGATATCTTGTATCGAACGAACGCTGCCTCATACCGGATATTAATCCATATCAAAATGATGCAATGGAAGACTTTGTGCGCCTAAACTATAAACCCTGTTCTATGTTGAAACCTTTGACGAGTGTTGTCTACAATGCAGCCAGGAAGCGGTATAAGCTCAAAATCATAAAGAGGCACCTAAAGTTTTTTACTCGTGCGAAATTCGTTCAGTGTAGCTACCAATCCGTCATGCGAGACGTACATTCAGATATGCCGGATTTCACAGTAAAGTAAGTCGAACGATTCGGATTTATTTCAGGATAGCAAAGTTAGGAGATGTAATATTTGAAAATCTTTTTTTATTTAAAGGCTATCGGATAGTATTCACTTTAACAAAGTGACACACTTGGCGCCAACAATTGACAGCATTATTGTGAAATGTAAAGCACACGGAAAGCACACAGTAAGCAAATATGTTTGGAAACAAACATTTTCAAGTTTAGCAAACATTCATAAACAGAGTTGCCAAGTTGAAATGAGGCAATTCCCAGTCTTCACAATTTTTTGTCTCAAATGGTAAAAACGAAAATTTTTTTTGGGAAGTTCTTGAATACATAAATATTAAACCGTCGGATATCTGGATATATCAGAAATTTTTCAATTCCTACCAGGCATCCGGCTTTGATATGAAATTCCGGTCTTGGCCGGGTCATAACCAGCCACTTGGCAGCCCTATTCACAAACGAAACTCTTGGAAAAGAAACATTTTTCCAAGCTAACGTTCGAAAATGTAACATATTGAAAAGTTTTCACAAAAATATTAATTGATGTTTGAATAAGTATCTTGAATGTAGGCTTTGAAATTTTCGGTGTATCCCTTATTTCCAAAAACAGGCTGCCACAAAAGTCCTGGTTCAGTTTCTTAAATTTAGAACTTATAGTTCTCATGCTAAGCTTAGTCTTATATGAAAATATGTGTCGGATGATAAAGTTTTCCAGACGTACTTGGAGATCGTTTTTAATTTCAGCAAAATATTAATGTTTCCAAATGTATGGTAGCTGGAAAAGGCTTATAAATCTACTTGAAAATAGATTCATTAACATAATCGGTTTCCAATTATCTACGTATTTGCTTGTTCGACAGGTGTATATCAATGGACATGCTATGATGCCAGAACGTAAGAATATACGGGAGCGCATTAACAAATGGAAATCCAAAGACATTGAAAACCGACAGAATGCAACAAGTGTTATAATGATTGGAATAGATAGCATATCGCGGACCAATCTAAAACGTGCCATGCCGAAGCTAGCCCAATATTTACACAATAACCAATGGTTCGAAATGACAGGTTATAATAAGGTAAATGATATGTAAAAATCAGGAATTATATTTCGCAATGCTTCGTTTAAGATTTTCATGTGTGTAAGCTATCGCATTTTGTTATTCCAGATTGATGACAACACATATCCCAACTTAATGGCTATACTTTCGGGACTTAATCTGACAACAGTAGAAAACAAGTGTACACCTGCAGGAGTAGAAGTTTTAGACAATTGTTCTTCTATCATTTGGAATACATTTCGCGATTATGGTTATGTTACTGCTTATGGTGAAGATGAAATATGGATAAATACTTTTAATTTAAGAACACAAGGCTTTACGCATCAGCCAGTCGATTATTACTTGCGTCCATTTCTTATGGCGGCTGAGGAAACTCTATACGTTGAAAAAAGTGGCAATCTACATCGTTGTATTGGTGGTCAAGACTCCTCCGATTATATTTTTGATTATGCAGAGGAATTGGCTAAGCGCTTTAAGCACGATCCATACTTTGGACTCTTCTGGATGAGTTCCTTCAGTCACGACGAGTTAAATGAGCCATCTGCAATGGACGATCATATAGCGGATAGCTTGAAAAAGTTTATGGCGCTCGATGCACTTAACAACACGATTGTATTTTTCTTCAGTGATCATGGCTTACGATTCGGTCCTCAACTTAAAACTTTTTCTGGATATTATGAGGAACGCTTGCCTTTTATGTTTTTATGGCTGCCACCACAGTTGACGCAAGCACGTCCAGATTTCGTTAATGCGCTCCGCCTAAATAAAAATCGTCTCACGAACCCCTATGATCTGCATATGACGCTAAAGCATGTGCTAACGATGTCCAAGCGTGTAACGGCTCAGGAACGGTTGGCACCAGCAGAAGATTGCCCGCGTTGTCAAACTTTATTTGAAGCGGTACCATATAATCGCTCATGCGATGATATTGCAATCGAATATCACTGGTGCACGTGCATTCGTTACATCCATGTGAAAAAATATACGAAAACCATGGGCAAGCTGGTAAATTTGACAATTGATTACATGAATCACATAGTGAAAACGTTTCGGAATGGTACGTGGGCCAATCTCTGCGAAAGTTTAAGCTTAAGGACTATCGATTCAGCTTATCAAGCACATGCAATGGAAAACAAATCTGATGAAATTTATCGATTTAACTTTTACACTGCGCCTAATGATGGGTTATTTTCAGCTACTGTAGTGTACAATAAAATAAATGGCGATTTTAAAGTTTCAGGACAGATTAGTCGACTGAATTCATATTTTCGTGATGCGAAGTGTATTTCCAGTGATCCACCAGAAAAAAGATTTTGCTCGTGTTGAAAAAATGCGTTGGGCAATGAAGTGCACAAGACACTTTTTTGTATTAGTTTTGAAGCAATTTGTTTTTGTTTTTTTGTTTACATTTCTGTTAATTTTGTAAAAAAAATCGATTGGATTTGGAAATGATCGTGGCAATCAAAACAAAACAAAGAACAAGACATGTTCATGGAGAAATTTCGAATTTTAAGGTTGATATCTGCTACAAATCATAAAATGCGAGCAAATCAACCAGTGACATTTTTTTTGAAATCTGGCAACAGTTTTTTCAAAAACCAAAAGTGATTTTCAGCCACCTCTGCAGCAACAATTCTTCGAAGTTTAATGTCACAACTTTTGAGAATTAACAATGAGTTAAATTGATAAGGGGTCAAAAGTACAGTGGAGCCCAAATACATAAAGTATTTATAATTTTATTCAAAAGAAAGACATTTGATAGTTTTTTTTTGGATTAAATTTTGATTAAATAAAAATTCGAATTGTTACAGCACAGTTTATATTTTCTCATATATTTTTCACAAACAGGACTTGAATGTGCTCATGAATTACAGTGTTTATCAAGCAAATTTATAAAAAACAAGTAGAAAGTTTAAGAATGAATAAATAATTACTTACCAGCGTTTGTTTGGCAAACTATAAATATTATTTTGACCAGCACTGTAGTGAACTTAAGCAAGTAAAAGTATGCAATGTTTTTTTTTTTTTTTTTCAAAATAGCAATGATTTGTTAAAACCTCAAAACAAAAGCATTCTGAATTAAATTGTTATTGTGAGTTAACGTATGGGTTTAAAGTTTATAAAGCAAATTAATGCTGATTTGAAATCACATTGGTACTTGACCAAGCAAAACAACTAAAATTTTTGAAATACAATTTAAAAGGATGTAATGCTGAAATTATTCACGTAACTAACCGGAAAGAAAAATATTCTACATAGCACAAGACAGGGATGTCATAGAACACATCCTGCGACATATAATGCACTTTAAAAAGATGCACATACATGCGACAAAATAGTTATGCGCAGCATTGATGAGTTGACTTTAAGCAATTACCGGCCTTTCTTTATATAACTGGTAAAAACTTATTTGAGCTAAGTTGTTTTCAACGCATTATTTCAGTTTTAGTGTTCCAAATCGCTTGTTGATGATGTGACTTATTGCATATAATTTTTTGTTGTGCTGAGACACGCGTTGAAAAAACGCACGTGTGAACTTAGCCTTAAACAATATCTATTTGCTTATTCAACAAAACTTTAAAGTCCAAGTCACAAAAATAGTCAACCCATTGGCTTTTTTCAAATTTTAAAATTTCTACCAGGCCCTGGCATTGAAATGTAATTCCGGGTGGTTTCGTTATAGAACGCAAGAAAATAGTTTTGAAGGTTACATTGAAAATTTCTTAGCAGGATTAAATAACACTAAGTATTCCGCAATATCTGAGAAAATATCACACGATAGCACCCATTAAGAGGTGCAATGTTCGATACGTGCGATATTGCGAACATGTTACTGAGGGCAACGCTGAAAACACAGAGCAAAACAAAAACTCTATTTGATACTAAGAGGATCTGGTAAGCCTGGTTGCTAAAACAACAAATAGCTGTCAAACAATCTGATATTACTAACATAACCTCAACAATATTTGACACAAGTCGACAACGGGTGAAGCTTTAAAAAAATAGTTGCAAACGAAGAGTGTGAAGCAAAATTCGAAGTCTTTTTTGACGTCTACGTGCAACATAGTCAAAGAAAAGACACAAATCTATTGGAGGATTCCCAAAAAGAAAAAGTATTAATTTGCAAAAAGTTTTTGGTGCATCAAATCAGTTCTACGGAAATCCGATCGTTGTGGAAAATTCTTCAATTGTGAATTTGTTTAAAAGTTTTGTGGAGCATCAGCGAATAAACGTGTTGAAATTACGTGAAGAAAAATGGTTAAAACTAAAAAGGGCAAGAAAGAGATAGTCAACGTCAACGCGGCTGGTGGCGGAGAATCGTCTGGCGATGAAATGTAAGTGATAGATTTGCATAATTTTGTAAATATCCTACAAGGTACAAGTCATAGAGAAAGTGCGTAGTTGAATGCATTCAACACTTGCAGAAAAAAAAAACAAAATTGTGCTACGTTGTCAGTGGTTCAGACCGGTGATATGCCGGAATTTCCCCCTAACCAAAGGCATACTTTTGGATTGAGTAAGAGATAGATTTTGTAAAAGCTACAGAAACTTTAAGGTGGTAATAAGAGAGTAGATATGAAATCCCTGATATTTTTTTTTTGGAAATAAAGAGCTAAATCATTTCACATGTTTGTGCGGCGTTATAACACGTGATGGCAAGGCCAATAAAAACATCCACCACAGATCAATAACGCAAGAAGCACCTTGGCTTCGTAATATCTAGCAATCGAATGTAAAGACAGTTCATTCTCCATCAAAAATGTTTTCGCAGAATTCTGAAAATTTGGTGGCACAGGATAATTTCCAATGTCAACTTGCTCCAATTACTATCAAAATCATTGCTGTGAAATCCTCAGTGTAGCAGAAAACGTCCTTCCTGAATCATCGTGTAGACCAAGAAGTGCGTGAATCAAGGAAAAGAAGAGAATCGAAGTCACTCGCCGTAACCGTGCACGATCAAAGAGATTTGTGGAGGAGGTCCTATGCACCGTGCTGAGATAAAGGACACAAAGCGCATGTTGAGCGCAGAAACTGTGCTATATGTACCAAAATATAACATCGCAAGTTACGGGTATATCTTCCAAAATAAGCTTACGCATAGGAACGTAACTTGGAAACTTTTATACCTCTGCAATAAATAGATATATGTATGTAATTTAAAAAGTGATTTGACAAACAGTCAAAAGCATAAATCTTTAAAACTTAATCTACTTCGTAGTTGATGCGTTAAATAATCATAATTAATTTTTGACCATTTTTTGTTCCGAAAAAAAGCTTTATTGTTTAAAAAAAAAATCAGAGCTGGTGTCTATTTGTCACTTTTAAATTTGTTGCGCTTGTTTTGTTCAGCATCGCTGAACGTGGCAGTTTAGATTAAAATTTATTGAAAATTGCCGTCTAAAGAGGCGAATAGTGGTTTTTGCTCTTATACTAAAAAAATACTCGTATATATATGTTAAGTCGAATATTATGTTGGTTAAAAACTATTAACTAATTTCCGACCAACATGCATTTATACGATGACTTTTAACTTTGATTTCCATGATAAATGTTTTGTAGTTCGGGTGATAGCGTCAAAAAACATGTACCATTTATGGAGTTTTTCTATAAGTTTGCTTCATGATGAACTGAGTTAGTTAGTTTGCACAGTGTGACTAACTTCAATTATCCTAACGATGTCTTTTTTATGGAAAAACTCTTATGGTCTTAGCAGCCAATGCTCCTTTCCTTGTTAGTTTTTATAATTTATTTGGAAGCTAATAAATAATAATAATAATAATATTTCAGTGTATCCGTCAAGTTAACTTGGCGGAGCTGGCGGCACTATGTTTAGTCGATTATAAACTAACTATATTGGCTTATTTGAAATATTCGCAAATGAGTCAATTTTCGTGACGTTTTGTCTGTTTCCTTTTTGCAAATTAATCTCCGCAATGAAGCGTTTGATTTCTATTAATTTTTTTTTGTTTTATGTCATAATGAACAATATTAACTATTTGCTATCAAGAGATCAAAAAAATATTTTAAACTGTTAAAAAGGATTATTTGTTAAATAATGTTGCAAAGCTCTAAATGATCTATTGAAATAAAATCTATACAAATTTTTCTTTCGAATATATAATATTGAACTTCGGACGTATTTCTTATTTGAGGCACATACTTTTCGAATAGATTTGGAAACTTTAAAGCGACGTGTTGTATTATCGTCAATTCGATACGTCATAAAAGTTATTCAGACTTGACAGCACCAACCCTACTATAAACTATTTAACACTCAAACGAAACTACAACTACGACAAAATATTCTCCATTCTATTTCGTGTTGTTAAGCGCGATTCAGTCTAAATTAACTAAGACAAAGGCAGGCTTTCTTCACTTTTGAGCCAGAAGAAGTTCTGTAAAAATGTCCATTGTTAGCGCCGAATGAAGATTTTGCTTTTTATTTCAGAACTGCTATTTCTTTTCAACATAATTTACAGAATACAAATTAAACATTTCTTATTAACATAAAATTTTGTTAGAGTTTATTAGAAAAATGGCCGTATCTTCTGTAAATGCTATGTATATTATATTTGTGGCAGAAAAATTGTCGGAACTACATCCATTTTACAAAAAATTTTTGTCCCCGTTTTCTTTTTAAAGTGTGGGTCGATATGGGTTCCACCATGAAAATAGTAAATAAAAAATTATTGAATTGAAATGATTTTAATTTCTTTATTGAATAATGCTTATTGAGCGATAACATTATGTTTAAAAGATAATATTGAGCATATGTTCAAGATTGCTTTGGAGATTAATTAATGCGTTTGTTCAAAATTAGAATAATATCCTGACATAATTGCTTCTCTATTCCACCAATAAGCTGTATTATCTCGTTCTTTAGCTCTTGAATTGTTGGCTTATTGGCATAGACCTTCTATTGATATAACCTAAAGAAGGAAGTCCGAGAGTGTCAGATCACACGACCTCGATGGCAAATTGACACCGCTGTTCCGCGAGATAATCCGTCCCGGGAACTTCTCGTTCTGTTTGAACGGTAACTTTCAAAATATGTTTCGATAATTTTAACACATTGTGCCACCGAGTATCTATCCATGACTAAATTTGTTAATAACTGTAGATGACAGATGTCAAAATATTTTTTTTTAACATACCCTTTGATCCACCCTATATAATAATACTCACACTTTATTTATCAAGTTTAAATCATGTTATTAATTAAATTTTTTATCACCTATTAGGGATCTTGAAGTGCAAGTTGCCGATACTAATGCAGATGAAGACAACGTCAGCATTAAGAACAAGAAAAATCAGCAAAAGCCTTCCAAAAAGAATCAAAAAAAGAAGCACCATGCTGACGATGAAGATGATGACAATGACGATGTGAATAGCATCACCAGCGGTGTTAAAAAACTAGATGTCAAATCTAAGTCCAATAAAAATAAATCCATTAAAAAGGCACCTGATTCCGATGCTGAAAACTCAGCTGCTTCAGATGACAAGGAACAAACCAGTATCAAATCTAAAAAGAAGAGTAAAAAATCTGCTTCAAAGAAATCTGCATTTGAGCTCTTGATGGATGATGATGGCGACGATGATGATGATGTTGAGCCTGCTGCACCGGTTGAAAGTGAACCGGATGACGACGATGAGCGGGAAGCCATGAAACAACCTAAAAAGAGTGAAAAAAATACTGGAAAAAAAGCCAAAAAAGCAAAGCGTAAAGGAAAAGACGATGACGAGGAAGATTTGGACAAAGTTCTTGCAGAACTGCAAGCAGAATATGGTGATGAAGTGGTAAAAGCAGCTCCCACTGTAGTCTCACCCGAAGAATTAGCTGACGAAGAGTTCAGCAAAAAAAAGAAGGGCAAAAAACAACCACAGAAAAATAAACAGCAAGAGGAAGCAACGGCCAGACAGTTGAGCGTAGATGATATTGCTCCTGCTGATGATGATGATGATGAGGATGAGAGCGGTACTGTAAAAACCGCTGCGCAAAAAAAGAAGGAAAAAAAAGAACGTCAAAAACGTGAGGCTGCATTAGCCAAACAGCGTGAGGCACAGGAACCTAAACAAAAAATTGTAGCGGCTGAACCAGAAGCAGTAATAGAAGTGGAAATTCCTCCGCCAACAGAGGTAGTAAAAGAATCCTCAGTTGACCCACGAGCCGAAAGCGAAGCTAATGCTGCTGATGAAATTGCTGATGAAGATGCTACGGGCAAGGCGAACAAGAAGGATAAGAAAAAGGGCAAAAAAGACAAAAGATCCGAGGAAGAAGAGAAAAAAGATAGCAAAAAGAAAGGCATGTCTGCTGCCGTGGTTCAAGCGATGCAAGACCGCTTGAAAAAAATAAAAGAAGATGAGGAACGTCAACGCTTGGAGGAAGAAGAGAAAGAACGTCAAGCGGACGAACGTCAGCGTCAACGTTTGGAAGCTGTACGTCTTGAAGCAGAGCGGAAGGAGAAAAGGAAGCAAAAGGAAGCTGACCGCAAGGCGCGCTTAAAGGCAGAAGGAAAATTACTCACGAAAAAGCAGAAAGAAGATCGTGCACGTGCGCAAGCCATGTTGGAATCATTAAAGGCACAGGGATTAGATATACCGGATCCAAATGAAAAACGTCCGACTAGACCAGGTAAGAAGAAAATTAAAAAAAATCTGAAGTCAAGTTCACGTGTATTACATGATCATAATATTTTTTAGGTACACGCATTCGCCCAAAAAAGAAAAGTGGCGCCAACAAAGAAGAAAATGCCGAAGCTGAAGCTAAGGCCGCCGCTGAAGCTGCTGCGGCGGAAGCAGAAAAAACTAAAGAAAAGGCAGAAGTTATTAAAGAATCTTGGGATGTTAGCGATTCCGAAGAAGAGGTCAACGGCGAAGATGACACTTCTCAAGCCACTAGCACAAATAACGAAGAAAAACCCTCCGGTGACGTTAACGCCACTGCCAAAAACGGAGATTCTGGCTCAGGAGAAGATAATGATGATGATGATGAAGACGAAGATGACGATGAGGAAGATGATGATGGTAATGGATCAGACTCCGCTGATAATGAATCTGTTCACTCAGGAAAGATTGAAGCATTTAATCCTAATGATCCAGAAGCACGTCGCTTGCGTGCTGAAGCGCGCATTGAAAAACGTCAAGTGGACGCTGAGAAAAAACGTACTACTGATGACTTACGCGCGGCAGTTGTCTGTGTATTAGGTCATGTTGATACGGGCAAAACCAAAATTCTGGACAAATTGCGACGCACACATGTACAAGATTCGGAAGCTGGCGGTATTACGCAGCAAATTGGTGCCACCAATGTTCCTATTGATGCCATTAAAGAACAAGCAAAAATTGTACGTAATTCAAATGAATTTGAATATCGCCTGCCTGGACTGCTCATAATTGATACACCTGGTCATGAGTCTTTTAGTAATTTACGTAATCGTGGTTCATCTCTCTGTGATATTGCCATTTTGGTTGTTGACATTATGCACGGACTAGAACCGCAAACTATTGAATCCATAAATTTACTCAAAAAGAAGAAATGTCCTTTCATTGTGGCGCTGAATAAGATCGATCGTTTGTATGATTGGAAAATGTGTGCAAGACGTGATATACGCGATGTTCTTAAGGAACAGCAATCGAATACAAATTTGGAATTCGAACAACGTGCAAAGGAAGTTATACTACAATTTGCCGAACAGGTAGGTCAATATTTAATAAATAATATCAAGTTGTACTAAACTCAAATTTTGTTTATATGATAGGGCTTAAATGCTGCACTTTTCCATGAAAACCCTGATCCAAAAACCTATGTCTCACTTGTGCCAACGAGCGCTATTACAGGTGAAGGCATGGGCAATCTCCTTTTCCTTATTGTCGACATTTGTCAGAAAATGTTAGCAAAACGTCTAATGTACTCGGAAGAGCTACAAGCAACAGTGTTGGAAGTAAAAGCCATTCCTGGCTTGGGAACCACAATTGACGCAATTCTAATTAATGGTAAATTGCGAGAGGGACAAACTATGATATTAGCTGGTACTGATGGTCCAATTGTGACACAAATACGTTCACTGCTGATGCCACAACCATTAAAGGAATTGCGTGTCAAAAATGCGTATGTTGAGTATAAAGAGATAAAAGCTGCTCAAGGTGTTAAAATTGCTGCAAAAGATTTAGAGAAAGCAATTGCAGGCATAAATTTACTAATTGCACATAAACCTGATGAGGTGGAAATTTGCAGGTAATATTAAATTTATTACGGCCCACGAATACATGTAATTAAATAGTTAGCCATTTTAGAGCAGTCATTATTACTCTATTTATAAGTTTTTCTGAGTTTTCTGAGCTCATTAAAAAATTATTTATGATCCTTATTGAGAGCTGTTTATGATAAAGCAGTAGATAATTATCTATACTTTTCGAGATATTTAGCAAGAGCCCGTTTTTGTCCTTTTTTATATTCGCTGCAAATAGATGTGCCGTGATTTCCATTTTCTTGATATGATACTTGTACTTCAAATATAATAAAATAGGAGCGAAATGGCTTTATAATAATGCGGTTCCTTACCACATACGCGGAAACTCTCTTTTTAATGGGGAATTAATAATTTTTGGTGGTTAAAACTAAGAAAACGATATGGCGCACTCGGTTTTCGTTGTCGCACTTAAGTTTGTTGCCACTAAGGGTAAAATTTTCGTAAAATGATTAATGAAAAATTCTCATTATTAAGACTTCTTAATAATGGACTAGTTAAGTAGAAAACTAAGCTCTTTTCTGAGCGTTTACAAGACTTCTGTAACCTCTGTATAGATGAAGGGTTTGAAAGAGTTAGATAAGCTTCTTTATAATTCATATGGATTGTTCTCATAGAGAGCCCAAATCGTGACACTATTTTCCAACTATTAATTGCATGTATGTGTGAGCCCTAATGCTATTTTACTAAATATCTTCAAATAAAATTTTTATAAATTTTAGGGAAGATGTTGCGCGAGAATTAAAAAGCGCTTTGAGTCATATTAAATTGGCGCAAAATGGAGTGTATGTACAGGCATCTACTTTAGGTTCGTTGGAAGCATTACTCGAATATTTGAAAACATCGAAAATACCGGTAAGTTTAATATACAATAACGTTTCCATGTGTCAGCTGCAATAGTACGAAGGTTTTATGTTTTTAAATATTTAATGTCAATTCCAAAATCGTTCATCTGATAAGAACTTTTGGAAACAATATTAAATTCAAAAAGGGCTTAAACAGTTTAAGCGAGAAAGGGTTCATAAATTGTCTTTTAAATATCATTGCGGAGTATTTATTATTTGTGCTAAGCGCCATTGAAAAATATGTTATGCAGAACAAAAAATCAATCAAGTGATGCATAGATGGCCAAAAATTTGAAAGCAGGAGCTACTTACAACAAAAGCAACAATTTCAGCAACAGAAAACACCAAACCATAAATTCGATCCCGATAGCATAGAAAATGTTTTTCAATAAATCAAAAGCCAAACAAGAACAACATGAGTGTAGTAGTAAATGTATACTGATCAAATGAAACGAGAGAGGTTGTCCTCAATGTGCGCATTGTTGTTCACTCGCTTCGGCTTATTTTGGTTTTTTTCTGAAGGATGATTGTTTTTTCTAAACCGCATTGTTTATTTTTTTTAAAGAAAAACGACGTGTTATAAAGAGCTAAAATTGGCTCGTTTTTCCTATTTTGCCCATCGCTGTTCTAATGTATGCAAGTTTGTATAAAAGCTGTGTAGACTTATATAAAATTCTTAAAATTCAACTAACTGTTGAAAATTGGCCAAATAGATCCAAGTCCACGGCCAGCACCTATTCTATCAAATGCCAAAAACCGGTTGAACATAACTTCCTTCTACTGAATTTGATCAAAGATGGTTAAGATTTTGATCCATGTTACAAAAATTGTCCAGGCCCCCGGCTTTGAAATATCAATCAGCAGGAGATAAAAAACACAGAAGAGAAAAGTTTGCAACCGAATAAAACTATACAATAGAAAAGTTGAATAGTTTGTTAAATGCCATATTCTTTAAATACATTTTAATTTGCGCAATATGGATGATTTACCGTATCTCTCGTCACAAGGCATCACTGCTTGCAATATTCAATTTTTGTATATTGCTTTTGCCTATAAGTATGCTCATTCAAAGGACGACACACGACCTACCAACTATGCAACATTCCCGTAAAAGTTAATATTACTTCCATATGTCACTATACTGAGGTGATCCTATAAATATGCTTGCTTTCTTCACAATTGAGAAAAACGTTGCCTATGTTATAATTTTAACATAATGTTAAGTATGCACAAATATAATTATGTTTTAAATAAAACTATGTGATTCTAAACTAGCAAGGCAAGCATTTGTTTTCAATTTCATTGGAACATGAAAACAATTTTTTTTTTCGAAAAAAAAAACATCTATTTTTATGGATTTTTGATTGCTGATTCCGAATCCAGAGTCGGTATTTATCTCTAAAGAAAAGCATGAAAAAACGCAAAATTAAAGGAGATTGCAAAAATTATCCTATTTCTTAATTTAACAAAAGAGAAACCTGAAGAGATGAAAAAATGGTGAAAATCGGCTCCGAAAATCCGTCAGGAAAAAATAGTTTTGTTCGAATCAAAAAAATCAAATTTAAATGTCAGGCCCAAAGAGAATATGAGCAGGGTAAATAACATTTTTTAGTTTTTATTTACAAATCTGAAAGAGTTAAAATGATCATTCAAAATTGTGTTGAAAAAGCCTGGTGAAGAGATAAACTGACCCGAACTAAGGTTTAATGCTATAGCAAAAAAGTTTTAAAAATTTGTTGGAAGACGAAAATGCTTAATTCGTGAACATCAATGAATGAGCACTTATTTTCTATAATATTTGAGGAATATTTTGAAACGTAAATGTATTTATTTTTTGTTATTCCCCTCACATATACAATACATATGTTTTTACTTTTGCTTATCAACAAAATTTTAAAATAAAGTTCTTTTCAATAACATTTTACGCATTTGCGCTTTTTTTTGTTTATAAACTGACAATGGCCACAAGAATGCAATTAACTTATTTATTTAATTTGTTATTGCTATTCATTCACAACCTATTTGGTATGAACAATTTTAAGTAATATACATAGTATATGGGACATTTCAATTCAAAACAAAAGGAATTGGGTCTTGAGTTCATCGATTTTGCCTTTTTTTTTTGTGTAGCATTTGATCAGCTGGTTATGTACTATAAATCATTTCGCCATACGTCAAATTATTGTCGCGCTATTTTATGAAATTTATAATAACTTAAAATAGATTCATCGCCGTAAATATGAACTCTTCGATAAAAAAACTGTAAGGATATAAAGCGCAAAAACTTAGTTTATCTATAAAAAAAAAAAAAAATATTCTAAAACTTTTGTATTCTATAGAGTAGTTAAATTTGAATTTTTTCCATAGTCCAACTAAAGTAATTCCTCACATTTTATGTTCTAACAAACTTTTTCGCGATATCATTTATGGTTCATCATCAATTAGGCAAATACAGCAAAAAAAAAAAGAAACAGCTAAATTAGAGATGCAGCTTCTTTCGTTTTGACTTTTAATGCCCCATATGTAGGAAAATATATTTTAGCGCCAAAAGTCAAATATAAATTTCAATAATCATTTTGGAATGCGGAGAAAGAACAGACTTCTATTTATTGTGTTTGCATCGTTTAAGAAAATTATCTTTCCATTTGTATATTTCGTTTAAATTACAGAAATTTTAAATAATGGAATAAACAAACTTATATTTGATTGTTTGTACTTTAAATTTTATAGTTGTGATTAAATTTTTTTTCAGCTCATTAGAAAAAATATAAATTCAAATTTATAAGTTTATTAATTGTAGCTTAGCTTTTTTTATTAAGATTTTTATTTTCTATTCTCATTGGCCAATGGTGTGGCAAATTATTTTTATTCATACGTCTGATTGTTCATCGCTTGTTTATCGTAGTGTCAAAAGACTGCAATGGTTTTTAAATTGTGTTTTTTTCTCAGTTTGCTTTAAAAATAAAAATTTGTTTTGAAATTTCCGATCATTGATCTTCGTGCGTTTTACTTATTTTATTTCTTTTACACAAAGTTTCCCCCTCAGCGCTCAAAGAGTAAATTGCAATGCAAAATAAAAAGTCGGCGGTGGTGGGACATCATTTATTACGGCTACGCTAACATGTTAGCGCGTATACGTCTTAGATTTTGCTTACTTCGATTATTTTTACTTTTGGTTAAACTCAATGCAACACGTTTTTATTGGTGAGCGGTGGATACAATTTACAGATTTGTTCAATTTTTATCCATACTTTACAAAATATCTCAGACATCATTAAGTTCACACTCAAAAGTTTTTCTTTAGTTAACTCGGGTCTGAAATGATGGGCATGTAGAAAAAGCATTTTATTCGCATTCAACGTTTCAAAATTCTTAAGAAAAACGTTAGTTTTTTGTTGAGATAAGCTGATTTTTTTAGTTTTACAAATACTTTTTTTTTACTCGAACCAGAGAGTATGCTACTTACTACTCTTGAGTCACTAATTCAGAATTCAGACCTTCTCCCCTATCTTGTCGGTTTTTTTTTACATATGAGAAAAAACTTATCTTTTACTTGAAGCAAAAAAGCTACCACCAAAAAGTTACGCGGATGCCTAGGGTCACTATAGAAAATTACGCCGATGCCCAGGAACGCTATAACAAAAGTATCGTCGATTTGCGTATCTATGCATGTGAATACATGCACAAACTTCTGTAACTATTTTTCCACAGTATAGTTAATCAAAACAAGCCAAATATGGTTAACTAAATATTTATTCAAACAGTAAAATAATTTACGTAGTGCTGCTGAACGCAATAATTCAACTAAAGGACTTTCGGAAAAAACTTTTAAGTCTGACGACTCTATTGGCAAACCAATTGGATAAAAATCGCATTGTTATAGTACTATTGTAGGCCTTCGCCCACAAAAAAAAAACATGCCCATGCTTTTGACCAATCAAGCTTTTGAAGAAGACCAAGAAATAATAATATCAAAATTGACTTTTCTTGCCAAGCTAGGTCGATTTTATTGAGAAAATTGAAAATATTTCGAATAGTTGAAAAATTTTATTGAATTAAAAAATAGCTGTATGCTTTAGCAATTTCCCCAGAACCAAAAACAATTTTATTATTTTTTTTTGTTTTTTCCAGTTTTATTATTATCTATCGTTGAGTATTGCATTAAATTTTGCATTTACCTTTGAATTTTTGACCCCAAGTTATTGTACCTTAACTTTTTTTTCCCCATCTGTACAACCTGTCAATTTTCCTCATTGTAGTGTGTTAATTTTGCTATTCAAATTATTGTTTATGTTCTACGCTACTGCAGCGTACTGATAGAGCAGAGCTTAGGTTTTCTAATTTTTTTTAATGTGCAATATTTTCTTGCAGTTTTTTATTTATTTTTTGGCGTTGTCGACGTGACAACGTTGCAAATTACAGCAAAAATTGAAAGCAAACTATTTGCACAAAGTTAATTTTAAACGGGCAAAAAATCTGTGGCGTTCTCCTTTTTTTTTCGTCATATTCATTTTCCTATTGAGTTTAATAATTTTGTAGTTTCGTATTTGCCACACAAAAATTTTGCGTAAACATTAAAACTATTTTTGGAATTGTAAATGGTTGCAACAAAATGATTCATGCTGCATGTCGTCGCGCCACTTTGGTGTATGTAGCAGTGGCAGCAGCCCTGCAGTCAAACACAGTTGTATGTCACAAATTATGTGACGGCGGGTGCATTGAAATTTCACTTTTTTTTTGATGCAGACAACCTGGTTCGATTATTTTTTTCTTTCAAATTTTATTTTGGGAACACGTAGAACTCAATGTGTTTTGAAAAATTTTCTCCACTTTTTTTTTTTAATATCAGAATGTATATTTTGGAACACTTAATTAAATTCATTAAATCACTAAACAAGATCATTAAGTTTAGCAAGTCAGCTTTTTATTATCATAAAGGAGCATTTTTAAGATTTTAAAATTTTTTCGATTTCAGGCACAATATATTTTTCCACTAAAGCATCGAGTGAATGAGCTAAAAAACTTCAGTCGGACCCATTTAAGCGGTCACAGTTAAGGAGAACAACTTGATACATGGCTAACCGCATCAAATTTTACCCTATCCGACTAAATGGAACGTTTTGTTTAGGTTCAAAATTTTAGTATTTTCCTCAACGAATTAACTGCAGAGTTTTCAATTTGAAAAACGCTCGATCCAATACGACTGCTTAGCTTAAACAAGGTCAGAATTTTTGCAGTGCTAGCTAGCTTACTTAAAGAGTATGTTTTGAATCAAAAGTCAAATTTCGTATTAAGTGAACATTCAATCTTTGTAAAGTTGTAATTATCTATATTTTAACCTTCTGTGTGTGACAGAGTACCCATTTTATTTTCAACTCAACATTTTTTTATAGTTGCAGATGCTCTACAATTCTGAAATTTGACAAATTGATATATTTTCATATGAATGGTTTCATCTGAACAGTTAGAGAGATGTCATTATTTTGTAAAGTTCGAGCCTATACAATTTGTCTAGGGATACCAGGTATCCTGAAAAGTGTTGTTTTTCACTCACAGAAGGGGTAATGTAGAGAAAGAAAGACCTGCTTCCGATAAAATACGACTGATGAGAGTATGACTTAATAAGGATCTCATCTCACCAACGCATTTTTTCCTCCTCAACAATTTTTATCTCAATAAGTTTACTTTTCATGTGAATTGATAAAAACTAAAAAAAAATTTCCAATTTTATTTGAATTAAAGTGGTTACATTGAATCGAGCATTTTGTATTATTATGTCTGACTAAAAAAACTGCAGTAAAGTCGTGATCATTAAACCTTCGTAATACTAAGTTTCAGCTGTCGAGATTTCGTATCGAGCTGAGAAATAATTTTTATGCAAGAAAACTCAATTTGGCTTCACTGTGCGACCCTCGCCTAAGGTAGCACCATTTAAAAAAAAAACTTTTAACAACTGTTCTCTTTTAAAAATTTAAGATTATTTTACACAAAACTTTTTTGCGACTGGCAACAATTTACATAGAACTAAAAAGCTTCAAAGTTTTACACTCAGCAATCATTTCTCCTTACTCACACTCTTTCGCTAAAAGAAAAATACAAAGCCTTTTATGAATGGCACTACTAAAAGCTTTAACAGCGCTGAACTTTATGAATGAAAGTTGAACTTTTGAACGACGCAAAGTTTTTTTCTCTCTTTCGCAACACCCACCGCCCCACTTAAGCCAACACAACACTCGGTGTTTACATGCATAGTTTAAATTTTATTTTTTTCTGTATCTTTCATTGTTTTATTTTTTAATTTTTTTTATTGTAAATTTAGTTTTGCAATATAAAGCAAATCCTCATTGTTGTTGGACTCTTTATCTATATTACCCATTGTTTGCTTTTGCTAACTTTGTTTATACGGCTGAGTTTTCGTTTTTTCTTTAATGCGGCGGATGTCACCATAAAAATAATAAAATAGACAGCAGCAGTAAAACAACAAAAATAGCAACAATAATCATGACAACAACAATAAAACAACAACAAATGAACTAGTTTCATTTGTATGCTTTTTTTTTACTGAACTGAAGTGAACTTTTTCAATGAAATTTTATGCAAGACTACAACATGAAAAAAGTAGTTTTGTATATAGTAACTCATAGACATAGGAAAGAATATGCTTTAGACTGCAAGAAGTTATAAAAATAGAGAATTAAAAACAACAACAAACGGCAAGAATAAGAACGCGTAAAGAAAAACCTAAGCAATTTCACAGCGTAAAAAGTTGTGAAGTGTAAAGAAGCGGAAGTAGGACCGGAAGTGAAAAAATATACCAATTTAAAAATAAAAACAACAAAAGTTGCTTTTTTTGCTCGTCTCCGTTAGCCAAGTTGCATTTTTAAAATTGATGAAGAGAAATAGTGTATTTTTATATGAAAGTTTTGTTCATACTTTTTTCAAATGTAAAAATGTTGAAAACATTATCAGCGTTCTTTATTCCATTCGATTAGTTAAAGAAAAGCGAAAATATCGATGTTTAAAAAAACTATCATCAGAATTTCATCGATGTCTTTAAAATCTCCAAAGCTCATACGATAAGAAATAGTTTGGCCAATTATTAAAAAATATAAAATTTAAAAAAAATTATACGCTGCAGAAATAAAATTACGTTTGTTGACCCCTTATATACTACTACTATAATTGTTAACCCTAAAAAATAGGTTTTCCGATCTCTAGCTCGCTGTTTTATGATGTGCCGGTTCGTTCTGTTTGTTGGCATACCACTTTCTATTATTTGGCGGCTTCCACCAATTCGCTTGTGTAAAAGTCTTTCCTGATCGTTTGGCCTACTCATTGCAAACATCTTTTCATATTCTCAGCTGAGATGGTTGGTAGCCAAATGAAGTTCGTGATTCGAGTTCAAATTGTCAATATCCGTCTCAAACAGGTTTCTGTTCTTAAATTTGCCCAATTCTGGCATTGTCACTCGTCTGTCGTTGATTAGATTCAGGGCGTTCTCGTTAACCCAGTCATCTTTTACGACGGAATCCGGCGGCAGTACTATAGGCATCGTAGTTTAAGTTCTTAAGTTCTAAGGTTTAAGCTATTGCCATTAATAAGTTCGTTGAAAATGTTTTCAGTGGTTTGATCTTTCAAAGTTCCACTGCAAAACGTTCACTCGCAGTCTACTTTAAATCACAGTAAGAAAAAAATCAGAATCAGAGTCAGCGCTTCTCAGTGTACTCGTATGTTACAAACGTCAAGTAGACTACTTCGCCAGGTTTTTCCAATGCAACAGTGATCATTTTGCGTCTCTGTACCACTGAGTGAACGCCATGTAACTTTATGTCTGGGTTTTCGACTGAAAACAGAGCTTCCCAATACAAGTTTGTGGATATTGCAGACATTACCAAAAGGTCGCCGTTTTCATTTAGTTATTATTGCCTGTTAATCGAATCCATAATTGAGATTAAGTTAATGTGCCTCTTCTCGGTATTCGAAACTTTTTGGGAGGCATGTGCTTGTACTTTATTTATTGCTCTTACTCTGGAATTGAATGTGGCGTACCGTGTTCGGGTCAAATACTTAGGGCTTTCAAAAACCCTAACAAAATGAGATAAAGCTCACGACCATTTTGCCGCCCCCCAAGCGTTGCGCCCGAGGCGACCTCCGTCTAGGTACGCTACTGCCAGGAGGATATAACCTACCACTCTATAAGCGATTTTACTGCTCATTCGTTCAAGAGAACAAAATGCAGGTTAATATGTGCCGAGTGTATAAACTTTCGCCTGTGGCGATGATGTTTTCCCCCGTTTCCAAGCAGCGGCATTCATGAAGGCCAACATGTCAAACTGTAAGCGCTGAAATTCGTGGACAGTCTCTTGAATACGGTCGCATCGGAATAAGGCTTCGGCGTATTTTCTTGCTTTTTAATTTTTTTTCCAAGAATTTCCCACTATTTTTTTTTTTCATAAATAGAAAACCATATCGGCAAGGTCGCATAAAACCACAATTCGATGGCGTGTAGAATTTTTTATATTTTTTTTTTTCAAATTTACAGCCTACTGCAATATTTAAATTAAGCAAAAACCAACAACATTTTCTCACCTATTTTCCCACAAAGTCAACAGCAAATTTATGTTAATTTCTAATATAAAGTTAACATGAAAAATAAGCGACCAAGCCAGCAACCTACCTAAAATGTAGCTCAAAGTCTCATCATCATAACTCACGTGATTAGTTTGTTACTGCACATGTCGTTTTTCCAAAAATTTCGTTTTTACCTTCATTCATTACTCTCATTCCCACTGTTTTTGAATTAAATTTTTTTTATTTAAAACAAAAAAAAAAAAATTAAAAAAATACCGTTCATGTGGTGTTATATGTGGTGCACCTACACATCTGTATATCACTCAAAAGTAGCTTGATAATTTTAGATTAAAAATTTCCCATCACAAAACCAACGAGGCAACTTTTATGGCCTTAAGCTAAAATTTTGTTAAAAATTATTGCAATATATGATAAAAACTAAATTTTTATGGAATTCAATAAAATAATAAATGCAAATTTTGGGTAAATGTTGGTTAACTCAAGTTATTAAAAGTTGTCTCCCGCTTTGTTTTGTTTTTGTTGCATCAAAATTATAACCAGTAACTACTTTGGTTAAAAATTACCTAGTGAGAATTTAAGTTAAGAGTCGTAAAAGATGTTTGTTTAGTTTAAGTACACAAAGTAATTTTAAGAAAAAATGTGTTGTTTTTTTTCTATTTACTCAAAGCATAACGGGTGCACCATCTCAAACGAGTGAAACGAAATTGCTGATATTTCAGCTTGAATGTTGCCATTGAGCTCTCCTTTGGTATTTTCTTGTTGACATAAACTTTACTCTTCAAAAATCCCCATAAAAAGTCAAATGTAGGGATCTTGGTGGCCAGTTAATATCGCCGTTTCCAACACCAGCCCAAACAGTCACTTTCTCGTCAATGGTGCAGTAGTGTTTCGTGAATTATGTTAGAATTATCGTTGCCTCAAAAACGACAATTTTGTTTGTTGACAGCGCCAGAATGTTTGAAATGAGCCTAATCGGGTCACGATATTTTCGACGATATGCACGACGAATTAACACAGCTCTATACCATATCGGGGCGTTCTTTTTGTGTACATATATCTATATAATGTACTGAATTGACGCTTCCAAAACGTCCTTGATGACGCCGATCGGTTTATAATTATTAAAGTTATTCGATATTTCTATTGAGCAGATTAAGATGGTGCACCTTGTATTTTTTATATATTTTATGTGAGTGCATTTTCAAGTTTTCGTGTTATATTTTAACTTTCTGAAAGCTCAGGCGCATTTCTGAGACTGAATTTGGTTGCGTAAAGCTTCACTAGATTGCTCTGCAAGAAATGAAGGCGTCGGCAAGAATAATATGATTTTGTCTAATAAAGTTTCTAGCGTTGCCACTGGTAGTGTAAGAATGTAATCGTGAAATAGCGTTCGATACTGAAGACTTATACTAAATAAAAAAAAGCATAAATTTTTCATTTGAACTTTTTTGTGACTTTAAGCTTCAATCTAAGAAGGCTTTTTAACTGTAGTAGCTTAACTCTATCATTAAGTTAAAGTCCTTTTTTTCTATTGAACAATGTGTCAATTTTTTTAAAATCACTTTGTTAAACCTAGGTATATTTCCTAATGGGAAAACACTTAAAGTGTTTCTTAAAACAAAACTAATTTAAAATTTATAGCATTTCATACGTTTTACTATTTTTTTTTAAAATTTTTCTAGCTTATATTTATTTCCATCTGTATGTGCACCAACAAAACAAAAACAAAACCCAAAAAACTTTAAACAAAAAAATTTATGAATGAATTTGAAATTTAAAATTTGTTGCGTGGGCCGTGCCGGATTTCTCTCTCATATACGAGCATATAGTAAACTGACGACTGCTTGCTTTTTTATTGTATCATTTTAGTTTTTTCTTGTAGATTGTGTAGATTGACATTTCTTTTGAGTTGACAGTTGGAAACAAATGAAAAAAAAGCGAAAAACAAAAACGAAAACTATGCGAATGAAAAAAAAGCGAAAAACAAAAACGAAAACTATGCGTTTTCAGTTCGTTGGTCTAAAACTTACGCCACGCCACATCGCTTGCTATCTTTGCGAGGGTCTCTTTTTTGTCGATTTCGATTTTATGATATTCTGTATTCTGTTTTATTTAAATTTATGTTGACAGCGATTAATGGTGGGATTTTCCATAGAAAATTATTTCTTTATGATTTTATTTAATTGGAAATATTTTGCAATAAATCATTTTTTTTCTCTTTAATTTGTGGGTTTGAATTTCATTCATAAAATGTTAGGTTCTTGTTTTGGTTGACGTTGTTGTTTTTTAAACCTGATTTCTGTTTTTTATTTTTTTTTTTGTTTTAACGATTTCTGTATCGAATTGAATTATTACCAAAATATAGATAAATTTATCATTTATGGCTATTTTTTAATTTTATAATTTTAAAGTTTTATACTAAAAGTGAACTGTTGTACAAATTTATGAGATTCATTGTTTAGATTTCAATTAGTTAATAGCATTTGTATTTTTATTGATTTTTAATATTTGTGTGATAAATAATTAAATCTATCTTGTACATATTATGGATTCATTAAATTACATGTACTCCTAAGAAGTTTTTTTTTGTGTGACTCAACACAAAGATTTTCGAATTTTACGACAGTATATTCGAAATCTCCAGGCAATTTTTGATTTGCCGTAAAATAAATCGAAAAATACTCAACAGTTGAAACTTTTTAATTTGAAACAAGCGTTTCTTAGACAGTCTAAGTGTTAGTGATATCAAAACCATAATAGTTTCATAATGCAAATTTTACAAGTCATTTAGTTCCACAACTTTTTAGATCAAAAATCTAATCATGGTCTAGCTGATGAACAGGCGCACCGTTAGCTACCCGAACGTCCGCGTGCATATTTAATCTGTTTTTGTTTCTGCCGTGTTCAATTTGATGAACAGTAGAAGTTAATTATCGGCAGCATTTTCATTGAAAAAATAAATCAAAAAAAAATTTTTCAAATCTTTACCTTTTTTATACGGACCTTGGTCACGCTGCGTTTCTCTGTGACGACTTTATTTTGAGAATATGAAGCAATTTTCGATATGATTTTGTTGTTTTCTGACAAATTTTTGCTTGAAATTGCTTCCCCTATATGTTCCCATTATCAGTGCAAGAGATTTATTTTTGAAATAGAAAGTTTTCGGAATAACTCGAAAATGCTGTTGTAAGGTTAGCGAAAATGCTGTTGTAAAGTTCGCGAAAATACTGTTGTAAAGTTTACGAAATTACTTTTGTACAGCTTGAAAATGACGAAAGCTATTATTTCATATAAAACTTGCTGCAAGCATTTTATTAATTTGCCAACCTTTTTTTTGAACTTTTTTTCCTGGCTTTGAGTATTTTATGGATCAATGATCTAGCAACAAAAACTTAAACTTTTTAACTAAATAGCAAACTGTAATCAAAAGCAAACCTAATGTTTTGATTTTTTTCTACTTGTAAGTATTACAAACTTTTATTAGATTTTGTTTGAATTTTGTTTGTGTTGTCAACTGGAAATTCAACAACATTTGCTGTTCTTTTTTTTTCTCTTTTAATTAAAAACTATTAAATGTTTGCGTGGCTCTATTTGTTGTTACTGTTGTTATTGCTGTTGGCGTTTTGTTAAACAAATCAATTAAATATTTTATCTACCCCACTCAACGGCAGCACCAACAGAAATAGCAATAGCAATAGCACTAGCAACAACAAAATATTGCTGCTGCCTTAAAAACAATTATAGAAGCTTCTATTATTTTTTATTGTTGCCAACAGCAAACTCAATCAATTAAACTTAGAAACAGAATTTCGTTATGCGATTCTTTTTTTTTTTAATATATTTTACTATTTTGAACTGAGAATTGGTCAAGATCATAAATCGATACTTTAAAAATATTTTATAATGGAAAAAATTCTAACTTAAAAAATATATTTCTCAATTTTGAAGATTTCTTTCTTCAAGTTTTTTCATAATTTGTGAGTGCAAAATTCTCTGTGACACATTGCCCAATAAGGAATCAGTGTTGCAGATTGAGTTTTTTTTTTCGAATTTCAAAATCAGCATATTATAAAAAGTTGTCTTCAAATTCATAATGAAACTCTGCGACAATTCCGATTTATCAGACCTATGGGCTTTATATTCTGAATGACTTTCGCGTAGTGATCAAAACCCCGTTCTCTTTTGCCAACAGATATTTGAAATGTAATTCAATTTGTTTTAAATAGCAAAAAATATCGATACTTTCTTATTTTTATCTCTAAATCAGTCAGTGAGCTCTAGCAGCAGTAACTAACTCATTGACTAATAACTAGCAGTCAGCCATTTGTTATATCGTACATGTTTTCCCTCAGTTGGAAATACAGCTTTTTTTTATTTATTTATTTCATTGATAAAATAAACATTTCCAATTTGCGCCTCTATTCTGTACAAACACAAACACAACGTGAACGGAACGACGAACTTGCTTTCATTCATTAATGGCGGCAACATTTACCCTAATAGCAGCGAAAACAACAACAACAACAACAACAACCTTTACCCTTCTCTTATTCCACAAGTGCAAGTACGTGCAAGTAAGTATTTTAACCCCTTCTGCCTGCTATACACCCACAGTTTAAGTTTTAGCAGTTGATCATTTGCTGAACGTGTGCGCTTACTCCCCATTGGGAAAAAGTTGATTATTTTCAATATATCATTCATTCATCCATTTGTTTTTAAAACAGCGTTCGCTCTTTTTTTTTTTTTAATTGCAGCGTTGTTTTTTATTTTTGCTGTTGTTTTCAGTATCTTAATTTAATTTTTATTAATAATTCAGCTTTATTAATACATTAATTTTTCTAATGCAGTTGTAATGTAGGTTCAATCAATCGTTTATTTTTTAAAGCTATAACGACACTTCTTAAAAGAATTTTTTGTTTTCAAAAGGTGCAAAGTTCCATCAATGCAGTGGTTGTTTTCCATGTATATTCTAAATTGAGAATACAATATCTTCGCTGTTTTATTTAACAATAAAAAATGTTAATTTCAATACTTTTCAAATTAAAACTGAATTTAAAGTTGCTTGTGTTAAAAATAAAGAGGAAAATTGTTATTTTTATTGTTTTCAATTTCAAAACTGCGCGCTTATATAATGAAATTTCAAATTTGCAATGCTATTTTTCGATGTGTGTACATGATACAATATGCTTGGTTACCAAGGCGAGCTTTAATTTCTTACCTAATGGGTCGTAATCAATTTAAGATGTTACACCAGGCTGTTCTCGTTTTTTTCAACCTATATCTCTAAAATTAAATAATCTTATTTATGAAGATATTCTCCAACAATTAATATATTTTGCGCTTGTAACTTTTATGTTGTTTTTGCACAACGAAGTACTGAACAATAAGCTCAGTGAAATACATATTAAATTTTACTTTGCTTCAAAAACACAAATAAAGAAAATAATCTTATTGTATTGCAATGTTTCTAATGATATTTAAAAAATTTTGAATGTAAAAGGAAATTTAGAGAAAGAGAGAGCTGAAAATATTTATTAAAGAGAGTCTGAAAAAAACTTTTTTTTTTGATCAATTTGATGATCTCTGCAAACCTTTTTCTTTTTTTTTCAAAAGTTATAGTTTATAAATCTACATGCACTAAGAAAACAAAAATCAATTCATATGTTAGCTTTATTTAGTTTATAAATTTTAGATTGCTAATTTCGAAGACGAGTTGTTCATCATATGCTCGACTATGCTATGCTGTCCATACAACCATCGATCGATCGACCGAGTCTTTAACTAATTCATAATCAATTGTATGATCGAACGATTTAGGCTCTGTGAAATCGTGACTAAAAATATAATCGATTTCTTTATTTCAAAGTTGTTTTCCCTCTTGATTTTCAAAATGATTTATCGCACACTTTCAATGCCAAAGTAATAACAACAATAAAATTCAGTCAGTCAGTAAAATTGGCGCACGATCAATAATTACTCAATGTAATCAAATAATTAAATATTTACTTAACTATGACGCCGATGACGACAATATGGTTTCGCTAAAGTTTTTTTTTTATGAATGAAGGCCATTCATTCATTCAATCGTTTGTTTGCTCGTTCGTTTCTCCACCATGAAAATGTTCATACCGCTCGCTACTTAAAGATAAAGATAGGATTATTATTTTTCTTGCACTAAAAGTTATTTTTTTGTAGCTTTCATTAAGAGATATCGGCATATTTTAAGTTGCATTATTTGTTACGCATCGTTTTAAGTCTATCCAGTTCAACGTCTTTAATGCCATACAATTTACATGAAAAATGTGCCTGTAATTACCGGTGTAACCTCCTCATAATTTGCGTAACAAGCATTTTCTTCTTATCTGTCCGGTCGGTCTGCGTGTGTGTGAGTGGATCTTGCCACATTTTTCAAGCGGGTAGTGGACATGCAAATGTGGCTATTTTACATAAATAATTACACGACATTAAATATCACCTTGCTGCCGCTGTTGGGGATTCTTTCAATGTCGCTACCTAACTGACTACCTGTTACGTCTTTATTATGATTAGCATAGCCATGGCATCTCTTATCATTGGTTTATAAGTGTTGACTTGTAAATGCCGCTCTGAGGCAAAAGTCGTCAGAATTTCGCAGAAATAAATACAACTTAAAATTGTACCACTTTGCATTAAAGTGCAATTACGGAAAAATAACATGAACCGATAGGCAAAGTCATGTTCACGTTTCTGTGCCAAAATGTGTTGTGATACATATCTGTATTTTGAAGAATGTGCACTCGGAGCACACGCATTCGTAATATACGCCCCTGAACATACGCACCCTAAAAGAACGCATCTGAAGAGTATACACTATAAAGCTACGTACCCTAATAGTTCGCACTCATCTATATAATATGAAATCAAAAGGTACGCATCTAAATTTGAAGCATCCAAAGTCGAGTACGCATCCGATGAGTATGCACCTTAATAATATGCACTCTAAGAGAAAGTTCTTTTAGAGAACATACTCTTAGAGTACGCATTCAAAGGGTACGCATTTAACGAGAAAGTATCCAAATTGTACTCATCCGAGGAGTACGAATTCAAAGTGTACGCATCTAAAGAGTATGCAGTCAAAGAGTACGCACTCCAAGAGTTCGCAACCTAAGAATACGATTTTAAGAGAACATATTCAAATTCTACGGAGGTACACTCCCTTAGAGTACTGTAACTAAGTGTATGCACGCTAAGTACTTTAATTTAATTGTCATTAATGATCCCAAAATAATCAGGAATGATCCTCTTTTTCTACAAATTTCTTAATGAATATCATAAATCACTATGTTCTGAGTCTTTTCACGGAGCTTTTACCATAGAAAGAGCTCAAAGAACGCTCATTAGCGATCATAAAGCATCCAGAAATATTAGCACTTATCTCTATTAAATTGATCCACCACTATTAAGAGCTCTAAAGAAGGATTGCAGTTAACTCTTTTTTATACTGCACACTTAAGGTTCACTTCTAAATGCAATTCACGGCAATATGTCATCATCATCATCATGACTCATGTGTCGGCGCTCAGGAATTCTTGATGGAGATACGATCGTCTTAAAATATATTGAAATAGAAAATGCTATTGAAGTGGAAAATGGTAACCAATTTCTTCTTGAGCGTGAAAGTACGCACCCAAAAAAGTACTGTAGCAATTATTTGAAAATGTGACAATGGTAGCAAAGTGGCAGCACTTTTTTAGAGTACGCACCCACAAAATTATTTGTTTACAACTTTTAAAGCTAAACAAAATATTTAGTCTGCATTTTTTTTAAGTTCTAAAATTGCATGCAAAATTACCAATTACTTTTTAGAGTACGCAGCCAAAAAGCATCCACTCTAATAGTACGCACCCACAAAATAATTTGTTTAAAACTTTTAAAGTTAAACAAAATATTTAGTCTGCATTTTTTTTTAAGTTCTAAAATTGCATGCAAAATTACCAATTACTTTTTAGAGTACGCAGCCAAAAAGCATCCACTCTAATAGTACGCACCCACAAAATTATTTGTTTAAAACTTTTAAAGTTAAACAAAATATTTAGTCTGCATTTTTTTTAAGTTCTAAAATTGCATGCAAAATTACCAATTACTTTTTAGAGTACGCAGCCAAAAAGCATCCACTCTAATAGTACGCACCCACAAAATTATTTGTTTAAAACTTTTAAAGTTAAACAAAATATTTAGTCTGCATTTTTTTTTAAGTTCTAAAATTGCATGCAAAATTACCAATTACTTTTTAGAGTACGCAGCCAAAAAGCATCCACTCTAATAGTACGCACCCACAAAATAATTTGTTTAAAACTTTTAAAGTTAAACAAAATATTTAGTCTGCATTTTTTTTTAAGTTCTAAAATTGCATGCAAAATTACCAATTACTTTTTAGAGTACGCAGCCAAAAAGCATCCACTCTAATAGTACGCACCCACAAAATAATTTGTTTAAAACTTTTAAAGTTAAACAAAATATTTAGTCTGCATTTTTTTTTAAGTTCTAAAATTGCATGCAAAATTACCAATTACTTTTTAGAGTACGCAGCCAAAAAGCATCCACTCTAATAGTACGCACCCACAAAATTATTTGTTTAAATCTTTTAAAGTTAAACAAAATAATTAGTCTGAATTTTTTTTTAAGTTCTAAAATTTCGTGCAAAATTACCAATTACTCTAATGAGTTTTGCGCAATTTGTCGCTAGCTGATTTAACGCTATGCAATTTCAAGGTCATACTCGTAACTATTAAAGTTTCTGTCACAAAAACACGTCAAGAATTTTATAATACCCGCTTGCGTGTTATTTTGTTATTTTACGAGTTAGTCGTTTTTGTGGAACACAAATAAAAGCCACTTTTTTTATGAATGAATTTTATTTTTACGCGTGTTTTCGCATTATATTCCTTTTTTGTTAAAGACAAGAACTCTGCTGTTGAGTAGGTGTTTCAACTGTGTGTGAGTGACATGTCTATCTAAATTTGGTTGAAGTCGAAGGCAAAAGTAGTTGTTATATACAAAAAAGAAGACGAAAACTTGATAAAACAAAAACCATTCTATAGTGGTTGAAATTGTTACGAGGTTGTCATGCGTAGTTGTGTGTACGCAAAATTTTTTTATTCATTCATAAAATTTTGTCGTTCGCTTCTTTGGTTATTTGAAATACATTTTTGCGCCCTTAAATTTGCCCACTCATAATTTCTTAGAGTATTTTAGGAAAAAATTCGAAATGTGGGTTAAGACGGCCAAATCGCACCACATAAAATTTGCACCTAAAATAAAGAAAATGTGCACATAATTTACGCCTAATTCTCGTAGAAAAATATCCAAAAATAAATTCAAAATCAAGCAGAAAAATAAGCTTATGTACTGTTAATAAGCTAGACGATTGCATATATTTAACCACTACCGATAACCTAATTAGTTGGAAGTCAACAAACTACTCGCAAATGAGAATCAATAAATTACTCACAATTGTTATGCCAACTGGTTGGGAGCTGTTAACCTACGATTTAACGACTTAATAAGTTAGCTGGTTCAAAGTCAAGAAAATTCCCACTAACAATAAACTAATTGGTTGCAAGTCAAGATATTACCGGCTGACGATTTAATAAGAGTAAAAAAACTGAGGAAATATAAGCTATACTTCATTTAACGATGTATTTGTTAGGTGTACACGTATCGAGATTTGCTAATAATTAACGAATTATATGTTTGATATAAACGATTAAATATTTGATTCTTAGATAAATCATATATTTGCCAATAATTACGTAATTATAGTTGGATGATCATTTTTGGCTCAATGGGTACGTCAACAAGCAGAGTTGCCGAATTTGGTTTAAAAAGCAAGAGCTGTGAATACACCCTGAAAAATGCACTGGTTGGTGCGGTTTGTGGGAAGTTGGCATCATTGGACCATGCTTTTTCAAAAATAATGAAAATCGCAACGTTACAGTCGAGATGAACAACCTCAGGCAACATTTACATGAAAGAATCTATAAAAAATAATTAAAAGGAATTGATGTATCGTTCCAAATAAATATTTCACTCACTATTGCAAATTTTCTGTTCTTTTTTCAATTTTCAAAAATCAAACGCTTAAAAAATAACCCGTTACAATATATGCGTTCCAATTAAATCTTTTGAATGAACTTAGCTAGATATCATGTTAAACCCAATAAGCAACACTTAAACTTTAACACAATTAAGGGAATAGTGATACACATCTACCAAAATTTGTTGATAGTTAGTGAATATTTTAAAAATCTATCAACCAAATCGTACATTTATTTGAAGCAAACATTCTCTTTTCTCAGTGTACATATAGCTCCTACCAATATGGAATTTTCTGTATTCCAGTCAAGACATTCTGTAAAGTTAAGCCAGCTACGCCTTTCCCAAATGCTTTTTTTTAGGTATATCCTAAATTCTCTGAAATTCGCACGTCCATACTTTCCATGCTAATGCGATTTATTCCCAAATAAATTATTCTGTAAGATTGAATCATTCGCTCCTGGCCTGAGAACTATTCACAATTTATGTTGAGCACTTTCGTTACGCCAACAAATACAACTATACATAAAACATATCAGTAGGTCCACTTTAAACCACTTATCTATGCACTCAAATTGTACGCTTTCAAATAGTACATATTCAAAGAGTGCGGAATCAAAAGGTACACACTCAAAGAGCACGCACTTAAAAAGTACGCACTCAAAAAGCACGCAATCAAAGAGCACGCAATCAAAGAGCACGCACTACAGGAGTAGGCACTCTTAACGTGTTCCTTAACACATTCAAAGGTTATTTATTCAAAGAGTACGCATTCAAAGACCTCGCGCTCAAAAAGTACATACTCAAAGAAAACGCTACGCACTCAAAGATTGCTTATTTGCTTATTCAGAAAGCATACATTCAGAGAGTAAGCACTCAAAGAGTACGCACTCAAAGAGTACACACTCAAAGAGTACGCACTCAAAGAGTACGCACTCAAAGAGTACGCACTCAAAGAGTACGCACTCAAAGAGTACGCACCCAAAAGGTACGCACCCAAAAAGTAAAAAAATCAAAAAGTTCGCAAAAAAAGGTAACGAATATGATGTACCGCTTGTTTGTTTTACAACTCCTATTTTCTTAAATCTCATCGTCAAAGCGATATAAAAATGTGTGTACACTTCTGTCAAATATATGTGCATATGTGCACAATTTCATGTTTTAAATATCAGCAATCAATATTTCGCCTATTTACGTTTTAATTGCTCCACTTATTGCTTTTAGTGCGAATATATTTCTCGGTTTTACTACATGTATTCGTAGACTTCTAGCGGAAATGACTAATAATCCACATTTTTTTATGGCTGCTTTATTATTTGTCTACTTGAACGTTTGTCTGTTCACATTCAAATAAATAGAAGTGTTGTCTGTTTGCCATAATTTAGATGGCTGTCCATGTGTCTGTCTGTCTGTCTCTATATATGTACGTCTGTCCGTAGGTGGTAAAAAATGAACGTGCCATGATGTTATGCCAGCTACGACGCCATGCCACATGCGGCGGTGGTGGCCTAAACAGCCGCCATTTGTTTTTCTTTTTAATTTTTCTCTCAATGTTTTCTACTACATACTACGCTTTTAGTAAGGTACTGCAATGCAAGTACGCGCGTGCTAATTTTAGATTTTAGTATTTAGTTCAATACAGTTCGTTCATTCAGTCATTCATTCATTCATTCATACACAAATGCACAAATACAACATGTTGATAAGAGGAAATTTGTAATAAATTTTAGTGCAAATTGAAGTTGATTTGAATTGGTAGCGTTTTGTTTCTATTTTCGATTTCCAATTTAAAATTTGCCTACGTAAATGTTCTTTCATATGCTACTGATTATATGATTAAGTAGTAGGCGCCAAATGAAAGGGAAATCAAATCAAAAATATGGCACGTTTTATATTTGTCGTAAATTTTGTTTAACGTCATTCGTTGAAAATTTATTTCTTGGCAAAAAAAAAAATTAAAAAAAATATCACTCATGTTTTTGCTTTTGCTATTAAAATTCTATTCTCTTAACTAAATCTTCGTTCTTCCTGTTTTTGTCACGTCATCACCGGATGTTGAGCAATCATTCACTGCTGCACGTCAGTTTTATGTCTTAAACTTTGTCATATGCACGCTTCCTTCCTGTTGCAGCTTCGTTTTACTTATGTACTTTAGATAACTGCTTGGAAGTTTGTTTTCCTTGATTTCGTTGCTAAGGCCACAAGCTGGAGCACCTAATGTTTTATCCTGCGAAAGAGATCACTGTTCGCAACGTTTTGATTTCGGATGAAAAATCATGTGACCAATAAGATGAAGTATTAACCACTTAAGTCTTCCAAAAAAAAAACTGTATCTAACGTTGTAAAAAAATGCTTGAGCGTGAAAAACCTTGGATTCGGACGGTTATGTTCCAAAATTTGATTCAGTCGTGTCAGAAGCACGAAAATCCTCATATGACGTATTTTAATCTGCGGAAGTTGAAAAATAAAAATCCTTTCAAAAAATGTACATATTTGCACTTTGAACTTTTTCGAGATTTTTCCTCCATTTCAATTCGCAACGTGTTTTGTTTGAAATTAGAGAAAAACTGTCTAATCCTTATCTTATAAGCAGATACGATACGGGAACAAACTTCGTTGATATCGTCCTCCAAGTCCTGTCATATAAAATAAAAATAATTAAAAAGTTGCATTGTTGTATGAGCTTTTTTTATGCTTTAACGTGGACTTAGTCTCATATCGACAAAAAAGCTTTCAGTTTATGCTACAGATTTAATCTAATAAATCTATGCAAATGTAACTGAGGGCTTAAAGCCCAAGTTCGAGCCAGGTATTTAACGTATACTGGCAATAGATAGCATTTTACGATATTTGATTTTTAAACCTACTCCAGATTTAGGGATTAATATCTTAACCATATTTTGTCTCTTTCTACTGAAACTTCTCAGTTTAGTTTCGTTTTTTGTTTCCAAAAAAAAGTTTTTTTATTTTGTTTTTAATTTCCTGTCTTACTCTTGGTCTGTTTATCATTCAGTCAGCCGCTTAATGTCTATTGCGCTCTGTTTGCTTTTACGTATAACGATCTGTTGTTTCTCTGTCTGTCTCTGTGACAGGAAGTCATCTTAATTGAATTTTTGACTTTTTATTTTCAAGTTTTTCGTCTGTCATTTGATGCTGAATGTTTCTCCCCGGTCTTTTTTTTTTTTGCACACACGCTTTTTTTTCTCCATTTTTGAGTAGATAGTGGGTTAAATTTTTTGGCTTCTAAAGGTTTACGACGTCTGTGTTTTTATTTGCTTTTTAACAGTAGCAAACACGTTGTGAAATATTTATTTTTTTGTCACTTTTTTCTTTAATTTTGGCAACAAATTAGTGTCATTAGTGATGACTTAATTGAGCAATTAAATTGTCAAAAACAAGCTAACAAAATTAGCATGCTATAAAATTAATTTTAATACTAAAAACTAAGAATCATACAGACTGCAAATTTGCGATTAAAAAATAAACGTTTAAAATAATAAGTACACTGTGAAAAATTTGTGACTCATTACAAATTGTTCGTCTACAACACGAAAAAATGCTACGTTTCAAATTTCGTGTTCATGGTTTGGCGTCGGCCCAAATATAATTTTTCTAGGATAATTAATTTGATCTGGGTGGGTCATTCAGTCAGGACAAAGAGATTGCGGGAGTTATTTGTATACATTTTTTAAGCGAGGAAAAAACAACTCCAAAACGACTTTTCAAAATAACCACTCCATTATGCATACGATACAAGAAACGCTAAATTGCTGCACATCATCGTCACAACCCAATTCTGCATATGTTAACCGGGAAGTGAAGAAAAAAGCCGGCTTGTTGGCGTTGCATAAAAAAAACTACGTGCATGAATTTGCAAGTGGTGCCAACTCAATCGTTGAAGCTTTTCATTCATGAGTTGGTGTTGCGCAAATGTGAAGAAAAACCAAACTCTGCAGCAGCACCTAAATGCTTTGAAATGAAATAATGAATGAAGTTTGAGGAAAAATTGTGTTACGCTAACAAGAAACTAAAGAAGCAGCCAGCACCAGCGAACGAATAACTTAATGAAAGTCGTTCACATGAAACTGTGAATGGGGAATAACGTACGAAATGACGACGGTGGGTTGTGTGTGTTTTTTTTTTATTTTTGGAATTTCAAACGTCATTCTGTAGTATGCAGTTGTTGTCGTTACCCATGGATAGTTAGTTGTCTATATATCACATGTGAAGTCTTGCAAATTTATGTAGTCTTGACGTGCCAGTTAAGCTATAATGACATTTATTTATTGCCCAAAGTTACGGTGTTATAAGAGGATACTAAATTTTATTTTCAATAAAAAAAGTTCAACGCCCAAAAAAGAAAAGAATCATAATGATTTTCCATTTCGAAATGAATGTTTCGCACCACAATAATGTTAACAATTTTAGATACCATCAAAATCAATATATAGCAACCATACTTTTTGTTTTGTGACAGTTCGTTTAATTAATAATACTTTTAAATATATTTACAATATAAGAGCGTTCCCGAAATTTATTTATATTATTATAAAACTAAATGAAATTCTACCTAATACTAGCAATATATATTATGAAACTATTTAAATTATGATAATAAGCAGCACATCATCAAGTTAACGTGTTCCAGAATGCCATTAAATGTAAATGTTCAAAAATCTTATTTTGCATCTACTAAAAGTCACTGTCATACTTAGTTTTTGGAGGTAAAAGTTACAAAGTTACACAAAATTTATTGTTACCCATCGGTTGCAATCAAAAATAAATAAAACAAAATTAAAATTGTATAGAGTTTCCATAAAATATTATAAATAGTTCTTTGCTGAAGCGTTACCGTATTGAATTTTCTGTCACCTATGTTGAAAAAATAATATCAGCAATATTTTGTGAGTATATATTAAAAAATATATCAACATAAAAATATATACCATATCAAAAATATTGAACCCAATTTTTCACCTTAATGACTTAGCCCTATATCACCCTTTTCTCTTATTTTCTAACAAAAATCACCCATTTCATATAGTTTAAAGAATGTTTTGTTTTTCTGATTTTCGTTTTAACATTTTGGATAGTTTTTTGATAAAAAAAGACGAAAAGAATAAAAGTTTTTGAGACTTAAATTGTGGGAAATTTTTAAAAGATTTATGTATATTTATAGAATTATAATTAAGATACATGATAAAACTGATTTTTTTTTTAGACGGTCATTCGTTGAGTGATTTCCTCTATACCTAATATGTAGTCACATTTTTTGAATTTAATTGTTAACCGCACATGCTTTTAAAACATTTAATTTTTAACCATCATTTTATCTCTACTGTCATGTGGGCTTAAAACTTAAAATAAATTTTCACTAAGTCAGTGAAAAAAGAAAACCATTAAGAAAACCCCAAACCGTAACAGCTAAATAACTGGCTGGCTAAAAGCAATAACAACGCTACCTACAGCTATACTCCTTTGCTGATTATGACTACGATAATGATGGTGATCATTTTGATATTGCTTGAAATCATAACTTATGTTGCACAGTGGACTTTTTAGGCCCATTTCGTGATATAAAATCTATAACAACTGTTTAGGCTGCGTAGTTTAAAATGCAGTCTTTTGCACTTAGTGCATTTCACCTATGTTTTTCAAAATGTGTGTTTCACAGGGTGTGGTCAAACTTTCAAAATAAAAAAATATTTTGAAAATCTTTAGACTTATGTTTCACGGGGTGCAACTGACAAACAATTTAAGAAGAATCTTTATATGGTGTCTACAAAACAACATTGATCAGATTGCAAGTAACATGAATGTATAAAAATGTTCATATGTAGCAATTTCAGAATTATTTAGATTTCAAAATCAGAATTTATAAAATCCAAATTTTTTCCAATACATGTTGTTGTTACTTTTTAGTTTAGACTGAGTTTCATCCACTCAGAGCCCACTGTACGTCGCAAGCTCATTCATAAATTTTATGTCTAACAAATTTAGTTTTTTTTTTCTGAATATTTTCTATCACAACGAAGGCATTACATAGGTATGATGTACCAGTAGTAGTTAGCCTACACTGTGAAAATTTCCGTCCTATTAAAATGCGCTGGTGAAGCATATAATAAGCTCTTATTTCTGCATTACATTAAGCCAATAGCAGGTGCGTATTATAAATTTAACTGATATTAAGTTAGTGTTTCGCCTTGAATTTCGTTACGAAATTATTCTTGTTCACTTTTTTTTTTTACTGCAAACAAATGTTGTAAACATTTCCAAAATACGATGCTCGTAAAATTAATTTTGTTATCGAAAATCTGTCAACAAATGTTTTTCCTAAAGTGTAACATTTAGATATAATGGGCTAAATTACCGCATTACTTCTTTCTTTCTTAAATTGCTTTGGCTTTCTTAGCTTTTTTTTTGGTTGGCTCGTAGCTCATGTAAAACGTTGCGCAGTTACTGCGGAAAATCTCAATGTTTCGAGACTTAGTTTTTATGCCACATGTAGTGGATTTCCGCATGAAAGATTTTCAAGTCACATTTTTTAGTTAAATATTTTCATGCGTCAAAAGAATAATGGCAAGAAACTTTTTATTGAATTTTGTATAAAACGGAAGTAGCATACAATAAAAAAATTGTTTTGAATTGCTATTTTTTTTAGGAGGGCTGGACTTGTCCCTGCAGCAGTGCAAAAAGAGAATACTTTTTTACAGAAAAAACTTTTGACTCCTTTTTTTTCCTATTTAATCGTCTTAGCAGATGAAATCATTTCTAAGTAAGAAATTGTACCTCATCTGTTGTAAAATCTTGGGTCTACTGCATAGAGTGAGTTAAAAAAAAAATTTCAAAAAAAAAAACCCCCGACTGGTTGTTAAAATCTCAAAAACTCTAAAATTTTTTTTTAAACAATTAGATTCCGAGATTTAGAGGTTTTTACTAAACTGGTTCATTCATTTCGCACAGTTCATTTATTTTTAACTGATCGAACGATCGACTTTTTCAATTATTTATATCCCCGAATTCGGTTACAGGACGTGCCAGTAAACTATTCTTATCCAATGGTCTGGAACAACCAATTGTTTCTTTTATTTTTCTAATGAAAAATAAATGGGGCATCCCTTTTGCACACTGTAACTCACCTCATTTCATAAATTGTCAAAAAATTTTTCCGCACTTGTTGAAAAGTTTTGCTCCGTTGCTTTGTTTGGATTTCTTTTGCAATTTCAGAAAATATAAGAACTTTATTTTTTATAAAAAAACAAAAAAAAAAGTGCAGTATCCAAATAAATTTACTTTTAATTGACTAAACGAAAATGTTGTCGTATGATCGGCAGCAAGATATTTACGTATTCCAGCAACAAGACACCGACCACAGCTATTTTTTACACACAATTGGTCCAAGCAAAAAAAACAAAAAAAAGTCAAATTCTTAATTGCGTAAACAAAAACAACTTAATAATTTTTTCTTCATTTTTTTTTTGTTGTTTTTGTGTCAGCTACTCGTCGTTGTTAGAAAGACAGACAGACGAAAATTACGTAATAAACATGGAATTTTGTTTATTTGCTTAAAAAATTGCAAAGTGCTGAAATTTAAATCTAAATAAAAGTAAAAAATGCTAAGAAAAAGGTAAAAAATCTCAAGAAATCCCATAAAAATATGTGACAGACCATAATACATGGCTGCGCACAAATAAACCATGACTAATCTTTGAATAAAGAAAAGTGTTAAATTCCTTAAAGGAACTACAACTTAAATTGACATTGCACGCTAAGATTTGTAAAAATTTGCATTTAATATAATTTTTCATTAAAACTTTCACATGACTTCTATATAATGCGTTCAGGCCAGCTCACTTCAAAAAAATAGTTTTAGTTCCAACATTTAAATGTGCCATCTAAAGCTATTAATTGAAACGTGATCTTACCTACGTGTTTTACTCCCCCTTCCTTAAAATCATTGAAATAATAAAATGAAAAAAATTATTAAAAAATTAAACATTAAAATATGAATAAATTCCCGTCAAAAGTCACATTAAAATTTTATCAAATAAGAAAAACTGCCACAAATGGCGAACGGATGTGAAAGCTTTTGAGTTTCTAATTTATGTATCGATTAAATATGAAAACAACAACAGCAACAAATGTGACACAAATTACGTCAACAGTTACATTAATTGTAGCGTAGGGGGACATAAATGTGTGATTGTTGCTTTTGTTGTTGTTGTTATTTTTGTGGAAACAGCCAACACGTCGGTAGACATTAAAATTTGTTTAGTAAGCCACCGCGTGGTCTACAAAGTTGGTATTAACAACATTTTTGGCTTACCGCCTTCATTTTTGTATGCGAACTGCTTAAAAGTCGCATAGCTCTAGATTCATTTCTACCACGCTGTCAAAACTTTTTCAAATTGTTGTTGCAATTGTTAACTCAAATATTGATCTGAAAAAAAAAAAAACAGAACAGAACGCAATTTCTTTCAAATTTTTTAGAGAAATGATGCCTTTATTGTGCCATAGCTAGTTTTAAGTCAACATGTATTTGCTGCTTCTGTTTTGCTATTCTTCAAAATTTGTGCCAATTGAAGTTTTTTTCTAAAGTCTTAAAACTGTCAAAAATATGAGCGTTTTACCACTGCATAGAAATACAACACATTAAACAGCCTTTTTGTGCATAACAATGAGCGTTTTCTGAACGTTCATCAAAAGGGACATTTTTGTCATAAATATGACTCAGAAATTGCTCATAAAATTGAGCTATTTATGATCGTAAACATGAATCAGATTTCAAACATTATTATGGGACACAAGGTAGATATATTTTGGAATTATATATATGTGCTCTGAATCTTAGAAAACTGGACGCATTTAAGAGTAATTCTTGTACCCATAGTGATATTTTGGATTTAAGAAAAAAATCTTAAGCCTGAAAAACTATGAGTCCCAAAAGAGTCTTAAATATGAGAATTCTATATAGGTGAAACTCTTTTATGTATAAAAATTAGCGTTTTTGAAGAATTTTTTAAAATCTTTTATATAGAAAAGTATTTGCTGTGAATATGAGCCATCATAAAAATTAGTGTACTGAACAAGTAATAAATATGAGCAGTTTCTGAGCGCTCATAAGAAAGTTTTATGAAGGAGTCTTTTCTGTGTTATAAATATGAGTCAGAATTGAGTCAATAATATTATAGCCTGTCAAATTCAGGAAACGTGTACATTTAAAAGTAATTTTTGTGGTAATTACTAAGCCTTTGAGGGCAGAAAATAATCATAAATTTACTTAAATGTTTGCTGGGATGCATAAAAAAACATATACACCAAAAATGTTATGAGTCGTCAGCAAATATGAAATTAGATTTTAGTAAACATAAAACAGTCTTTTTTAGCGTAACAATGAGCGTTTTCTGAAAAACTTTAGAAGCTATTTCAAAAAAAGTTCGCGTAACAAATGTGAAATTTTTTTAGCGTCCTTTAAAAAGTTTCATAAACAAGATCTTGCAGTGTCATGGATCAAAGATTTCTCAAAATATGGAGTAATAACAGTATCAAAGATGTATCAGGATTGTGACGTTAATTTGAATATAGTGGTTTGTAGTAGGAATGTGGCATATTTAATAGTTATTTTCCACAACGATGGCCAAGTTTTCGAAATATGAGTTAAAAAAGAATTTTAAAACGATCGAAACGTTTGCTGGTAAAATTATTTCAATACTGGTTTCTATGTTTAACGGGCTGTTCATATATTTCAGCGCCCTTAGGAGAGGTTAGGGAAATGTGACAGTCTCTGAAAGTTTCGGTTCGGGATAATGTGACAGATTGTGAGACAGGGGTTGGTTCAAAAATAACGTTTCGTAATATATGAACAGATCCTTAGCGTCAAGAGAAGTCAATGGAGTAATGAAAATAGGCCCTCTTAATATGCAAGGAAAATCAAATCAAATTATTACGCTGGGGAACGGAGGCACATGGTGGTAGCATACAAAAAATCTTGTAAAATTTAAGCTCTTGTGTGGAATTATTTAATTTGGTTTTTGGACGATTTTATTATCTAGTAAAAAATAGTTAATTTTATAGAAAATTTTAATGAATGATTTTCACATTTATTTTTGAGCAGTTTTTTGCCGCATTTTAAGCGAAATCCTTAGGTGTGCGATTTTGCCCAAACCACTTTTATAAATAAAAAAAAATTTAACTAACCAATATTTTGTAAAATAAATATTTTCTATAATTTTTTTTTTAAATATCATTCGAAATTCTTTAATACGTTATCCAGATGATTTTTTGAGTTATTTTTCTGCGAATCTTTCATAATTTTTAAACAAAATTTCCAATCGATTTTAATTTGTTCGTTTATGAGCTAAATTTCTTTAGAGATTATTTTTTTTGTGCAACTATACCCGAATTATATCTCAATAGCTATGTAGCGTTATTCTACCTCAGCTTTCAATAAGAAACATTCAGCTTGAAATCCAAGCAATGCTAAAAACCAACAAAATTCAACGGCGCCATTAATGGATTTCATATTGAAAAGCCAAACCCATTCAAGCTCTTACAATTAAATATTCCAAAGGTGTACTAAATGAACGCATAACTGAAAACCGAAGCAAACAGTAAACAACTCCTTAAAAAATATATTCGGTACACTTAGGTTCCTGTCACCCAATTGACAATGACGACATATCATGAAAAGAGTAGCAGCAGATGGAAGTTTTTACATTTCGCGCCTTTCAAAAACAGACCAACCCTCCACATTGCACGCAAAGCAACGACCATTGCTGCCAAAAAATGCTGGTTGTGCTGATGATGGTAGTAGAGTCTTTAAAAACTGCGCGTTGGTTTCCTTTTATGAATGAATTAGGAAAAAAAACTAAAATATTCCAACAAAAGCAACCAACCAGCATAAGAAAATACGTTTACGTGTTTATGAATGAAATTAAGTAAGCGGGAATTGTTTCATTACGTCGCACATAAAAAGCATTTTTTTTTCGCATTTACCATGAGTTACGAGTATTTTACTGCAGTTGTTGTTGTTTTTGTTTTCATTGTTGGGTAAGACTTTTTCATTCATAAATTCCCTGCTTGATATTTCATGTCATGGTTCAGTGAAATACAAAAGAGAAAGAGTTTCTTGCGCGCATAGTGAGCCTTTCATACAGTGGAGACAGTTGTCAAATGTTACATTTTGAAACATCAGCTAAAATTTTGAGCAAAAATTGAGAGTTGCTATTGCAAATTGTTGCCAGCACACATTGGTCCTCAAGCAACAAAGTGTTGACTAAACTTGATTCGAATCGAATATTTACCCGTGCCATATGAAGGCTCAAAGCTCGCAAATTTCTAAATCATAGCTCATTTCTTTCTCAAAATGTTCACATTTTAATATTGGGTCCTCAAAAACGATTTTTATTTCCTAACGAAGCACAACGCATTCACATAACTTTTGCATCGTGCGCCCTCATTAGTGAGTATTATTTCCAACATTTATACGATTCATATCTGTTCTGCTCTATCATTGACGATACATCGTTTGAAAGTTATGTGCGTGTCCCTTAACCCTTATAAGCAAACAATTGTCGTAATTCCTTTATTGACGGCTCTATATATTGTCGAAATATGATACCACATCAGCCATTTCATTTATTCGACAGAGGTCTTCTTTCAGATTTTGGCCAATAGCGCAGTTAATATTTCGCTTGCATAAGAGGTACCACGCCTACAAGTCCATAAGAACCTATTTTTCGTCTAGCAATAAATCAATAAAAAATCTTAACCGCCATATTGTAATAACAAAACAGACGATAGCCACAATCAAATTGAACGAAAATAAATTTAAATTCATTTACCGTAAAAAATCATTTTGCTCCACTGTAGCTCGTGTTGTGTCTTAAGATTTAATTTTACTTTTAATTTTAATGATTTTCCTTTATAACTTTTTCTTTTTTTTTATTATTTCATTCATTGTTTGCGTGCGTTTTGCCATTATTTTGTTGTTTCGTTGTTTTTATTATTTCTACATACTGTGGTTTCTTCCACTTTATTTCTGCTCAAGTCATGAATGAATTAAAAAAAAGAATTGCGCACTCGAAAATGAAATTGTACATGAACAGCGCAAAACAAAAAAAAAAATACAACTAAGACGTAAAAACCTTAACATAATTCATCACATGTTGCATGTCCGTCCAATTCGTTTGTCTGTCTCTGCTTCCTTCCGTTTTTGCTTTGTCTTCACAAAATTCATTCATAAAAATTTAAAAACAATTCGAAGCAAAAAAGAAAAGAAGGGAAAAAAGTATGGCGTGTTTAAGGAAAAGAATACAAATTCAAGAATTCAATTGTGTGGCAACAATTCTTTAAAAAAAATACAAAATTTTTAGCAGCTGTGGCTGCTTTTGTGGCGGCTTTTAGTTGTTCATGTCAAGGTGCAAAAATGTGTAAAAGTCTGATCGACTTTTCTGCAGCATATCTGACGCTTGTCGTGGATTTTATTTCTGTTATTTTAGATCAAAAAGTTCATGTAAATTTTTTAGCGTCATAGAAAAAAAGCTCAATTAAAAATAAAAAATCTATCATAAGCAATGTATAAACTTCGATTAAAACTAATTGAATATTTTATAAAAATATAAGAACATTATTTGATCGAATAGTACAGTCTTACCGGAACCCGATATTTGTGTGAAATTTCACTAATCGGTCAATGCTCAAATGGAACAATTTAACTTGGTAATTGGTGACATATTTTTGGGCTATTCACATACTTATATACATAGTCTTATCAGACCAGTTTTTGGTTAATTTGTACAAAGATTTGAACACCGACCATTCCCTGAATTATATTTGACCAGCCGCTCTTAACACTTGCGCCATGAAGGGTGTTCTCCATGAGGTGTACAAAGTGTAGTTCTTTTAAGAAAAATCTGAACTTCACGTAAACTTTTTCGCTTAAACAGAACCCCTAGCACAATTTGAAGTCATATACATTGCAGCACAATATATTTTTTCTTCTAAAATCAAAAATTGCTGGGCTAACTTTACCGACAGTGGTATCAGTTCCACCCAGTAGCAGTTTCTACCTACTTAAAAAAACACCAACAATCTTATGAATGAAATTGAACTTTCATTAATAAAATGGAAAAAAGTGTGTAACAATTTTATTTGAAAATGGAAAAGTGCTGCTGATTTGTTTTTAGCATCAAAACCAACATCTATCTATCATTCAACAACAGACAACATATGGCGTTGAGAGCAACGTGACGAACGTGTGAGTGCTGCTGCTGCTACGTTCATGTGTGGGTTGCTGCTTGCTGTAATCAATGAATACCAGCTAAACTAAAAGGGGAGGAAAAAAATGCTAGATATGATGTGATAAAAATAAAAAAAGATATCAAACTGCAAAAAGAAAGCGAAAGCAAAAGTAGGCGGCCGGCGGCACAACATACCGAACACATTTAGATGAAGTTTATTTTAGTTCAAAACGACAATGGCATCGGCGTTGACGACATCTGCCGGCTTGTTTGCTACGCTATCTATGTTGTTCTTGTTGCCATCTAACAGAAAAATCTATTAATTGACAAATTTAACCCTCCGCAATGCAAGCAAGCAAACCGATTTGAACTGAACAGTGAGTGGAGCGCTCATAAAATTCGGTTAAATAAATAAATTAGTGCTGATGTTGGTCGTTTGGTAGCGACGTCAGCCTGGTTATTGAACTGTGTACGCTAACAACACATGTGCCGACAAAATTGAATTCAGCGGAATTTGAGAGCAATGATATCTGAAAACGAAATTTCTACTGCTGCTGCAACGAACGCTTTAGCAAAGATATCGATGAATACGCGTTTGAATAAATGCACGATAGAATTTATGAATGAAATGACTTTGGTGACAGACAGTAGAATTTTTAAGGAAATTCAAATCGACTGAAATTGATTCATGAAAGATACTGCTGAATTATAGCGTAAAAACAAATTTTTGGAATACCAGCACAATTATAATTTTAGCTCTTACCGTCAAATTTGAGAGCACTCATATGGAAAATTATTCTGGAAACAATCCAAATATTTTCTTAATCATAAAAAAACGTTGAAAGTATTTTCCTTTGTCAGAATTTTTGTTTGCCTAAGCTCTTTGTCTATATAAATTTTATTGACAACTCAATTTTTAATCCAGCCGAAAACGATCGGCGGCGCCTTTATTAACATTTTTGTGATAATCGCTCGAAAGACACATGAAGTTATCACCCATTTTTATTATTTTTTTTTTCGAAGGTTGCTTAAATTCTGAACTCACATTTGAATATCAAAGCAATTCGGACTAAATTGTAATACATATAACTAAATATAATACAGAAAACCATATGAAACTGTTTCAGGAAAAGAAATAGCGCAGAAGTACTGTGACATACTAAAAAAAATATTGATGAAAAAAAGAACAAGAACAATGCATTAATTCATGAATAAATGACAAAATGAATGAATGTAAATGGCAGTGAAAAAGGAAATGGCTGAGTTGCAAGAAAATGCTAAGATTGCAAAAATGGTAATGAAATGATGACGGATGTTGCGTATGAAGCACGAAATATGAGTATACGTTTATGTGCTTTTCGTTTGTTTGTGTCTACCATGTGTATGTGTGTATGTGTCGTGTATGCAACTACTTCCTCAGAAATGTGATGACCACGACGACCAAGAACGGATGTTCGTAACTGTAATTGTTTGCTAGCACAGCACAGTACAGCAACAAAAAAGAGGAAGTGAAAATAAAATCAACAGCCGCAGCAAAAATGGAAAGGAAATCTAATTAAAAACAAAAGAGTAAAATACTGACGCATAACAAAAACAAAAAAAAAATATTGGAAAACAATTAAAAAAAACAGCAAGTAAATGTAAACGAAGAACAAAAGAAAGGAAATGATATGCACTAGAAGTTGTAAATTCAATTAAGAAAACATTCACCGATGCTGCTAAAGTGGCTGAAACGGAAGCAGCACCAGTTGTTCGTATAATGCACAACTTTGGTGTTTACAAAGTATGCTTCTTTTAAATTATTTGATATGGTGGTATGGGGTTTTCTGAAAGGGGGTTCCATATTCAAAAAAAAAAAAAGAAAAAAAACCATTTAAGAAAATAGTTTAAATTTAGAAAAAAGTTAAGAATGAAATGTAATAAAAAAAAAAATCTTACTAAATTATAATAAATGAAATATAAAATTATTTCAGAAATAACACTGACGCTCTTCGTCAGAAAATCCACCCCTTGCACTCATGTCTTTTTACGATAAATAATATATGAATCTGCGAGTTCACAATAATCTCTTTAGATCTTCAAATTTTTAATTACGTGTGGCGGCTCAAAATGGCGTCCACTATTGAGTTCACTTTTGTTTTTTAAATATCAAAAAAAAAAACTATTAATAATTCAAAAAATACTTTTTACAGTTTGAAAACATAGTTTGGCTGATTCAGAATATTTTTGAACTTTAAAAATTTTCGAAAAATTTTTAGTTTTTACGTTAGTAATAACAACCAGTTTTGTTCAAAATTTTACCTCATCTCAATTGTTGTTCCTAAACTAGAAACTTTCAAAAAAAATATCACTGCGTAAAAAATTCTTAAAAGTGGTCACATATTCACAAAAAAATTTGTTTATTTATATTGTAACAATTTTTTTTTCTATGAAAATATTTTATTCCTGAAAATTACTCTTAGATGAATAAAATTTATGTCGTCATTAAAAAAATTGTTACTTTTAAATAATAAAATATATTTGTGTTAATTTTGACCAATTTTAAATCTTTTTACTCAGTGCGATTTCAACTTAAAACGCGGCATGGCACTAGAAAATAAGCTGTAACAAAATTTTTAAGAATTCACACAGTTATACCTTTAAATGAAAAAGTTCTTTCTGACAAAGACGCCTCATAAAAAAATGATCAAAATATATAATTTGAAAACAATATGAAATTATTAAAAAAAATATAAAAAATAAAAATTATCAATGAAATATGATAAGAATTAGTAAAAACTGATTAAAAAAATAATAAAAATATAATGAAAAATATCAAAAAATACTAAAAAGTGGCGAAAAACTATTAAAAATCATAAAAAAAGATAAAAAATTGTGTAAAAAATAATAACCAAATAAGAGATAAATAATAATAATAGAAAACAAAAAAAATTAACACATAATGAAAAAATAAAAAAAATAATAATATTAAAAAATAATAATAATAAAAAAAAATAAAAAAATTATAAGAAAATAGTTTGAAAATATTAAAAATTATTAGAATTAAGAATATATCATTAAAAACGGATGAAACTATTAAAAATAATAGGTAAATTAAAACTAAACAATTAAAACGCAAAAACTTAAAAAAAAATAATTTCAAATAGAAAATTATTATAATAAAATAAAAAAAAATATAAAAAATTAAAAAAACTAATAAAAAATAAAGCTTAAGTTAAAAAGTAAATTAATATAAAAGATTAGCCAAAAAACGATAAAAAATTATTGAAACGCAATATGCAAAGTATCAAAAATTTTGGGTTCTAAGATAATTTTTCCTTTTTTTTTATTTTTTGAGTGATTTTTCCTAAAGATAGTTGAGCATAAAATCGCAGCAAAATTTCATAAATAAATTTCGAGTATTTTTTTCTCTACCGATTCCATACCCGATTCAGTTAAATTTTTTGTTTTATTAAAAAAATTTACCAGTTTGAATAATAACCCCAAATTTTAAGTTGGCCAAAATTTGTGTGGCATTTGTGAGCTGTTTTTTTTTTGGCGATTATAATTTAAGCGATATAGCCTGCATCATAAATATCGACAGTATTTTGTTTCTAAAATTATAAGTTCCCAAATATTGGACACCATTTTGGTTGTCAATTAAAATCGACTTATGAGTTATATGTGCGATTGACAAATAATAAGCGCGCCATTGACATTTGTAATAGGGCTCATTATCACTTATTTTAACTACACAAAAGTGAACTCAATTTAACTACTCATTTGCACCTTAATAAGCTGTAATTTTGTGCAATTTTGCTTTGCTAATCATAACCTCACAATCGTAGTAAGTTAGTTGTATGGATTAATTAAAGGAAATTGTTGCACTGCAATTTGCTAATTACGCTACTAATAAAATTGACAGTAATTCGCCTATAATTCTTGGCAGCAAACAAAAAGTTGCACAAAACTACCTACCTACCTACCTACTCCGCAGTCAACAACAATAGCGAATACTTTTGTGAATGTTGCCAAAGCCATCCATCCATCCATCCGCCTTGGTGTTGTGTTGATTGCGGCAACAATGATTTACAAATGTTTTTCATAAGTTTTCTAGGAATCCAAGTTTTCCTCATATTTTATTTAATTCATTTACGATGGGAATTGTAAGTTGCTGATATTGCAGTCAGCGGGTTGTTTTTGCTGCTACTTCTTGCTAATTTCCATTGTAGCTTCTTTTAACCAAAATGTTGCATATTTTCTTGCAAAAGTGTTTGTGTTATTTTTAGGTTAGTTTGTGGTTATCAAGTAACCGTTTTTTCTTCATTTCAGTTTGGAAATATTTTAAAACTGAATTTATGTTACAAACATTTGTGTCTCAAAAGCGGATTGTAGTTTCAGTTTGACTCTGAATATCTTGGAAATGGTTGAATTAATAAGAAAAAATTTTAAATATTTACAAGATATTGACTCAAAAAGATTCATTTATTTGTGTTGCAGTTTTTTTTTGGGAACAACTATTTTTTACAACAACGTAAAGCAACGTTACGTTACAGTATTTCTTATAGCTAATTTTCTTTAAAAAAATGCGTTCTACTTGCGTGGGAAGCGAACGAAAAATTATACGTGCAAACTACCATTGTTATCAATTTTAGAAACTTTTATGAATTTCTGCATTGAAGTTGCAACTTTTGTGTGGTAAGAAAATTATTCAGTTGTCTTGTGTGCAAGACGTAATTGCGTTTACTTAATGTTTACTGTATAATTTGTTAATTTTTTACACAACTTTAGTTTATTTAATTTATAACTTTTTCCCAACTCTTTTTTTCGTTTCAGTATGCTGCTATTCGCATTGGTCCAGTGGTAAAACGTGATGTCATGAAGGCCTCAACAATGCTGGAACATGAAGCACAGTGAGTAATATCCCTTGAATATTTGCCATAATTATAGTAAGTTAAAAGTTCAATTGCAAGTTTTTCTTTTAACCAAATCAGAAAATACCAAAGTTAATTAAATAAACTTAAAAACCACAAACTGAAATTCCTAAATGACACACAATGCCCGTCCCAAACTGACTCATTATAGACTTACGAAAAAAATCAACTTTATTTGTTCTGCCGACGGTATTCGATTACGGTGGCGCACATGATTAATATGAAATTTTTGTTGTCGCCATTAAAATTAGCAACTCTGTGAGTTTCCGTTTTTAACGCTTTCCGAGAGAGATTCTTCATGAAACATTTAAGACTTAACCTAAATGCAAAGATATAAATCTGCTGCTATAACGTGAAACGTCCAACACCAGATAAAAATACAAGTTAAGGCTATTAAATATGACCACCCGCAACTCTTCCCCTCTAGAATGTGACTACAAAAAAGTTATAAATCTTTGTATTACTCTGCTTTGTTTGCCTCAAAAGGCGCGTGCGCAAAGTGTGTTGCCGCCTGCCTGCGTTTACCTTTCAAAATTTTAAGACAACAAAGAAATGAATCACTGCCACACATCGTTTGGTTAGTGGGGGTCCAAGATAAACAGTCGAATGAACGGTTGGACAGTTTAATATGCAGATAAAGCTTAAAATTTGCCATACTTTAAGATGCATCATCATTATTAGACATTGTTGTTATACGTTCTACGGAATGCAATAAATTGAATTTTGTCTTGTAGCCAACTTAAAATTCTGTTTGATACACATGATTCATTTAATCCTTGATGTTCTTGTTCCTGACTACACTGTTACTCAATGTAATGAAGATCGGGAGTGTTCTTATCGTTCAGTGGTATATAGAATATCCTTTTTGTGTGAAAACTACTAATACTGCAAAGGATCGAAAAGGTTGAGTTGGCAATCAACACGTAACATTTCCACTTTTTAAAGGAGGCAGTAAACTTGGTAAGACTTAGGCTTAGATGGTATATGATCAAATCGTCATATTTTATTTTTCGTTCAAAAATCGTCGTTATGTTGGACAGTGTAAAAATGAAAATTAATGTATTTTTTCACTGACACCCAACTGAACTCTTAATAATTAACCACAGACAAAAGAGAAAAAATTAATTGTGTTAACAAAGCGTTGAACTGCATTTCGGAGAAATCATCAGCGTCACCGTTTTACTTTTTAATTACAACCTTAATTTTTTGCTTTATTACCAGCGACCTTTTGCCGTTTTATTGTTGCAAGACTTTTCTCCCATGTGGGTCAGATGAATTAATGAGCGACACTTGGTCACACAATTGGGTGCCAGCAGTGAGAGTTGAGTTGAGATTCAGCCTAACTGCATAGACTTAGGGAAAACTTATTTGAGAAATTACTAGGAGATGGATTGAGTTTTCATTTGCAACTAATTTGAATGCTGAAGAAAACTTAATTTTAGAAATTTAATTGACTTGAGCAAAGTTTCATCAAAACGAATTTCAAGTCAATGCTACGCATGCGCTGTGCGTATCCAATGCTGAAACTGTTATATACAACTGTTTCTAACAAAACAATAAAAATCCAATTAACATCTAAATACTGTGCTGTTAGTTCATCAAAGAACTCTTACGTAATACATACATACATACATCATTCACTCATTCACAATTCTTTCATTCATTCATTCTATTTCTTTATGTTTTTTTTTTTTTGTATTTTTTAATTTGCGCACAATTTAATTCCATTCATAAAACTAAGAATCACTTGGGTAACACAAACAAAAAAGTAGAACAAAAAAGAAAAAAAAAATTAAAATAAAAATTGCTTAACCGGAAACTCTAAACAACGTAATTTTACGGTTCAAATTTCCATTATTAGCAACAACACACAAAAAACAAAAAAAGAAGGCAGAAAAATCATAAAAACAGCAAAAATAAATGCGGTTCAACGTTTTCGCTCAATTGACTGAAACGCGCGTATTTTAACGCTTTTGGGAAATAATTTCCTAATCGAATTAATTTTAATTAAGCAATAGATAGATCAAAGTCGTTTTTCGTTTATAAAATTGCCAAATTAAAATGAAAAAAATTTTTAGAAACAAAACTGTTCAAAGATGGAGAAAATATCAAAACGATTTAAAAAAAGAGTGCGCATTTAGCAAAATCTGTACTGAATTTAACTTTTATTAAATATCTGCACGCAACTAATAATTTTCTCTTGTCCAATTCTGCCCACTTTTTTGGAAATGCTTGTTTGGTTACCAACCATTGCCGTGTCGAGTTTGGTACACGAAGAGAAATAAAAGAGAAACTGTCTTTGGCCTTGCCAAAAATTAGTTACCCTACACCGTATTAACAGTAAAAGTGCACTTAAATCTTAAATTCTTATTTTGACCAAACCTACATTTAAATTGGCAAAATTTTCTTCAATTGCTTTTTATGTAGCGTTTCGAAGCTTTTGCTTGTATGGGAGGTGCCACGCCCTCTTTGCAAAATTCCATACCTTTTTGTCTGACGCTAGATTGAATCTTTTATTGTATTTGGTCTTATAATTTAAAATAGTTTTCTCAGTAAAGCATTTGCAAGTTTCCATTTTTTTAGAGGGTGCCACGCTCTCTTGTGGAAATTTGTTCCACAACAGTTCTTGTCTAGAGCTTTACAAATCATTCCTTATATTTATGTGAAATTTGGTTCCATTACGTTACATAATTCTCTCAGTGTAGTGTTTTAAAGTACCGAAATTAGCTAATGTTATCTTCAGAGCTCTTCCAAGTGTGAGATTGCACCACATCAAATAACTCTCTCAATAAAACGCTTTAAATGCTATATATGCTGGGCGGTACGCGTGTTCGTGAACTGAGCTCGTCGACTTTACCCCAAATACTTAACTTGAAGGTGTAGCCTGTGTACCCAATTATCTGGCTCAGTTTTTCACAGACAAACAGTCAAACAGACAGAGTAGCATTAAAAGTTTGTCGCAAAAGTTATTCGAGAATAGGAAAATAATCAGCGGCGTATGATGGGTTAACGTGGTTCAGTTCAAATTCATGACAGACCAATCTATAAGATGATTCGATATCTTCCAAAACATTATATATTTTTCATTTTAGTGACCGACTTCTAAATCCAAGCAACCCTGTTTTGCTTACAAATTTTAGCTTTAATGGTGTCTCCAGAATTAAGAAGATCTTTAAAAGTTTGAAGAAGAAAAACGTACACTTGTATCGTATGATATAGTAAACTACATCAGCGACGCTTAAATTCAAAGCACATGTGACAATTTCTTTAAAAAAAAAAGTAATATCTTATGTTGTCAACAACATAATTGATCTAGGCATCGCTCATATACGCCATACTGGCTAAGTGGAAAAATGACTAAGAAGTAGGCTACTAAAGGCAGAACCAGTCGGATAGAAAAATCCATGAACGAGTACTCGTATCTTATAGAAATGAACGAGCATCTTTTGTATGCTTATGGCTTATTTTTGCAACAAAGTTGCAAGCAAATTGCATAATTGCTGTCGCTATTGCCGCTACCGTAATCTTGACGAAAGACTACACACTGAAATTATTGTGGCGTGCTCTGAATATTTAAAAGAAAATGCATGGTATTCAATGAAGAACGATAGCTAGAAAAAGCAGCAAAGTGTTGGGCTCTAAAACAGACAGATAAAATCTTTCATAATAAAATAAATTTAGCATTGAAGCTCCAAAAACAATGTTAATAGAAAATTTTGGCTAAATCGTTTCTTCCTTACTCGTAACACAATAAGATTTACTACAATTTTTATTGCTAGCCATATCCTTCCGGTAATAAGTCGCCCTTATCTATGCTGCCCTTAAAGAAATCAAAATGTAGTATTTCCTTCAAGGAATAATTAATATGCCGCTACTGTAGCGTTTGGCACAGTACTGTTTTTGATTCAATCAATTGATTTTGAGAAAATTTCGTAAAACGCGCACGTATTCCTGGCTCATATTTCATTTTGCCTAACCGCCAAACGCCAAAATTGACGACACATAAACGACGATTAATCGATCCATTGCTTCCTATTTCAAATTGAAACGCCGTAAAGCGGACGCAGCAATAGCAGTTAATTTGTATCTTTAATCAACACGAATGATAGCCGCCATATCCGATAGTTGCAACAACACTTGGTTTTTGTTTTGTTTGTTTGTTTGTTTGTTTGTTGTGGTATGCGTTGTGAAGGTCATCAGCAACAAAAACAACATCAGTGTGCAAAAGCTTTTTATCTTGCAACTTATTCTACTGCATGAAAATTTGTCGGTATCCGTTGGATAGCATCTTAAGTTTGTTAATTCCTGTTTATATATGTTTTTAGACTTTTTTTTGTAATAAAGATTTCTGTTGCTTTGAAAATCTTTCTTTAATTTTCAATAACACGGCCATTTAAAAGTAATTTACCCCATAGGGTATTCGGTGAAATTGTATTAAATTTGGGTAATTTGTAATACTATTACAGCTTCATTACCCTAAAGATGAAGCTCCTGGTATTATTATTCACAGGGCCACAGAATGTTTAATTTTTGAGTTTTCTAAAAAAAGACAACCATCAAAACTTTGAGCTCTTTGTCATGCGCTTGCAGATTTTTAAATGGAATAAAGAAGATGCTGGAAGTTAAGTATTACTGTTTTGGAGTCAAAGACCACGATTTTCATTTTATAACCCAGCATAGGAATTTTTACATTACCAAATTCGGCAGACAGCATTATGAAGAAAATATAAAAGACCTTGTGTCAGACAATTGACAAAATCAATTTGATTATAAGCAGCTCAACTGTTTATCGAAACTCTATATATATGTCGTTGTAAAAAAGAGTACATACAACGGCATATCGTCTGTGGCAGTTGCCGTTCTCCAATTAGTTTCTGAGTTCTTAATTATCTCAATTCTTCAATATCTGAGCTAATGTTCTCTGAATAATCAAAATTCTTAGATTCTTTTTGAAATGATCATTACTCGCGTTCCGAAATCGATCAATCAGTTAATGTAACTGCTAGAATTTGTCAGCATATCCCATTCCCATATATTTCGTTGGCATTTAATGATTTGTTGCTACAATTTCCGCTACTCTACTACTTGTCATTAGTGTTTGCTTGGTTGTTGCTGTTGTTGTTTTTTGCCGCCATTATGCCCTTACATTCAAATTTCTTGAACATATGTTGTGTAAAGCCACATTCCAAACATCTCATGTTTCCAATTTTGTAAAACCATTGACCTCTTTTGTTTTTTAAGTGTTGTATTGCTGTTGTTGTTGGGTTTGTAACGCTAGTCACTCAGTCCTTGTTGTTAAGCTGTCAATTTTTTTGAACTTTTATTGCTTAGTAGTATGTTTTGATAGATTAAATTTCTTTGTTTTGAAAGTGTTTTCTTGTCACTTTAATACAAAATGATTTTTTTTTTTTGTACTTTGAGTTATTCATAATTAATTACTCAATGTCAATGTAGAGCAAATCGATTATTACTCATAAATTTAGATTAGCTCTATTAGTTGGTGTAATATATCGTGTATACTGATATATATTTATTGGATGAGCTATAACGTTTCTTTTATGTGTACAGTTTTTATTATATATTTGCAAAAATATTTTTGAAATAATCAAACTTTGAAAATTCGTTTGAGATTTTCAGTAAGACCTTCTTCCAGCCTTGATTATAAGGTTGATTCTGTAACTCATTTTTAGTTTCGTTTAAAGAATGTCTTCAAAAACTCCACAATTCTCATGTGAGCTTCCTACCTATGCACTGTTCAATTGGAAAACTTTTCTCATTTAAGCATTAGTCGCTCTTCTGCTCTTTCCAAATCCTTGAAATCGAAATCATTTATATGTCTTTTTATTTCTCTTGAACTTCGGAAATTGCCTTCATTTCAGGAACCATTTCTGGCGAAGTTTTGGTTTTTTTTAACCATATATAGGACTAAAATATCGTATCACCCGGTTTCTAGTATAATGTAATGCAATTTAGGACAGTATGTTATCCACGGCACAGAACGTGTGGTACTGTTATGGTGCGGTATGTTCTTTTTAGCTCAATGCGGTACAGCATGTCAAAGTATATTACCAATATTTAATTATTTTGGTATGGTTTAGATGTGTCAGAATGGTTCAACAATACAAAGTATGGCTCGCTACGGTATAGTTCGGTACGATTTGATACTCCGTGGTATGTCATAGTACGGTATGGTGCGGTATGGTCAAGAATAATAGAGTATGGTGTGGTATAGTACGGTATGATATAAAGCGGTACGCTATATAGTATGGTATGGTACGACAAAATGCAGTATAGGAAAGTATGGTATTGACTGGTATCGTGCATTATGGTAAAATACGACATGGTATATGGTATGGTGCTGCATGGTATAGTATAATATGACATGGTAACGTATAGCATGGTATGACTCGATATGGTATTGATGTGGCATGATGTGGTTCGACTACAATCTCAATAAAAATGTTAAAATCGTGCGTTATTTGTATGCGATTTGATGGACGGGATCGTTGTCTGATCTTTTCAGGTAATGAACTTAGGATATTGTTATGTCTTTTGAACTTAAAAGCCTAGAGTACTTTATGGTCCTGGAAAAGTAAGCTATTGTACATCAAGTACAATAACTTTGAAGCATAGTGTGGATTTTAGTGCAGATTTCAGCGATGTTGCAGTTGTTCAACTTAAAAAACAAAATATGACGAAGTCGCAGCACATTCACAGTGAAAACAATTTCTGCTAAATTTCACACACGAAATTATTTAATTTTGTCACATAACATATTTTTAAACATCTACCTAATCTTAAACTAAGAGTGCATGAAATACGACATGCTACCATACTTACCTTTCAGAACTTTTGAAATGATATGCCAATGATTGTAGCAGTCTTTTATAAACTTTTGTATCAATAATATCAGATCAAGAAGAACTATAATCATAAATTTCTGATCATTATAAGAATTTAAAAAATATATAATACATGAAATCACAAAAGACTCTTTCGTTCTTGTCATAAATTAATTGCCCCTATCTGCAAGCATTGAGTGGTGGGGAAGTAACCCTCCTTTTAAAAAGCAACCGAGACTACAATCAAAGATGATTTGATCTAAAAGTTCAGTTCATGTCAAACCTTGAAATTCTCACTCCTTTTTGTCTCCACAAGTCAGTCGTTGTGCAGTTCTGCTGCACAGGCGCATTGATTTCATTAATTGTTATTATTTCTTCATATCTGTTTTGTTTTCCTTTATCGCCGGGTATCTTGTTTCATAAATTTTTATTTTTTTTTCTTCTTTTAATTATGTTAAATTGCTGTTGAACGCCAACTTCAACCATAAATGACATGATCAAAATTTTTGTTGCTGTTGTTAAGTATTTTAATGATTATGACATGTTGTCGTTTAAACTTCCGTCCAGTCTGTCCACTGGCTGGCTGGCTGCTTGTCTGTCAGTATAATTTTTTTTTGTTTTTTGTCTGCCTCTCATATACAGATTTTGTTGTTTTTAAGATAAAAACGATCTTGCCAGAATTGTAAACTACGATATAATAACTGTCAGCGATCGTTCAACGTGTTCATACTTCATATTATTAAACTGTCATTTTGTCCAATGACAGGTTTAGTGTTTTTAATTAAAAAATCATAACGCCATGTTTTATTGTTTCGTTTTGATTAAACTCATATCGAGGTTATAGCTTTTTAATATATTATTTTTTGTTCTTTTTCAGATATGCTACCATTTTGGCATTTGATGTCAAGATTGAGCGTGAAGCTCAAGAAATGGCCGATTCATTAGGTGTTAAAATATTCCAGGCTGATATTATATATCATTTATTTGATAAGTTTATGGCCTATCGTGATGAACTGAAACAAAAGAAACGTGAAGAATTCCGTTCAATTGCCGTCTTCCCCTGTAAACTTAAGGTGAGTGAATTTTTGATATATTTTTGATTGGTATGCGAAGCATTGTTGCGATTGTATGATTTTTCAAACATTTAATGTGAAAAAAAAAATAAATCTTAAGCCATCTGTGCCAAAATTGATATCCAAAGAAATGATATAGTTTTGGAAAGGCAATTTTGTACTCATTAACAATGATGGAGGCATACACTCCATCACATCGATAAAATAAATAAATTAAAAAAATAAAATAAAAAAGTATTAAATTTCGCTAAGCAATCGTTCGAATAGAAAAATATATTGAGTGAAAAATAAAAAAAATAAGGAAAAAAAAATTTTAAAAAATAAAATAATATATAATATGAAAATAAACAAAAAATAAATCATTAAAAAATTATGAAAAAATAACCTGATGATGAAAGGCCTATAGTGTGCGGAATAGTTTTCCATAATAAACGTGTAGAAAGCTCTCATGGATATCGCATACGCAAAAAAGATATTCAAGGTCAAAGATCACGAAATCTGTGTTGTTGTTTTGCCAAAAAATTATGGACAAATAGTAATGTAAATATATTGATCCACCTTTTTCGGAAGCAACAATTCGCCGAGCACACCAAAACACGTGCAACAGAAGATGGATCAAAGAACTTATATTACTGCTTGTTCATAATTTTTTGGCAAAGAACAGCACCGAGGAGGACCTGAGGAGAAAAATGAAAAGACGATATTTTGACACTATTGATGAGATAAAAACAGAATAGCTGAAAGAGCTGAAAGTCATACCAAAGAGTGGGTTCCAGAAGTGTTTCTCAGATTGGTAAAGTGCTGGCGTAAGTGTATTATATCTGAGGACAACTTTGAACGAGACAAAATTGATGTTGATGAACAACTTAAAAAAAAAAGAAAAACGAAAATGCCCTTTACTTTTTGTTCCAACTTCGTCTACACTACTTTACGCACGAGAATTTTTCTCAGCCGTATATCTCAAGAACTATTGGTCAAACAATTTTGTACAGGATCTTTTTAGTGTGAAATTCGCTAAAGAACAAATCTTATATTGCTAAAATTGCCGTGAAACCATTAGTTTACGAGATATTTGGAAAAAACGATTTTCGTGACCTTTGACCCTGAATAGCTTTTTTAACGTACACGATATTGAAGAGGACTTTCTGCATCTTAATTTCATTGCCAAACTGAAGGTCTATGCAAAAAATTAGCTTGCCCAAAATTATGCCGCAGTTAACCAGTTTTAAATATTAATGTTCCTGGGGTACTTATCGACAATGCACCAAATATATTTTTGTACTCTTGCACTGCATTGCGTCTGTTTTTCAAAATAAACTTCCTTAATTTCCAATTAAAGTAATTCAAAGCCGGCATTATTTAACACTTAAAGTATAATGATCTTGTGGCTATTGGCTCTGATTTTTTATATTTTTACCCTAGGTAACGAGTAAAATAAAAAAGGTGAAAACACCAGAAAGGCGCATCCTCTGTAGTGTATTGACTGCTGTTGAAAAAAAAACAAAGAACCCACATACATTTTTCCTCAATTACAACTCAATTTCCGTTTGTCATCTTCTGCTGTGCTGTGCAGGCACTTGGTTTAATGCAGCGCAACGACTTTTCTGAAATAGAACGAGTTAATTTTCTAACCAAACAACAGCGGCACCACCAGCAGCAGCAGCAGCAACAGCAGCATCATTATGATCTTGACATGATCAGCGCCAGCTGTTGTTTTCTCTTGCCAGCGCGCACTCTGGCAATTTTACTATCGTTCTTCCACTTCTGGTCAATTATACGCATACATTGTTACACTCATCCATGATGCGGTTGTTGTGTCCACCATCGTCTATAGTTAGTCGTCGATATGGATGCTTTATGCAGCACACACGGTATCATTATGTGCTGCACTTTAGTCAATTTTAATATGCTATCAAATGATTGCTTATAAATCAAATGCTTTTTAAATTTATTTGAGAAGGAAGTCCACTCTACTCAGTCAAGCAGCCACACTTATGTGCGGCATTGCATGCAGTGCTAGTATTATAGGGAGGTATGAAAAAAAGATTCCAGTCACATGTGATCTTTCTTTGATATCTTTTGAAATAGACCTCCGAAAAATCTCATGAAGAACAGATAAGATTTTCGGAGTTCTTGTTTATTTTTAAATTAAAATTTTTTCGAAATCTGTCCCTTTTCGGGTGAAGGTAAAATCACTCGGAAATCCGAAAATCTATGACGATTTTCGAATTTTTTTGAGTAATTTTTCAACTTTTTTATTTATTCTTTTTTGTAAAATCGCCCTAAACTACTCACATATGCATTTGAAGCACAGACACGTCAGCAGAGCAATCTTCATCCGCTCTTTTCGTGTCCACCTGCAGTCGCCACCATTAACTTTAACTTAACCTACAAGTTTCGACATAGCGATGCACTGCGAAGTTCTTTTGTTGTTGTTGTTGTAGTGGCTGCTTGTGTGCGGCTGATTACATTTTACACCTGTATCTCGTAATTATGGCAACATCTTTCGTCCGGTCCATTTTATTGCCGTCCGGTTTCAATGCGTTGCAATGTGGCGTCCGTTTCGGCTTTTCGCTTTTCTTTGTTGTTCCCATTTTTTTTGTTCTTTTGACTCTATTTAGTCTATTTTTATTTCAGCGCTGTTACTAAAGATGTTAAATCTACCTAATGTTTTTAACTTGAGCCCAATCAATGCTGGTCTGTTAGTTAACCTACACATACATACGTTCATTATATGGTCTTTTCCGGTTGTTGTACGAGTACTGAGTGCACTTTATAATCAATCGTAATGATAAAATGATAAAGTTTTCTTTTCTATCGTTAAATATATACACTTTGGGGCTTTTTACTACCTTAATACATTTATGCTCTTACATATAAGTAGGGGTATCTATGTATGATTAAAATAATCACCAAAAACAAATTATGGTCTTTGTTGCATGCGATATTGCGACTTTACATCAAATGCTTAACATTTAAAATGCGCTTTGAGTGGCATCAATTATTTTGCGTTAAATGTTATCTTTTATTTGAGCTTCGTAGATACGTTGAATTCTTAGTTCTGATTTAAAATGCAAGTGGAAATTATTGCTACACTGAAAAAGATAGTTAGCAGTACAGGCACTCTGATCTCATTAAAGTTCCTTTATGCAAAACCATATAGAATAGCTCTGTCTCTCTGGAAGTGCTCAGTGCTCAAACATAAGTAGTTTTTCTGATGACTATCTCAAAACTCTTTCTTTTGAATGCAGTAGTACAGAGATGCACACAATAAACCGCTGCGGAAGATAGTTGCAATAAATATTTGAGTAAAAAACTCAAAAAGAAAATTGGCAAACATTTTTTAATTAGCTGCTAGAAGCTTATTGGATAGAGAGCTGAAGAAGCATGTGGCTTGAAAACAAAATCACACCAACAAAAGTAAAGTACTGAACGAGCCGACGTCTTGAAGACAAAATTACACTAACAAAAAGCATGTGGCGATAGCGAACTGAAACTGTTTGCCTTGAAAAAGTGCGTTGAAGCCAAAATTACACAACTAAAAAGCTTGCGATGATTACAAATCGAAATGACTTAGCTCGAATAACTGAGAGAGCTCGAACAGAGCTGCATATTTTTTGTTATTGTTGTAAAAGCTAAACGAACTTCGAGCTTAACATCCTTGCATTAGTAGGTAGATGCTGGTAGTATCACTAGAGATATTCATTCTATTAAGTTAAACTTACATTGAGTGACCGCTTGCCTGTCAGTACTCTGATGTTGTTACTGTCTATTTTTATCAAGAACTTCGCCTTGCTTTCATATACTGGGCATATATGTTAATTAATTAGCCAAAATATATATAAATATGCTAAGGTTTTTTTGAGTATACATTTTTTAAAGATATATTTTCGAACTCTATTTTGTATCAGTAAATCGTTGTTCCATCTCTTTTTAACTGCCATGACATGGTATAGAAATACTTTATTGAACCCTCAGGAAGGGCATTAAAAGCTCTTTGTTATTTTAGTGGGTGTGTCACAGTCCCTAACAAGCAAAAACACTGTCACGGCTGAGACGCTACATCAATTTTGATGAAATTTGGTATGAAGATAATTTTGGTTCCTGAAAAAAAAAAAAAAAGTTTTTTAATGGGTGGTGCCACGTCCATTCTCAGCTTATCTAATGGAAGGATTTTGATGAAATTTGGTGTGGTATAAATTGAATCCTAAGGATGATAGGAATGATACTGAACTGTTTTGTATAGTCATTATAATGGTTGAATTTCAACCACTGAGCGAACTCATGTGTTTGGAAAACATCAGCTTTGGTAGAAGTATAAACAAGTTTATATTCGCCACAGTAAGATAACTAAGTTCTTTTAAGCAAGTTGGTAACAGCGTTGATTCTAAAGAGCAGCGTAGCTGTCGGAAAGTATGTAGAATATTTAACTTTATTTAAAATGCCAAGAAACTCAGCTTTAAGTGTAAGGCAATTTTCCCAAAACAGGCTGATAAGTTAATGTTAGTTGATTCGTCAAAAACTTCAACATCCATTTTTAAACGATCCGTGTGCCAGGCAAGACAGATCTTTAGTTTTAAACTGATATTTTTACTCGTCCCATACTACTCTTGATGAAATTAAAGTGAAGTTGTACATCTTGTATGCCGATATCATGCCGTATGGCATTATTTTCTTCATTATTTCTAAAACAATTGCAATCCGTACAAATTAATGCTATACTAAGATTTCCTATCCACCTATAAAATTTCATTTAAATACTTGAAATGGTTCGGGCAAACATTTAAAAAAATTAGGGCGATTTCAGAAGAAGTCGTGACACCTTCTGATATAATGAATTCCCTCGAAAATTACCAAATATTCTATCTAATATCATCACTTTCATCAACTATAAAAATTTACAATCAACTTTTTCTTTCTTCCCCTCTCCTAGATACTGCCACAATTTATTTTCAACAGTCGTGATCCGATTGTCATGGGCGTTATGGTAGAGAATGGCATTGTTAAAGTTGGCACGCCCATTTGTGTGCCCAGCAAAGAGGTAAGTAAATATTTTACGCAAATTTTGCAGCTGCGCAATTAAAATCATTATTTTATGTATTAAAATATTTAAAAAAAAATAATAATCCTATCGGCAAATCCTACAACTTCAGATATTAAAGCCCCCCATTGATTGTGCGATCACTTTTAATCACCCTCAAGATCTCTCATGCAAAGCTCTTACAAATAAACAATGAAAATCCTTAATAAAAATACGCTGGATTCTCATATTTACAATATACAAGATGACACCATTGGAATAAGGCAACTTGGGGGAATAAATATCGTGCTGTTGTCATTGGACCGACCCTATGTTGTTCACAATTCGTTTGTTTTCCTTCTCATTTTTTGTTTTTGTTGTTGTTGTTATTCCTTATAGTCTAGTTTCCCTTATTTGAGGTACTCTCTCTCTATGTGTTGTATGAAGTTTTTGCTGTCATATCCGCGTATTGACACAGGTGCGTGAGTGTTCAATAGTCACAATGTTGTTTTTCAGTTTCTTTAAGAGGTTTTCGCTGCTCTTTGTTTATTTATTTTCTTAGTTATGTCGTTTGATAGAAAAAGAAGAAAAAAAAAATCCTTTTGCATGTGTTGTAAACATATTGCGCATAAATTATTTTAACCCATTTCTTTACAGAATTTTCAAAACTGTCTACTGTAATATCGTAACGTTTATAATGTAGTCAATATTGCAAATGGTTTTTCTTGATCTTTTTGATTAAAATAATAAATATTATTTTCACAACCATACATATATTAGTTCTTTTAGCATTTATCTGCTGCACTTACAATTGTATAGAATATTTTTTTGCTTTTCTTGAGAATATTTCTTCATATATTGATGATGTAAAAAAATATTTTTTAAAAACCATGTTAGAAATGGGTTAATAATATGTGCCTTTGATAATTCCAAATAGAAATACAAACTTGTAGAACAGTTTATTTTTTACCATGCTATTTATTTTGCATTGTCAGTTTTTGCATAAAATGCGCAGTATGAAATTTAAAATTTAAAGGGATTCAGCAAAAATTTGTCTTTATTCTCATTAAATTATTAAACTTCTCTGGAAGATATTCGCGTTTCTTGTAGCAGTCGAGATTTATTTAGGTTCATCATCATTTAAAATTAATTGCCACATCGATTGTATCAAACGAACATAATCTATTTTTTTTTTTAAATAAAACTTCACTCAAAAATTTATTTAAAACAATTTTCATAACTCGCTTTGTTTTTAAATATTTGCTGTGAGCATTTTTCATCATGCTTTTGCTCAAATATTTTTTCCGAATATAGTTTCTAGCGTGAAAAAATTTTCCTGCCATGTTCAGCACACAAATTTGCCTCAGCAGTGTTTCTAAGCATAGAAGCTTGTTATCAAAACAGACCTTAATATAAGTGAGTCCATAAAAACTTTACTCAAGAAGTTTCGTGACGATGCTGATTTTAATTTATTTAATGGTTTGCTAAAAATAAAAAGCAATCAATATCATACGTGTAGAAAATTCGCGCAAAATATTATCATTATTTTATTTGTGACATGTTGACACGCAGATGTCGCAGTGCGTGTTAAAAGTCTTTAACTTCAAGCAGTCAGCCTCCGAAATACCAAAGATCAGAGTGCCCTTTTTGTTTTGCTTGACTTTTACACTTAATTTTGCTCTTTAATTTACTATTTCTGGTGTTGTGGAGCATTTCTGTTTTTTTTTCTCTGCTACCTCTTAAGTTTTTGATGTACATCTACATAGTTTTGTTTTTGAAATGCTGATGTTCATGTTGCCATTGACATATTTCCTGTCAGTTGTCTGCTGCATGTTCATTCTGATGTAAAGAAACAATTTGCTATAGCGTTTCCGCCGTTAAAATCGTATGAAGTCCTTCCGCTAAAACTGACTTCCTTGCGAGGAATTTGCACATTTTATATAAGCAAGCGTTAAGCCAGTATGATGGTTTGGTTTTGGTTATGTCAAAAATTTCTAATAAAAATATTTACTGTAGTATGTTTGGTGAGAGCACAAATTTCAGAGGAGTAGTTCCAGTTACAAAATCGTGTGCACAGCCTTCAAAAACGTTTTCGACAAAGTGGGCGTTATTTTTTGATAGGGCATGGCAAATATATCTTAAAAACCTTAATAAGTAATGTGATTGATTTTGATAAAATAATGATAGATATACAAAAAATATTTAAAAACAAATTTACTGTGTTGTGCAAGAAAATCTTGTTAGTGAATGCGATTAGGCTTAATGTAGTTATGCTGAATGACCAAAAGAAAACTTGTTAAAAAAAGTAGGTGGTGTTGACTAATAATCTACAAAGTATAGTAAGACATTCCAATGAGCCTTAAATCGATTCAGAAAAAGTGGGCATGGTACTTGCTAAAAAAGCCAAATAAAATAAAATATTTTAATACTGTAGAACGGTGTACAAACGAGTATGTATAACTAAACGAAGTCTCATCACACTATTGTTTTTGTTCACGCCTACTTTCACAATCCCGCCCACTTTTCAGTATCGTTTTTTTTGGTCACCCATAGAATAAAGTTAATTTAGTCCTCAAACAATAATCAATTTTCGTACTTTCATAACGTTCTCCTGTAGGGCGCCACACCCATTTTTAATTTATAGCATTGCCCACCTTTTTACTCAGTAAATGATATTATCTAGCTGTGCAAGCTTTATTATTGCGAGATAATAAGGTGCTTGCTTTTATTGATGATGCCACGCCTACTTATGCCCTTCCACCCCCATAATATTGCATTGCTTGGTTATTTATTTTGTAAGTTACTATAGCCATTAACAAAACTATAATTTTGCTTTCAAAGAAGAAAACGTAAACTAAATGTGGTCATAGCTTTAAACGCATATCATGCTTACTGCAGCTACTTAGTTTGTGTATTTTTTTGCCATCAGTTGCAAGGAAGGAATCATCATCATCATTTCAATTTAGTTTACTATACTTTACGCTGCTGTGTCCTGTTTTTGTTGCTTCTTGCAAAAATACTGGTTCGTTGTCATCGCTTTGTTTCTTTTTTTTTTCATTGCTTAAACCAGCTTTGTAGCTTCTTAAGTCTTCTCTTGTCATTTTTATATTTTTGTTGGTTTACTTTCTTAGTTCTCTCTTTTTCATATTTGCTGGTAATTATAACTTCCTCAATTACCCCAACGTGAGGACCAAGTGGCATCATCGTTACGCTGGCTGCTGACTTGTTTTAGAGCTGGTTTTATTGCATGAATGAAATTTTGTTGTTTTATCTTTTATTTTCCCACTAATGAAATACTTTTGTTGTTGTTGTTGTTTCTTTATCATTATTGTGATCATTTTCCGCTTTTGCTGCTGCTGCTGCGGCTGCTACTGCTTCATTATAACCCCATGCATGATGCTTTTCGGTATCACTGTGTCGTGTCTTAAGTGTCTGAGGCGTATCTGAAAGTTAATTTGGAATGTGATTGCATTTAATAATCCAATAATTAAATACACAACAATTTAATTATCTACACTAAAGTATTATTGTATCTTCGCAAACATTCTATTCTAGATATGTTCGTTCATTAAAAGTTCTAAATTAGTTATGTTGCTATAAATATTATCGGGGCTATAATCGTTATTAAAAATGTGCTGCAATAACGCTATTAACAAAAGTTGAAGCCAATTTTAAAACAACGCCACAATTGATATCTTGAAATTTAAAAAATAAAATTCATTGATAAAATCGCTTGGGTTTTCCGCAAGTTAATTTGTTTATAAGTTTGACAAGCGTTATATAAATTTCTTATGATTAGCACTATCAAGAAAGCACCATAAATTGGGGCTTTCCTAATAAACTTCGGCGCATATATTAAGGTACGTAAATGCAAAAGTTTTTTTCATTGAATTTTAGGTCTCAAATTCAAGTGCAAATCAATTAATCAAACGAAATTAAAATAGGCGCACTAAACCACATCTAGCAAATGCAGATAAAAGTTGAAAAAAGCCACTTCAGTTTTTTCACTTTTTGCTCTTGTTTTCTTTTTAGTAAATTCAGCATTTCCTGTGCTAAACACAAATACAAACAAATAGATACACACACACATGAATATTGTCAAGTCATTTGCTAATTAAAGCATTTTTTCCATTTCCATTTCATAGAGTGTGCGATCTACCAACAGCGGATACGTCGACGTTGTATTGATTTAGATTCATTTGCTGCGCGCGCGATATCTTATCGATACGTTTTTTATTTTTTATTTTGCGTCCAAATAAACAATAAACTCATTCATATCAGATTGCAAAAAAAGTAAAACAAAAATATCGAGAAACTTATACTTAAAAAGCAAAAACAAATTAGCATGCAGAAATGTAGAAAACGAAGAAAAGAAAAAAGAACGTAGCGCATTTATTTATTTTATTTTCTGCGCGCACAGGAAATAAATATTTTTATGAATGAAAATAACATTTTTATTATTTCTGCGTTCTTCATTTTTTCTCTTCATATATTTCTTGCTTTCATTCAGTCGCATTTATCCGTTAGTTTTTCTTGTTGTCGTTGCTAGCTATTAGTTTATTATTGTTGTTGGCGCTCTAGATTAGCTAATGCTTTACATAGGGTGGCACTGAAATGGCCAAGTAATTTGTTAATGAATTCAAAGTTCTAAAAATCCCAGTTTTCGCGATAAGAAAGTCCAGGAAGTAAGTTTGTCGAATTTTAGATACTTAGCTATAAAATGCTACTGAACTAAATATACAAGCCATTTGATTGCTCCAAGAAAATCTTTGCGTAAATTTGTGAGAGCAACGAGAGATTATAGTTTAAGTATCTTGGTGCTGGTTCCTCAATTGATCTGTTACTACTTGAAGTTGCTTCAGAGAATTCCTTATTCAATATTGGGGTTTGTTGCAACTATCTTTCAAAACATATGTATTCAATATATCTGCTTTTGACCTTGATAATTACGACGAGCCGTGTATTTCGTTGAACTTTTTCCATACCCAGTTTAGTATAACCCATGCAATGCATGAATTTGTCTTATACCATTCCTTACGTGTAAAGAATAACTTTTATTTTTTGTATGCAAGAAAACTAAACAATTCGGAAAAAAATATTAAGTTTTCTCTATACGTTTAGGAATAGTATAAGATAAAATTTGTGCAATTCGCAAAATGTACTATGTCCCATATGCATTCCAGGTTAAATAATTTTTTCAGAAGTATCAGGTTTTGAGCCTGAAAGTGGTAAATGGCCCCTACGAAATATCAAGATATATAGATTTAACGATATTAAATTTGGCTCATTAGCTCTTGAGATATTCCCTTATATTAAAAATACTCGTATCAGCGATTGACATGTCCGTGGTTTGGATTCGCCAATTCTCAGTTTCACGCAGAAGAATGAAAACTTCATCAAATTGTCCAGCCACATTTTCAAACGTACGGATAGACAAAGTGAATAAACCTCGAACATAGAAAATGTAATTAAAAATACGTACGAGGTCCTTAAGAATCTGATCTGATATATTTTTATGGTGTTGTTCTTTTTTGATCAATTTGAAAATGGGTCAAAAAATTATTCAAAAACGAGATTGTTATCAAGAAAGAAAGAAGGAAATCAATTTAGAATCAGACTGTTCCTGCATTTTTAGTCCTAGGCATGGGAAAGAATCATTAGCGGCCCAAACTATGATATGGCGTTGCCAAACTAGCTTTCAAATTAGCATCATCATGTAATAGACCAAAATATTTTTTATAATGTCCTTGGTAAAAAAAAGTTTTTATAAAAGTATTTTGTACCTTTCTTGATAACGATAACATTAAACTGCAACGGAAAATTTTTCGCTCCAAAAGATTGGATACATTCTTATTTAGCGCATTCAATCATATGAAGAAATAATCCACAATTTTTTATTACGCGTGCCACCCTGTCGTATATGATATGAGCATATATGTACGCGTATGATTTTATGGCTCGTATTAATGTTATCTGCGCCCACGGTTATGCGTTTTATGTTTATTTTGATAATTTTTTTTTATTAAATTTATATTTTCTCTTTTTGCGGCCATAATAATTTATCGCATTCTTCGGTTTTTTTTTCTATAATTTTTTGTAATGCAATTTAAATTGGCATTATAAGTCGAGTAATGAACACAAAACCAACCCAACACACTTTAAGTGTCTGTTTATTTATTTTCTGCACTTTGCTGCCGTATTTTATTACCATCATTGACAGTGCTATGATTTAATGCTTTTGATATTTTTAAAATCTTATAGTAAAGATTATAAATTGTAAAAAACTAAGCAACTATAAAAAAATTAGCATGTACCTGCCTTACGTTATTTTGTTTGTTTACGACATTACTTTTATTTTAACAATTTGACGCCCTTTTGATAATTTCATTTCCTTCTCAAAAACTTGGTGTAATGAGATTTTGATAGTTTTCAGAAAAATTTAAGTCATTGCTCTTAAGGAATCGCTAAAATCATGTGACTTATATCACTATATTATTTTTCAATCTTCCCTTATAATTTTTCCCTCGTACCATAACTCTTGCGACAGAAATTATGGGAATATCATGGCTACAATTGTGTGACTATCACTTTACAAAGAGTACATTATGTGGCTCTTCCGTGACTTCTCTCTTGTAAGTGTCGCATGCCGCTCTTTTGACCGTTACATTCACTATTTCGCTCTTATAAGCGTTACATTTGTAATTTCGGTCTTGACATCTTGCTTTTCGTTATTGTAATTATTGTATGTAAACGTCACTTTCATAACTAGAATATATTATTTTGGAAGTGTTCCTGTCGTGAGCATATAATTTGATCCTCGCTATTGTGACTGATTCACTTTTATAACTGACTCACTTTTATAACTAATTCACTTTCCTGATTTTTCTCTTTGTAAGCTTATGAATTTCACTCATGCACTTGTGACTCCAATCATGCAAATAGCAGTCGGGTCCACGACTACGTGATTAGCATTTTCATGACGGTGACTTTCGTGATGACGGTTATGTAACCGTCACTTTCGTGGCTACATAATTATTTGACAGTAACTTCGGGTTACATTATGTGACGGAATCTTTCGTGATTACAATAATGTTACCAAAACTTTGTCGTCACTTTGGTGAGTGAAAGTGACAATCACTTTCGTTTGTGAGCATCACTTTCGTAACTATTATAACATTCGTAACCATTACTTTCATGACTTCAATTATTTGAATGTCACTTTCGTTGCACTTTCGTCACGAATAATAAATTTTATCAAAAAAATAATGCTCTGTGGTGGCAACAGATTACACAGTAGCAAAAGCAAAATTAACAGCAACTCAAGATGAAACAGCAAGGAATCTTCTACAAAGGACAGCTACAATTCAGAAGACGACAAAAAAAAAACGAAACAAAGAAGACGTGCTCTTGCATTAAGTAGAACAAGTAACAAAAACAACAAGAGCCGCACAGCACTTGAATGAAGTTGACTGCCATTAAAAATTGAATGAAAAACGATGAAAGGATGCACGAATGAATAAATGAATGGGATCTTGCAGCAAAAAGTGTTGCCAAAATGTTGCATGTGCCACAAAAAAAAAAAAAAAAATTAAGTAAAAGTAAGAACCGTGTCAAGCAGTCAACTTAAGTAGCAGCATCTTGGACGAAACAGCATGAAACCAGAGGTTCTGGCATTGCAGCGACCTCTCTCTTTGCATTCATATGATGCCTACTGCTGACTTAGCGAACCAGCAGGTAGCAATCATTGCGAGGCAGGATGTGTTTTGACAGCGACGAGCAGCAAAATTAAATAAAACAACATACACACACACACACGCAAACCACATTCCAGCCAAAGTCAACAGCAATGTCGCGCATGCGTGTAAGCTGCTAAAAATTTTCTACCGTCATAAAAATTGAATGAATTGCTGTTATTTGTCCAAAGCTACATGGTGATGGAAACCAATGGTGAGGTAGATGACGATGAGGCTGCAGGATGTGTCTGTGTTGTTCATTGAACATTTTGTAGGACGTTTTTAAATTGCAATTCAACAGCGAAGTCGTTAAATTGTTCAAGGTAGTTGGTGCAAGGTGGAGCAAAACTCGTAAAAAAACGTCTTTTTCTTAGTTATTTGTTATGTTATTCACTTTAAATCAATGGCAGCTTCGGACTAATTTTAGTTATTTTACGAGCGAAATCTATGTTTAAAGTTTAATGGTTTTTCATTAATGCGGAAAGTTTACTATTGACTGCTGATATTATACCACTGTGCACTCATTCAGTCAGTTGTATATTCACCTTATTCAATTTATGCCAACAACTTCAGCCTCCGTTCATTCATGTCAACCATGTTGCAAATAGCTCTGCCTTAACTCACTCCTTTCCTCACATGCAGCAAGTTTTCGATGCCAAAGTGTTTTAATTTCCTTTTCAGCAGCAGCAGCGTACATCCTTCGCATTAAAAACTCAAACTAGATATGCAATTGATATTTCATTCAAGAGATATGCGATTAATTTGAAAATATCGATACTTTTTAATGTTTGAAAAATAGGCTGCCGCAGATTTTTCACAAACTTATAAAAATTATAATTTGAACCGAAATTACAATTCGACGAATTTGTGGTTATATACATAGCTGCTATTAACTACTAAATAAAATATTGAAAGCTTTTAGCAAGTAGGCGTGGCACAGCGTAAAAAGCAAGATCTATAGCGTTTCGAATGAAATTGAAATACCATTGGGTATAACTGATGTTATTATATGATGACCGCTGACACTGCACAAAATTCAATTGAAAGTAGCAATTACATAGCATTTGGGCGTGACACTATGCATAACGGCATATGTCTTTATTATTGTTGCTATGCTATTACATTTTTTAAACTAACTGCTCTTACTTCAAACGGATGTGGTCGCTACCGCAATCAAAAACACACTCTTTAATATTTATAAACAACTGCCTTGTTTATTTTCCATAATAATTCACAAATTTTTAAAAAAATGTTTACACGCTTTAAACTCACTATTTCTATGTTTAAACTCACTTGCCTTAGAAATTTTCTCAGCAGCCTTCAGTAAAATATGTCGTAGTTATCGTGCAATATTTATTAAAGATCACAAAAAATTCAAGGTGTTGTAGGTTAGCTCTTTTGCCAGCCACATTGTCTAACTATATTATGACTTGCTACTAGTAAGGCATCAAGAAAATAATAAAGCATTGAAACATTTCGAAATTAGTTGTATCGTATAACTTTGTATCAGTAAAGAAACTCTAAAAGGTAGACTCTCCCAAGTACAGCCTACTGTCGATGGTGTTATTTGCCATTAATAATAACAACTTCAGCTACGGCAACAATAAGAGCATTAGCAATAACCTTGCATATGGCTGATTTTAATTTTGAAAACGTGAATGAAAATGCAGTAAATTCGTAGCGTTCTCTTGGAGAACTAAAAAAAAAAAATCGCAATAAACCAGGAAAACCTGCAGTTAAAACATGGCGCGTTTGCGTTGAAGACCGCATTTAAATGGCACCAAAACCAGCCTATTGAGATGAGCTTGCGTTGGCTTCAAAGTTGGCTGTAAGTTGATTCCACTTTTTTTCACACCGTTGTTGCTCTGTTGTTTATTCTCCGTTTACGAGGAGCAACGCCTCCGACTTCCGTTTAGTGTAAAAATCAAATTTTCTTCTTTTTTTTTGTTGTTTAATCTCCTCCTTTGACTACACTTGGGATTTGCCCATAAAATAGTTGAATGAGATACAAGCCGATTATCTTTGATCGCGCGGGTTTTTTTCTTCTACCGATTTGCTTTATTTGTGAATTTTTGTATCTGTAGACATTTTTTTTATCAACGATGCTCTCTGGTCAACCACACAACATTCAGCCTTATTTGGTATCTCACTTTGTTTTTCGGTTTTTTCGCTTGTAAAATTTTGCATGTGGACGTATTTGCATTTCCCTTTTAAATAAAAGAAATTAAATTTAAATAAAATATAATGAAAGCGCCATTTAAGTAGCGCCCGTATTATTGGAATGCGTTAAGACCAAATTGAATAACTGTGCGTAGAAGGCGGTGGTAACAGCAGCAACGTTTCCGGTCTGAACAGTGAATGATGTGACCAATATTGCGCCACATACACGCAAACATGCATTGGTCAGCGTTTGAAAAATTTCAGTTGAGTTTGACAAATTCACAGAAAAACTTTTGTGGCTGAAAACACTTCAATAAAAATTATCAAAATTTGAAAAATTCTATTAAATTTCAACAAAGGTGGAAGGAAAGAAGTTCGCTTTTATGTACCAGACTATGTCTGATATGGACGTTGTATCGATCTGTTGATCGTATATGTAACTCATAGTGTGTCCCCTCCCAAGCAATTTTTGTACACACAATAAACCAGTGAATTGAAATTTTCCGTATACATAGCTGCTCGGATCCGAACTATCCTGTCTATAAATAAATCCGCCGTCAATGGAATTTTCGAATTTGACTATTGAAATACCGTCCGGTGGAACTTTTTCATATAAAATAATATGGAATGTTCATCATTTCTTTAAACAAAATTAAACAAAAAATTTCAGAGGTCTATACTGTTTACATAAAATTGCTTATATAGAAATAATCTGTAACGCTTTGGCGCAAAAAATACTGAACCGATTTTAATAACTTCATTTTTAAAACAACATATTTGTGCTAAAAAAGATTATGGCATACTTATTTTTTTTTTAATTAAATATCCTTTTTTATGCGGCTTATGCTGCTTCTTAAATTCTGTGTTGTTATTTTTGTTGTTTTTTTTTTTTGCTCTCATTTGTACTGTTTGTATTTGGCTTCGAAGTTCAAAGTATAGCTCAAACCAATGGTACTGCGAATAACATTAGTTTTCTATTAAATTGTAGCTAATTTTTTTTGTTTTCTATTAGATAAAGCAAATTATGACAATCTCTTGGGCGAATCATAACTTTTCGTTTTGGTGGTTATTCGTTAGACAAGTTTAAGTACGCCTATTCTTTATGATATGTTTCCCTGATCTTATGCATTAAAAAGGAAAACGCAACATTTTTTAAAAAAAGATAATATCGTCTGCTATCCGTTGCCTCTTAAGCGATTTATGATTTCGTTTTTGGTTAAAAAATGTTAGCCAAAAGCCAATTCTACTCACTAGCAATAGAAAGTAAGGAACGATCCTCTTGATAAAATATTTTACTGCATTTGTTTTTTTTAATTTCAAATTTTACGTTGTACTCTTATTTTAAATGCGCTGCTTCCAATTCTTATCCACCCTTAAAGTTCTTTCTACTCTCTATACCACATAAACCACAAACAATATCCTGCCAATGCTTCCTTTCTCACAGTCGTTGATAAGAATACAACATTTTACAAAAATGACGGCCATGCATATGCTGAAGAAAACAATGACAATCCATACAAAGTACTAAAAATTCATGCATGTTCCCATATTGCAACATGCAAACGCTTAAAATTAGCCACTTCCACTTCCGAAAAAACAGGACTAAAAATGAACGTCACAACACTTAGAACTAATTGAAAACAAAACATTGGTGTAATTTGACACCATATGCTGATCGATCAGACATGCTAAGGGGATAAAAAAAACTGAAAAAAAAACGCAGAGAAGAGCAGGGCAAAGGGCACAACTGCAGGACAGTAGCATGTCAAAGGACAACAACGTGTCAATTGCAATTTGACACTTACAGCTGACCAAATAATGAGCGTTGTATGAAAGTTTGCATAGCAGCGCTAAACTGTTTGAGCTATGGGTTGATGAGCTTAACAGTCTTATGAGGCTACAATGTCAAAGAGGTGGGTCCTTACATCTTTGCTGTGGTTCAATCAGCTTTTTCGAAGCTCCACATATGATCTAAAATCTCTCAATATCGTTGCTTAAAATGTGGTCATTTTATGCATTTTTTCTCTGAGCCTCACGTTTCACTGCCAATTGAAAAAAAAGTTATTCCTTTGTGAGAAATACGTCTGTAAATATTTGTTTTCATGACTCCGCCCTTATGCTCAAGATAGGAAGTAAATGTCATAAATACAAAGGTTGAGACGTACGTGCTTATTAATTAAAATGTGGTACTTTTTCCCTTATAATTCTTTTTCTTCTGATATGAGTCCCATTAATATGACTTTACGTTTCTGTCAGCCGGATGGAAGTGCCATATTTAGTTCCTTCCGATTTTTAATATTGTTGTTTTTTCATCGTTTTTTTTCTTCATCTTCTTCTGTTGTGTTTTCTTACAAACAGTTGGTAATGTTCCTTCCATGAGGTTTACATGTTATCCAACAAAAGCGGCATATGTTCTTTTGTTCTTCTCACAGCACAGTACATGCCAGCCAGCCAGCATGTGACTCAAATACTTCCGGAATGGTTTTAATATAATTGCTTGTTCCGGTTTTTATCGCTAGACTCGCACGAATGTTTTTCTTTTTTTTTTTTTGTTATTTTTAGCAAAATCCATTATTGCTTAGCATATGCCTCATCCGTACACGCCGTTTGACGGCGATGTTCATAAATTGAACCCATGTGAATATTGTATAGAATTTCAAAAATCGGCAATGCACTTCCGAAATGTGATAGAGAAAAAAAAAACTGTAGTGGTAATGGCAATGATAAGCAGTTCCCTTTTGAAATCGGAAGTGAAAACAAAAGATTGGCTTTGTTTTTGTAACATAATGTATGGTATATGGCCCTTTATTCATGTTTGCCGGAAGTAAATTTTTTTTTGTGTAATCTGTTAAAAATGGATTAGATTTGTTTTTGACTTATCTTTTATAGCTTCGATATTGTTCGGAAGACTCAAGGTTCAGTAAAATGGAAATTACAAGATCCTTTATCATATAAATTCACAACTTTGTGCGAGAAATCTTCATCATAAATTGTACTCTCTGGACAGTAAAGTTCTATTGGTTTATTTCCTTACTTTTCTATCTCTCTACCTATTTGAATTCAGCTGTTAAGGAAGAAATTTGTATTAGGTGCGCGAGTAAGTTCTCACTGTTTTTTGTTAGAAAATGCAACTTTACTGTCAAAAAATAGTTACAGATGCATCAATCAAAGTATTGCTCATTGCTAAATACCACTTTTCCCCCTCTTTCTGGTAGAGCTCGAATGCCATCACGATAGAAGTGTTCGTCTCTTGAGGCTATCCACGAATCAAGCCATTTTTTTGAGGTCTTCATAGCAGTTGAACTGCTGATCAGCCAGACCATGTGCCATTGAACGGAACAGTTAGTAGTCTGACGGGGCAATATCTGGGGAATACGACGGGTGGGGTAGGACTTCCCACTTGAGAGTTTCCAAGTATATTTTCACTGGTTTAGCAATGTGAGGCCTAGCGTTGTCATGCAATAGGATTACTTTATCGTGCCTCTATTCGTATTGGGGCCGTTTTTCACGCAGTGATCTACTCAATCGCATCAGCTGAGTTCGATACCGTTCCCCAGTGATGGTTTCATTCGGTTTCCGAAGTTCATAATAGATTACACCGACCTGGTCCCACCAAATACACAACATAACCTTATCAGCGTGAATATTTGGTCGAGCTGACGATATAGAAGCATGACCGAGTTGTCCCCAAGACTTTCTTTTCTTTGGGTTGCTGTAGTGAATCCATTTTTCATCACCTGTAACGACGCGATGAGGGAAACCCTTTCGTTTTTGCCTCTCGAGTAGTTGTTCACAGGAAAACAATCGACGCTCTACGTCTCGTGGTTTCACATTATAAGGAACCAAGTTCCTTGCTTTTGAATCATCCCCCACGCATGCAAACGCTTGGAAATGGCTTGTCGGGTAACTCCCAATACTGAAGCAAGCTCTTTTTGCGGTTGGGCCGAATCCTCATCGAGCAATGTCTCCAATTCCGTATCATTGAAGGTTTTGGGCCTTCCTTCACGTGGTCGATCGTCGATGTCGAAATCATGGTATTTAAAGCGACGAAACCAATCTCGGCACGTTGTTTCACTGAGAACACCATCTCCGTCAACTTTTTGGAGCTCTCGATGCGCGTCAGCCGCCGTTTTCTTCGATTGAAAGAAGAAAATCAACACATTCCACAAATGACGATTATTTGGCACAAAATCAATTATTTTCGAGCAACCACAAACAGACTATGAAAACACAAAATCTTAAAAGTGTCAAATCGGTTTGCTTACCATATGTTTAGGATAGATTCATAACCTTTCGATATGAACCAAATCGAACAGCTCTTACCGCTACCGCCATCTATTGACAAACATTTTTATTGCGCACCTAATAGAAAATAGGAAAATTGGTTGATAACTTGCAAATAAAGGAGCTATTTTACTCATCAAAGTATGCACCCATATTTTCTTTACACTGCGGCAGGTTGCCCAGGCCAGTGTTATAAGACCCTGTCAATGAATTCCTGGAAAGCCTGTTTAACAGCTTTGTTACAATGAATTAAATTCCTATTAAAATGTTGTCCAAATTGAGTAAGAAGTGGTAATCAGTGGGTGCTAGGTCTGGTGAGTATGGAGAATGATGAAGAAATCCCAACTCCACTTTCTATAATTTTGCCACAGTCTTTTTAGCAGTGTGTGGTCTATCAATATCATGCAACAAGATAGGTGTCGATATTTTGACCAATCTAGGTTGTTTTTCTTTAAGTAACACTAATTACATTAGTAACGCTAAAGTAGTTCCATTTCTAAATTCATACTTGTATCAATTTTCGAAACACTTAAGCTCTTCAACTATAAATAATACAAATTAATTTCTAAATTGGCCTTAAAATCTCCAAAATACTTTAGGCTCAATGGACACCCCTAAATGGTGTCACATGCAGCGGAATGCATCCTGCTAGTGACACCACTGTTTCTTCCATTATTTTTGTTTTGAGTGTTCCTCATTCAATCAATCCCTTCAAACATCGCACTCATTAGACACTTGAAATTTGAACAGTTTAAAATTTCTTAACACCAAGAACACGCTCATCAGAATTCACAAGTATCATTAAATCAAAGACAGATTGTCAACAGGAAGCGCTAAATTAGCCGCAACAATTTTTACGAAATGGCATAAAATCATTTTCTTTCGTACTGTTTTTTTCTTCTCTGTTTCTGTAACCCCTTTGTAGCAATGATCTCTGCAGCAGCAGTAATTTTGGGCATAAAATTTTGTAAACTTTTTTGTGTTGCTCTACAGAACTGCTTGGCTGTCTTGTCTGATCTTTGAAATTCGGACATCTGCAGTTTTAAATGCGCAGACATGAGTTCATCTTCATCATGATCAACTGACAACAAGATCGAGTTGTGTGGAGACAGACGAAAAAAGGACAGACACAACGACATTAAAACGATCCTCAAGTGATTTTTATTTGCAGATTTGCCAAAAATGAAACGAAATATTCAGCCAAAGTATATAAAAAAAGAATAAAACAAAACTATCAGCGGAACAAGAATTAAATTCATGGTCCACTGGAAACATCTGCGCTGCTTGATCTGTAGAGTGGGAATACATTTGATGCTTTTTCAATTTTAATGTGATGTTGAGCTGCTTTTCAGCAGAAAAGTCAAAAGAGATGAGAAAAACAAATGAGACTAATTTTTAAGAATTGCCCGGAAACCCTTTTTTTAAAGCTGATTTTTTTGTTGTTTGTTTGTGGACGTGATCTTGTATTGATTTTACTCGGTGTTCACCTTGTGAGTCAGTCTGCATAGTTCTTTAAAAGCTTTAGAGCATTAAATTACTCACGAATTGCGCATGCGTTGGACACTTTATTAAGGATTGTACAATAATTATTTAATTTTTTTGGTCTTTCAATTTTAAATCTCTACAGAAATGATCCTCAGACATGCAATATGTTGAAGCATCGTATTACTTGATCAGTTTTTTTTTTCAGCTTAGATCACTTGCACCGGATGCTGGCGCAGTGCTCGGGCCATGTTTGTGCACAGCACGCGTGATTTATATGATGTAGAAAAAGAGAGAGAGAGAAATAAAAAATAAAACAGGGCATAACAATAATAAAATAATGTTAAAATTTTTTTTTTACTCCTCATCACCATGATCATCAGCATCAGCATCAGCTGCGCTCGTATCGCATCACTTGCTGCGCGTTGATCGTGTCATGACAGCGCGTCTGAGTCTCAGTCAGTCCGTCATTCACTTTAACTCTTCGTCTTCCTTATGCCTTTTTGTAAATGACGTACGATCGCGATCACTTAAACTGAAAAACAGAAATCTCTGTATCTTCTGACCCTGTCCCTTTTGTGACACAATGTTGAGTTGTTGAAGTTAGTGGTTTCGCGGGATGGGGGCGTATCCCCAACGGTTTACGCGCCAAAATTCATTTAAAATGAAATACAAAATAAGAATGTAAATTGAAATTATGATCTTCTTGAGTATTTGGCATGAAATGTAGTCAAGTTGAAGAGGGAAATGATTGATCGTTTTGTGAAGTTGTTATTTTTAAATTACGTATTGTTGCTGTTGTTATTGGCAGTCGAAATAATTGATTTATTAACTTTTTCATAAATTGATGATATGCATTTTTAAGGGAATAAATTAACTCAATTTTATTGGCAGCTGATGTTTCTGTAACATTACTAATGAAGGCCTCAGTGAAATGAAAAGTATACATTCAAAAATGTACAGCAACTGGTACCAAACACTTGTAGATTTTATATATGCCTCTTATCAGGTCAGGTCAATTTTTAATTCAAGAGTTATGATTCAAACACTTTTGCATCATGCCACAATTTCGATTCTTATGCATTTAAGTTTTTGTGCTTTTTATTCGAAGTTTTGGAATTTTTGTTTACTTTAAAGTTTCTTAAATTTATAGCAACAATTACAATACATATAAAGTGGAGAAATTTTGTATTCAAAAGATACACTAATATATGCTCAGATAGTTAGAAAATCTTCAGTATCAGTCTTCCTAAACTCACTAGTGGCACTGAAATGCCCAAGTTTTTGAGCCATTGTTGAGTAAATAGATGGAAAATCTTTCAAGTCAATGTTCCCTTATGCAACTTGGCCTACACTCGTTGGATTTCAATACAAAAATATTGGTAACAAAATCTTTTAAATGCTACATAAGCCAGCAGCAGTAACAGCATACAATACTTTAATGGCTATTTCTTAAATTGTGATTGTCTAGCAATTCATCTTCATAATACAACATGTCCGTCCATCTGTCTATGCAACTGTCTGGTGTATGACACCAAGTAACAGCAACAGCAACAACACATGATGTGTGTCTCAAATTACACTTTCGGCTACACAATTTATGAGAAAAAAAGACACCCACAAAACCAACACCAAATGCTTAAAGCAATTTTAGAAGAAAAAAACAACAACACACCAAAACTTTGTTTGCATTCAAATTACAACAACATAACAAATTCCAACTTTGTTGCCCACTAACTTCCTCCTGACGATGTCGACAACAGCAACAACAACATCAGAATATTAAAGAAAAACACCTTCTCGAAAAAACCAAAAAAAAATATCACATTCATTAAAGCTCGAGAAAAATAAAAGAACTAGAAAAAAAATTTAAGAAAAACAAATAAAAATAAAATTAACAGAACATACGAGTGCAGCCTGCCGCTGCACTTTAACGTCGTAGACGACGACGCAACACCAAAAAATAAAAATAAAAATTCAAAACGGAAAACCTCCACAAAAATTTCACCTCCGCATTTATTTTTTTTTGAGTACCACCGCTGCACAAAAACATTCAACACTTTTTGCCGGTTTTTCTGTGGTGCACAATGGAGTGTTTACTTTTAATAAATGACCACCCTAATCGCAGAAAAAAAGGATTTATAGCTAGGTAGGTGGCCGATTTAGTTACAGTGTTTGTCTCTTATGTATATACCTACATATGTGCCAAATCTTATACATCTGATTCAAATAGCTTCTGAGACATAAAAAATGTTGGTTTTTTCTTATATGAGAGTCGTTGTCATCGCTCATTTCTTAATTGGAACTTTTGCCTGTATATGTGTCTGCGTTAAATAAATGATGAATTTGATTTTGGAGGGCGTGTCATTCCATTCCGAAAATTGCTACAAACCTTCCACAGAAGAATAATGAAAATCCGTAGAATAGTTCGCGAGCTTATATGCAACAGGAAAACGGTTTTCGGTTTTTTCATATGAGAGGTGTAGCACCGCCCATTATCTAACTGAAACTTACCTTTGCGCGCACTACTTATGTATGTATATTCATTCATCTGCGTTAAACAGATATTATGAGATGTTATGACTTCGATTATTTATAATAGGGGGGAGAGAATAGTGTTGTCAACGCCCATTTTTTTCCAAGCCAATTTATGCTAAGAACATCTGAGGTCTTTAAAAGACATCTTACAAAGACTTAAATAGAATTGTGAATAAATATGTATGCGAGTAAAAAATATGTTATCAAATTTCATTTTTACTTATGTTATGTATTCCGGTCTCGAACCCATTTCTCATGAATAGTCCTGCACGCTACTCACTAGGCCATCTGTGATATATTATGTTATGCGATTAAGGTGAATCATTTGAATTCTCACATTTTTCTTGGCTTAAAAAGACACATTCGTATAAAGACACATATAAGATATAACCTCTTGATAACTTTCCCGTTTGCTACTTGGGCAAACTTAACCTTGAACTTAAAAAAATTTATTTCAAATCGCAAAAAAGCCTATTTTGCTGTAGGTAAAATCGCTCAAAAGCTGTCCTTAGCAAAACATTAGAATAATTTTAATGTTAATAAAGATGAAAACTCATCAAAAATCTGGAACTGCATATTTTGAAAAAAAAAAAAATATTCTTTTGTAAAAATAATGTCAGATTTTTCGTTTTTCAAATCGTGCAAAGTCGTAAATTTCTGTTGAGTGCAAGAAAAATTGCCCAAAACTAAAAAAAAAGTCTACCAAAAACTTTTCTTACGCATTTGGTTGCATATGAAAATTGCTCAAATCTAACTACGATTTTGGAACCATTTTCTTTATTTAAAAATCACCGTTGTGAAGAATATCCAGTTTTGAGCTATCTATTGCAAAGATATCCTTCGAATAAAAGATTTTTATAGGTTTTTATTAAAATTGTTTTAAACGACTTTGTCTACACCACAATTAACTGGCAAACTTTCCTATTTCTTATTTATTTTTAAATATTTTGAGCAATTTTTTCTTCACTCAAAATTACACTCCATTTTTATTAGATCGTTCTTTTCTTTTTCATTCGCCTTTACTTAAAAACATAAACACTAAAAATGTTTCCACAAAAAATTTAGTGTCCAGTAATTCAGCCAAATTCTCCACTGTACGCTGAATGTTAATTTATTTTGCTGACTTTCTGGCTGGTATCTTGGCTCGCTGGATGAATGGCTAAAAAAGTTTGTGAAGGTGTAACACGTTGAAATGTCTTGCAATCATAAAATACGAGTGTAATAACAACAAATACAACAACATTAAATGCAACAACAAGAAGTCATTTGGGTCTAACTGTAGCAAATTAAGCACTCTACAAATTGTTAAAATTTTGAATTTATATTGAAAAAATATAATTAAAAATATTTTGTTATTTCCAAGCATTCGAAGCTTAAAACATTTAAAGTTATTAAGACAGTGCATCCTACCGCACTAACAAATCTCTTGATTTTCTTCCAAGTCTCTCCTAGATATCCCCGATTCACTTCCTTCCTAATCAAGCGATCGTTTCCACAATAATTTAGGGTGGCGAACAAAAACGGCTAATGTTTGTGAAAGCTTAGGTTTAGCTTTTTTACATCACTTTGCATTATACAGTGGAACCACGATTATCCTTTTCCCTATCATCCGTCACCTCCGTTGTCCGTCACGGTCTATTTCATGTTTTAATTTCGTTGTCGTCTTATCAAAATAAATAAAATGCGATTGGTATTTATGGTATTTCTGCGACAGATTGTTTTCGTTTCATGTGTGTCTTAGCTCATCTTTAGGGAAGATAAAAATAAGCTCTTTTGAATTATCTTGAGTTTTAAAAAATATTTCGCAAGAAATTTATTACACCCAATGTGCTTTAAAGACGTTTAGATAAAGAACTTTCTTCGCCATCGTCACAATGTCCAGATTCTTTATCACAATTATCAAATTGAACTGTTGGATTTCAGGACATTGTGAAAATATTTAGCTTGGTGTAAGTTCGTCGTTCAATTCTATCGAAAAATTTGACAAAGAAAGCATTTTCTGAATTTAGAATATAACATATGAAACTTATGTGTTTTCTATTAAACGTCTTTTCGGTCATCCAAGTGCCTGACGAAAGATCGAGAGGCTCTAGTGTACTTTGAAAATGTTACAAATGAAAAATAAGACGATTTTTCTGCGAAGGTGATGTCACATTTAGGCGGAATTTTTCAGAAGTAAGTGAAATTACCCAAAGTATGTTACATTACCAACTAAATTGATAATTTCGAACCTTAACTTTTACCTATGGATCCACTTTTATTTTATTGTTGACACTTCCCTCAGTGTAATTTTTCTGATTTCTTTTTCGCCAACTTTGATGTCTGAAAACTGATATGTTGTTTTATATAAAAACAATATTTGTATTATTAGGTCACTACCATTTGACCTCAAATATGAAAGTCAAATTCAGCTTTATTTGCCGGCGCATTATCCATTTACAAAAGATTTTTCTGAAGGATTTCACATCATATTTATGTCTAAACTCTTTATTTTAAGTTAAAAAAAGCTTAGGAAATATGTTAGAGCAACAAAATCAATTGAAAAAAATCACAAAATTGTAATCGTATCTAACTAAATTGAATTTGAGCTGAGTGAATATTTTTTTATTTTTTGTCTTAGACGTAGGTAGAAGTATCTTTCTAAATTATGCCTAAATTTGACTCAAACAGGAAACGAAATATTCAAAGTTTCCTGTGGGCGTCATCAACAACGCTGTCGTCATGATATTCCCACATTTCACATAAAAAAAAAAAATAGAAATGAAAAGAAGAACGAAACAGCTAAAACTGAATTTCGGAAAAAATGAGAGCAAAATTATCGCATAATAAAAGCAAACACAACATAAAAATCAAAATGTCAGCAAGTGTTTTTTTTTTTCGTTAAAAAAAAGAAAAATTCTTTTTTTATTTTATGTTTCATTTACATAGCAGTCTGTTTGTCTGGGCACAACCCAGTCTGAGACTTCCTGCTGATTTTTATATTTTTTCAAGATTAAAAAAAAAATACCAAAACGCATGCCATTTTTATCAATTAGAACAGAAAATAATATTTTTGTTGTTTTATTTTTTGTTTAAATTCTTTGTAAAAATTTTTTTTATTGTTAATTGCATGCGATTAACACAAAAACTTTGTATTATTCATTATATTTGTTGTATCTCATTCGTCTAATTTAATTTTAATTATTTTTCGTTAAGCGTTTATAATTCTAAAATATATGGTTTGTATGTAGATATGTATTTTGTACTTGCAACTTGTTTATTTAACATATGCCATCGCTCTCTATTTGAAATTCTGTCTGTTAATATTACTGAAATGGCAGCACTAAAAATATCAATGTATATATATGTGTGTGTGTGTATTTCTATTTTACTCACTCAGACCGGATGTGCTGTGTGTTTTCATTCAGAAAATTTTGTTTTATTTTTAATTTTATCGCATTAAATTCATGAAATTAAGTACTTTTTCGACATTAATTAAAAATAATAGGAATGCCATTATAGCATTTTTGAATTTTGGGTATAGGTATGATAATATCCCTATCCTGATTACAGATTAGTTTTTAAAAATCAGAACACCACTTTCCATTTATCCACTTAAATAAAACTGTTTTACAAGTCTTTTTTCATGCAAAGTTCTAAGTTAAATAAATTTCTTTATCTTCTAAAATAAGACTCCAAAATGAGTTAAAATGGCAAACTATGCTGTAATCAAGTGTGCAAATTAGCTTAGTTTGGAGAAAAACTGCTGTTTCGGATTTATATATATATATATCGATTTCTATGTTATGCATATGTATTTTTTTTTATTTGAAGCCATCAAAATGATTTACATTTTGTCATAATACTGCGCTAGTTACACTTGTAGTAAAAAAAACTGTTGTGGTTGATAACACGCGTTCACAACCCCCTCCCTCCCCCCTCCGCATTGTAATAACTTTCATATTTGATGGCACACAATTGAGTTTTTCTTTTGGTTTTTGTCTCTCGGCTGCATGTCTGTTTGTTCATTCATAAAATGTATTGTTACTTTGTTTTTATGAGCCACCCACTATTTAATATTTTCATATTTTTATTTACATACCATACATATATATTGTGTTTTATGCCGGAAGTGTTTACAGATAAAATATATGCTCTTTTTATCTAGATACTTCCACACATGAGCGCAAATGTGCCGCTGTTGCTAATGCTGTTGTTGCTCAGACGTAATTAATTTTGTAAAAACAACTCATTATCACTATGTAGACATACACCGGCACATACGCGTATTGTATGTCACGTGATATATTTACAAATGTGCGATTAAATACTGCCGACTTTGCAGAGTGAAGCGGAAAATTTTGTTATTCTACTTAGATAAAGTAGAATAACAGTGCTCAAGATTATATGTGGTCGGTCGTATATATAAAGAACGCATGCACCATCTGTTACGGATTATAGATTTGGTTTGAAAGCGAAATTTTAGTTAGTAGCGTGGAAATAAAAATAAATAATGTCAACAAATTCATTTCTTTAAAATATATTCGACTTTGAATGTTATTTCCTTAGGCAGAATTACTCACTCTTGCACAAATGACCATTTTTTCCTTTCGGTAAAATGGCTCGGAATCCATTGATTTATTTTTATTGCAAGGAAAAGCTAAATTCAAATGATCTTTTTCAAAAGATTAATAAAAGAAATTTACTCGAAAATAAAATGAAAACTTTCAACAGGAAATCTAAATTCTTGGCTAAAAAAATATAATTTCGAAATAAATATATTTTTAGATTAGATAGATTGAACCCTGAAGAAAGGTTTTTGTTTAAAGTAGACGGTGCCACGCCCTTAAGAGGAAAAAATGTTTTCACAGCTAAGCTAACGGACCAATGGTGTGAAGGTAGATTGAACCCTAAGTAAGCGATAGAGATAGGAGTTGGGATAAGGCAACATGACTTTATTTTTGGGAGCGATGACATTTAATCAGGTTAGATGGTTACTGTTTTGTTTTGTTTCTATAATGGTTGAATTTCAAGCAGTGGGCGAAATCTAGTAATTAAAAATATGTCAGCAAAAAATTGCTTAAATCTGTACACTGGGTGGACTAAAACCTAAGATGGTTATCTTTGGTTCACCATTTTTGATACGTCATATTGAAACTCACGTTTAAAAGAAATTTTAAAAATTTTGAAACAAAAGTTAAAACTATTTTGGTATTTTTTTATTGAAACCTCACAAATGTTGCCACGCCACTATATATTAAGAGTTGAATAAAATTTCTGAAATAAAAATCACTATTATTATTCTTTGCTATCAAACATTCAACACATAGAACCCGGAAATGTTGCTGTCACACCGCGCTGTATACCGCTTAACATCATAAAATGAGTAACAAAAACTGATAAAAAAATAGTCTCAAAACTTTTTTTTATCAATTATTTAATACAATACCAGTTGGCTCTTTGAATGTCGCACGTTTGCTTGCCAACTATTTAGAGCACGGAGTTTTCTTTATTTTTAAAAATTATGAGACAATAGCGATGGAGCTGTATTGCCTTTATTTCGCTAACTAAATAAAATTAACATTTTCATAGAAGTAATTTTATCTGAATATTTAAAATTTAAGTCACGTTTTTGTTGATAAAAGTTGGTCATGCCACATGCGTACTGAGGCGACGCTAAAAAGAATTCTCGTACAGTATAATTCAAGCGGATCTGATACACAAAAAACAAAGAGTGCATAGTGAAAAATATACAATTGAAAAATGCAACTGTTCAAAAAGTCTTCCAGAAATTAATATTTAGGAATTAAAATATATCATTTTAATTCTTAATGCAAGTACAGCTTTCAAAATTTAGGCAAATTCAAGATTAATAGTGAATAGAAATAAAACTTTGCCTTAAGAATTTTTTTTACAATAAATAAAGTGTTTACTTGACATATAGCTTCAAGCTAAATAGCTAAAAGTCTAATAGCTGTAGTAGCTAAAGTTTTTTCATTAGTAAAAGAAGATTCGCCAAAAATTTGATATGGTCTTGCATAAAATTTTCTTCGAAATTTTTCAAATTCTTAATTTTTAGGCTTAAAACCAATTTGAGAAATCGACCAAAAAATGCCTTACTATCGGATTTAAGTAAAGTTACCGATAATTTAATAATAATAAAAACCGAAATGCAACAGAACAAAAGTAATCGCTGATAAATCTTCTGTAAGACTTTTGAGCAATTTTTGAAAAAATTCGATTAATTTTCAATAACATCAAAACCAAATCGACCACATCGAACTTAAAACTGTGTCAAAACCACCTAAACATGATTTTAAGCCAATCGTTATAATTTTTGTCTCATGTAATTCTAACAGAGACTTTTATGTCATGATATTTTTATCTAATGCGATTTTTGTATCATGAGATTTTTGTCTCATGACATTATTTCCCTACAGTCTACTTTTTATGACATCTACTAGCTGTTCAGTAGCCAGGCTGTTAGGCGAATAATGATTTATTTAACAACCCATTCTTAAAAAATCTTTCAAGTTGCTAGCAATAGTTCCAGAATATAATTTAACCTAAAAAAATTTTCTGTACTATCGCTGTTTAAATCCGGCATTAAGCTAAATATTATAAATCCAAAATTTAAATTTTTTTTTTAATGCAATAGGTTTTTATTGGCTATTCTCTGTGGAGTGATTACCAGCAAAGTTTTGCCATTTTTTCTCATGAGTACTTTCAAAGCACTTGGCGCCTATCAACGGATTCTAAGTATACACAGCGTTATTTCGGAAACTTTTTTATACGCGTACTAAATCGTTTTGCAATTCATATAATACTTGAGAATTTTCTGAAAGATCAACATTTGAAGGCCCAAAATTTCCATAAATGTACCTTCAATTCTTTGGCAATTAATTTTCAACATCTCAACTTATTTTAAATTACATCAAAGCGCACAAACTTTTAGTACATTTTTGTTCAACTTAAATTTTCTTTTATACTTTCATTAAGTCTTAACATTTCTCTTCACATAAATTTTTTACACAAAGTTAATTTTACTGTATTTTGACGCTAATTTTGACAAATGTCCTTGTCAAAATGCCATCATTAAGTATGCGGCAGAGGCAGCAGTGAATTTATTTTGCATTTTTATTTGCATTTTCATTTTTGTAGATGCCATCATCGCGTCTTCGGGTATTGGCCCTTTTTCTGCTTTCTCAACTGCAGCTCAACTGAGTTCTCGACTGCGCCCACTTTTGGTATTTCGAATTTCTTACACTTTCCCGCGTTGTATACGCCGCTGCCGCCGCCACCACCATTGGCCGTCATTAACGGATATGTTTGACGTGTTTTTGCAACATTTAGCGATTTCCTTCACATTTTCCGTGGTTACAATTTGTTCTTCTTCTGTTTTTGGCACACGCTGTGCTAAAATTTGATATTTTGTTTACTACACAATTTACCAGACGACGTCATAAATTATGCAAATATTCTTTCGAATTCTTTTTTTTCTTTCTTGAAGATGCATTTATATTTACGATATTTTAAATTTGTGCAATTTATGATTTTCATTTTCTGTCTCTTGGTATCTTTTCAGTTCGTAGACATTGGTATTGTGACATCGATTGAATCGAATCACAAGAATATCGACTCTGCACGCAAGGGTCAAGAGATTTGTATAAAGATCGATCCGATTCCCGGTGAATCACCAAAAATGTTTGGACGTCATTTTGAAGCGGACGACATGTTGATAAGCAAGGTGAGTAAACGTTTTAAATAATTAAAAAATATTTATACACAAATCTATAGATTTCGCAAATGTCTTGAATTGGATTGAAAAACTGTGCTTGTGCTACTACAAAACAGTATTTGAGAATTAAAAATATCAAATTAGAATTTTGGATAGTTATATAACATGTTTTGTGTTCAAAATGCCAATTTTGCACAAACGGATAAACACATAATCGAACAAATTGTGAATTAATCAGAGACTCTGACGACATTTTCAAATTCGTGAAAACAGTGACCGAATTTTTCTACTACGCGAATCATATCAGGGAAGTTAGTCCACAATTTTTGAATTTTTCGAAATTATTTGCTTGTGCTCATCTAATAGCGTTCTCTATAGCAAGGATGCGCAGCCCATAGTGCGTTTGGCTCTTCCAGCTCTTACATTAATAAAAACACATATTGAGCTCACTTTGAGCTCTTTCCGTTGTTCGAGCTAAATCATTTTGGACCGCAATCTTCACACGCATTTCGTTCCTGTAATATTTTCTTCAACGCATCGACTCGTTGAACTCTTGCCGATACTCAAGATTGGCAAAAATGAACTTTAATCGTTAGTCCGTTGTGAACTATAAATATATATATAAAGTCCTTATTCCGGATAGTCATATAATTTAGTCCTACACACCTATGTTCTATGACGTATGTCAAGCCCACAACTGTAGTACGCATTGTGGAATCCTTTAAGCATATTTTTTCATCTACCATTTAATCATTCACCATGAACATTGGAAAATTTGGGAAATTATTTTTAATTTCCTATGCGCTTTGAAAAATTTTTTGACAACTTCAAAGTTAGTAAAATTATAGCGCATTAATGGACTCTCGTATCATTTAAAATAGTGCTTCATTGGAAGAAAAGCAAATAATAGAATTCGTTAAACGCCTAAAAATAGCAAGCAATTAAATAAACTGCTATGCGCCTAAAAGAGCTGACAAAAAATATGTGCAGCAGCTTATTTAATTACGTTAATGCGATTATGATATACAACGGCGGCGACACGATGTCGTTCAGTCAACACAATGTTAGGACGAGTAGACCAGCGCTAATATACAATGGGCGGGGGAGAAGGAGAGTAGGTGTGTTTCAAGGAAAACGTTTCCCAACAGGATACTTACTGGCCACTTTATGACGTAGATACTTGCTAAACACAATATGCGAATACCATATGAATGAAACGGCTGCGTTATGCTTTCAATTGAAAATTTAATTCGCAAATTATGCGCCCATATTCCTGTTAGCTCTCTAACTGCCTCCCCCTCACTCGCTCACCACTCATATTCATTGATAGAAACATAAAAGAGTCAACGTCTATGAAAAAAAAATGTACTCTTAATCTAACGAACTGCACGCCGCGCGTTCTATGTAAAGCACTTAAGTCACTAACCCACATCACTCTCACTACCAGTACCAGTACCAGTACCCAATTCCATGGTGGGCGTTTTAACACAGCAGGTGATTTCACACTTTGAGAAGTTGGGTTGGAAATCCCACTGAGCATCTAGTATGATGACATTATCGCTAATATACCACAGAGCAATTGATGACGCATGAACTGGTATGGGCCAGTAAGGCGGCAGCACACGCTCATGCGGCCAAAACCAATATAAGACATTCACCAGGGAGCTGTCATGCGGTTTCTACATGAATTTGTTAATGTTCCTGACACATGCGAATGAACGCATGACACTTTCTCATGCGAGCAATACCAATATGATCTAAGTTTCTGAAATTTTGCACTCAGGCACAAGTGCGCAATTTAATTGGAATTGACCAAGAAAATGCAATTAATAGTAAAATTTTACTTCTGCAAAGAACTTTTAGATAAAATAAAAGCAATTAAGAGTGTTATGTGTAGGCTTGCAAGGCTCGCAAACTACAGCTACTGGTGGAAGAGGTGCTCTCCTGTGCTTTATGTAAAAGTATCCAGCATTCGTTTGTTTCTTTAAATGCCGTGATTTATTTGGTAAAGTGAAAACTTTACTTGTAGAAAATGTGCCGCTCCCACTATTATATACCCGCCCATGTTGTACAGGGTGTTTTTTTTAGAGGTTTGTTTTTCGAATAGAGATAAAACTGGCATTTTATGGTCAAATCTGGCAACTCTAATGTCATTTATGTTCAGTTTGGTTTGCCATTTCATCATGAACAGGTTGACAAAAGAACAACGCTTGCAAATCGTGCAAATTTATTTCGAAAATAATGGTTCAGTTCGCGAAGTTTACCGCAAGCTCCGTCCATTTTATGGTCTACATAATCGTCCAAAAGAGCAATTAATTCGGTTAACCATGGATCGTTTTCGCACTACGTTTACTCTATGTGATAATACGCATCCGCAGAGACGTCGAACAGTGCGCACCGAAGAAACAATTGCCGCTGTAGAGCAAAATGTTGAAGAGGACCCGAATGAATCGATTCGCCACCGTGCACAGCAATTGGAGCTTTGTCCATCAACTTTATGGAAGATTTTGCGCAAAGATCTTGGCTTGCGACCTTACAAGATCTAGCTTGTGCAAGAATTAAAGCCGCGAGACCATGCAATGCGTCGTGATTTTGGTGTATGGGCCGAAAATGAGATTGATCTCGATGCTGATTTTCATCGCAAAATTTTGTTCAGTGATGAGGCTCATTTTTGGTTGAATGGCTACGTCAACAAGCGAAATTGCCGCATTTGGAGTGAAGAGAATCCACATGAGACCCTTGAGACGCCATTACATCCACAAAAACTGACCGTTTGGTGTGCTCTATGGGCTGGTGGAGTCATTGGGCCATACTTCTTCCAAAATAATGCTGGAGAGTCAGTTACCGTTAATGGAGACCGGTATAGAGCCATGATAACCGACTATTTTGTTCCCGAATTGGATGGCATGAATGTGGATGAGTTGTGGTTCCAACAAGACGGCGCTACATGCCACACAGCGCACGTCACAATCGATTTATTGAAGGAAACATTCGATGAGCACATAATTTCGCGGAATGGACCTGTCAATTGGCCACCAAGATCGTGTGATTTGACACCATTGGATTATTTTCTTTGGGGATATGTGAAGTCGCTCGTCTACGCCAACAAACCAGAAACGTTAGGGGACTTGGAAGCCAACATTCGTGGCGTTATTGCCGACATACGGCCCCATATGCTCGAAAAAGTGGTTCAAAATTGGACCTGTAGAATTGGCTTTATTCGAGCCAGCCGCGGCGGCCACATGCCCGAAATCATATTTAAACATTAATGGCATAAAATTATCCTTCCAATAAAGCCAAATTGATGGACATTAAAACGATTTTCTTGTGTTTTATTTCAATTCGAAGCTCTATACCTCTAAAAAAAAACACCCTTTATAAAAAATGTACCGAGTCTCTTAACATTAGCTTCCTCAATGTAGCATTCAGCTTGTTGGTATGGAAGCCAATTTAAAATATCATTTACTTAAATACCGCTATAACGATCTTAAGCTTTTGCTTGTGTGGGAGATGCCACGTCCTATTGTCAAAATCTGTCTGTTTTTGTTCAGTACCTATGGAAACCATTCCCAGTCATTGCATGTGATTTGGTTGCATTACCTGAAATGAGTCAGTATAGCATTTTAATGTTCTTTTTAGTAGCTGGCACGCCCTATTGTTAAAATTCGTTTACAATTGATTATGTGGCTAGATTTTATCAACTTAACTCGCTTCATTTTCCCGTAATTTTGATTGCCACAGACAGACGGTGTTGTTTCTTCCATTTTGCGACGGTTTTTTGTATTTTGTTGTCTAAAGGATAACAAATGCCTCGTTATCAAAACCTTGTGGGTATATTATGAGCATTTACCTGTGTGTAAAAAGAATTAAGGATTGTTAAATAAAACGAAATTATTTATTGATCAAAATTTATGTATTTTCAATTCGCTTGCCATACAACTACGCCAGCGTTTGATCCTGCCCTCCATAAATTTTTCGTAGGCTGATTGAGAAATAGCCTACAGCTTCTTCAGGGAATTTGTTATATTTAGGTTTCGGCTGGTTTTCGAGGCGCCATTCCGAACACTGTTGTCTCGCCGTCAGTTCTTATGCCTTTCATGAAAGTGAGGTTCGTAAAAGGCCGTATATATCTTGAAAACCTAACCATAAAAAAAAGTTTCATGCTTAGTGGGGCAAAATACATAAGAAAAGTAAAATTAGCATTGTCCTCTCCCCCTATTGTGGCGCCCACTGTTATTAAAGTGAAACCTGACATTTTGCTTTTGCAGGTGACCTGCCTTAACATTTCAATTCATGGAAGCATAAAATTGGAAAATTCTTTATGACAGCAATAAAGTTAAATTTTACTGCGCTTAATTTTTGTTATGACTTACAAAGGAATAAAAAAAAACAACAACAAAAAGAACTCTCTTCAAGGATTCTTTTTATATCCAACTCAAATTGTCTATTTTTATAACCACTCAGCCCATATAATTCATTTAGCCATTTTCACATCAAGTAGTTAAATGCCGCCTCTCTTTCGCGCTGTTCCACTTATTTGCTGTACTCATCATTTACACTGCGTCACTGTACCTGCACCCTAGTTGTTCTTCATTTTATCCCATTTAGTATATTTTTTGCTGACGTCATTAGTTACCTTCTACCTTCATGTAGAGTGCACTGACATGTGCTGCTTCTTCATTGTTGACGCTGCTGCCCTGCTCCACTCTATATTTCATACATTTCTTTCTTTATGCTTTATTGTGCACCCGGTATGTATTGACCTACTTTTTGATTTTGACCCGATTTTAAATTCTCCCTTGCTGTAGTTGTTGATGACGTCATTGCTGTTGGCTATTTGGTACAGTAGTTGCCGGTTGTAATTTAATTTTTACTGGCAATAATTCTATGAGAATTGCCCATGGCAAAATGTCATATTTTCATGAAAAGAATTTTCAATTTCAGTTAAGATACTCGCTAGACATTGTCACAATTTCTTTTTACATAAAATAAATTTGAATGAAAACTATATGGACGGAAATTTTTAAATTGAATTATGAGCCTTATAAGACAAGTGGCTAAGGTGTTTCAACTGCGCCGCCAATGCAAATCCTCACGAATTTATTTATTTATATTTACTTTATGTCTACGCGTGCGTCTGGGTTTTTACGCCAAATTAAAAAAAAAACCGACTTTACACTCAGAAAAATTAGGTTTTCCAGAATTCAATGGACTTAGAACCTTTTTCACTTCAATAAAACAAAATTGTGAAATAACTTAGTCTGGCAACCTGAAAAGTATAAATCGTATGGGTTGCTTGAATCGAAATCCATCTTGTCTTGTTATTGCGTTAAAATGTTAAATTTTTAAAAAGCAAAAAGAGAATACACAACCTGTTACTTTTTAGCTTTTTTTCATTTAACAACACCTGAGCATTATTGTTGGCTAGTCTCGTTAAAATTGGTCGCATTTAGAATCCACCTTGGTACAAAACTGTTGAGTTTGCACTATCTGAACGCAAATCATTACCTTGTAAAAATCACCGATTTGCAAGCGTTTTTTAAATCCAAACCAAGACAATTATTCATCCAGTCTTTATGTGCATCTCCCGCCTGAACAAGTAGCGCCATCTGCCGACATTATATATCATTGAAAAGTATTACTTTCTTTTTTTCAACGCGCTCAAGTTTGCTACGTACGCCAATTTCTAGCGAAAAATCAATTATGTCATTAACATTATTTAAGAAAGGTTAATGAAAGGTTAGTAGAAAGATTTCTTTGATATCATTTTTACAAAGCAAAGAGTTTTAGTATGAACTTGCAAAATCCCATTTTGTTGAGTGCAGATAAGGATACAGACAGGCGCTTTTTCACTTCAAAATGTGCCATCATAACTTCTGATAAATGCTATACAAACATAGATGTCCATATCCATTACAATTCATGAGCACTCCTGTCAATAAAAATTTTAATTTTTCTTTTATGAGATGCATTAAAATAAAAGTAAAACTTGGCAAAAATATTTCATTGTTTTGGAAAAAATGAATGCATTAAGTCTGCAAACAATGCGTTGCTGCACTTCATGCATGGAACGGGTAGACAATCGCCATCATAAAAAATCTCAATTAAAATTTTGCCGCATTTAAAAAAAAATATTTTTTTATTTTGTTTATTTTTAAAATATTCGTTTAAGCCAACAGCAATAAATTATTTTATTGAATTTTTTAATTGATATGCGCCGTACATCGTTTGGCGTCTGTTGGCTGTCATACAACAACGACAGTTTGTCAGTCCAATGTGCGCCTGCGCAAAAGCGCATTGTATTTATTTTTATAGCGCTGCCAAAAGATGGCGTTGACAAAAAGTCATAGCCACCAAGGCATTTTGTGCACGGCACGTATGAAAACAAAATTTTTTTTCGCTCATTTTAATACAAAAACTGTGTGCAAGATAGGACTTGATTTGAAAAAAAACTTAAATTTTTTTCTTTTATCTTACAGATCTCCCGCCAGAGTATTGATGCCTGCAAGGACTACTTCCGTGATGATTTAATTAAGGCTGATTGGTCACTAATGGTTGAACTGAAGAAACTTTTTGAAATATTGTAAACTGCTTGCTGCTGTTGAAAACTTTGTAACGCGTTGTTAGAGTTACCTTTTTTTTACGTTACCCTGCTCGGTCAATATTATTTGAAATATTTAAATTTTACAGCACTGCTGACCGCTGGCACCCTTACCCTATTTAAAGTGTTTTGTTTTCGCTTTAGTTTTCTATGATTTTTTTATTTTTGTTTTTAATTTTTCAATTGTTTTTTAAAAAAACCTTAATTTATTTCGCGCTACAAACACTTTTTTACTTTTTTGAATAATAATAAATCCAATGCAATGTTTTTTTTATCATATTTGTAAAAAAACTTTTTCCTTCTCCAATCTGAAATTGCAGTAGTTGTACTTTTTTTTACTTGTCGCACGTACTCGTACATAAATACGATAAAATATTAACATTATACTTTAGAGTTTATTCTTAAAAAAAATTTACTATAACAATTTTACATAAAAAAATTAAGATGTTACAAAAATAAATGTACAATGAATTTTGAAATCAAGATAAACAAATAAATAAGTTGATAAAAAAGTGCAAAAAATTATAAAATAATAATCTTAATAGTTTTTTCTTTAGTCTTGGAAGTTTGTGAACTGCGTGAATATTAAAAGTAAATGTGTGCAAAAAACTTTGAAACTTTGCAGTGTTTACATTAGGATGTTTCAAATACTCGTATGTAAATATATGCTAAAAATTATGAGGTGCAAAAACCTCACATAGACCGACAGGGTGCATAGTGCTACCACGAACTCCCGTCTGGTTGCAGAAGATTATTGGCTTGGTTACATGGGTGTCAATTTTTCAAGCAACTTTTTTATTTATTTAGGTACTGGTGGGGTTCGATATCTCATTTATGGAATTGACCGTTGCCTGTTCTGACAGTAGTCTGACAATTGCATAGCAGATGTTCAAACTTGCCTTTGTGGGTTCGCGTCAGTTTCGACACCATGTCAACCCAGTGATGGCATTTAAACTTCTCGAAAAATTACTGCATTTAGATTTGGAATGTGGTTATTTTATCTGCTTTTCCAAAAAATAGCACACACAAAAAGGATATTTTCATCTATCTAAGTGAAATAATTCAATGTGATATAAAGACATTGTTTGAATATTAGGGAAATTAGTCAATATAAAGAAAAAAAGTTTATCTCAAAAGTACACAGTGCGGCAACTAGCTTCCGGGACGAAGCCTTAGCTCAGCAACTAGATATCTGTTGGAGTTTTGTGACATTTCATTCATCAGTCCAATTTCTTCACGTGTTGAAATATACTTAATTATGAATCAATGCGCTGTTCCACTCAAAACTTGTCACAACAGCAACAGAAATGTTCAAAATGATGCAAAAAGTTTATAGGAGTTATTGTCTATCACGGTCAAAATTTTTTGATTGAAAAAAATTATTTTTGCAAGGCAGGCAAACGCTGAAGGACAATGCCAAAAAAACTCGAAAAGTTCCGTCAAAATTCAATATATATAGCAAATGCTTTTTATATACCGCGTATTCATCCTAACTAACTAGTAAAACTGCTACTGATGATTTCTATTTAGAAGTTTAACACCGATGGTCAGAACTCATTGAGTTCACCAGAATATGCAAGTCAATGTATTGATCATTCATCGTATTCATCTTATTTAGCACCATGTGACTTCGCACTATTTCCAAAAATGAAAATAAAGCTGAAGAGATGTGTTTTCGAAACAGTGTTCTCAAATGAGCTCGAGAGGGTATTTGTATCAAAATCGAGCCGCTGCAGAAGTGCATTGAATCGTATGGAAAATATCTTAAACAAAGAAAAGGACATTTGAAAAAAAATGTTTCGTTTCATTCAACATCTAACTTCATTCCCGGAATATAATTGCCAAACTGTATATATTGAAAATGTGCTGAAAACTCTCTGTGTGTGCTTGAAATTATTCGATGTAACACTAACTTAAATAAAAGTGTATAAGATTACTGCTTGAAATGTATGCCAAATGATAGAACTCGAAAACCTTGTATAGAATATATTGGGTTGCTTTGACGAATCTTGTCCTCAACATGGGTTGCCAATCGTTTTTTGGGCTATATTTTCTTAAATGGGGGCAAACTATGTATGAGACAGGGCTTGACAAGACAAACCTATAATTTCTATTTAGTATCTTCGAGCTCTATCATTTCTCTATCAATTGGAACATGAAAATAGGCCAAAACTCGAGCATATTTGGACATTGGCAAGGAAAGCCTGGTTAGTTAGTTTCACCAAAATACATCTTTATCTGCGACGTGTATCACTCGAGCGGACTGGGCTTTCCGCCTATTTGTTCGCATCAAATTGAAGGCTCAATAGGAACTATGTAAATGCATTGGATCGAGTTGTGAAAAAAAAAATTGTATCTTACACCAAATCTTAAGCCGCAAATACATGTGCTAAATTATACTCAGTTTTAATACCCCTATTACGTACTGCAACTACGTACTCATTTTAGTTGCGTTGATGCAAAACCTACTATCCGACCAAAAATGTGAAGGAAACTTTTTGACACATCTGAATTCTTTTCACCTCCAGCAAAGAGAACGCTTAAAAATTCAGTCATTTGAGTTGATCAGCTGAAAAAATGTTCATATTATTTCAATTTTCTGTGGGAATGTAACTTTTTTTTTAAATTAATACAAAAAAATCTGAAGTATATATTGCTGTTTTCAAGTACTCAGCAGCTTATGCAACTGGGCACCGAATTTTGTATGTAATTCGAGAAATGTATGTGCCAAAAAATTTAAATTGCCAGTATTTATGACCAACTTTTGTATGAAGTGCTCACTCACACTGTGCTTCGTAACAATTGCATTGAAATTTTCATACATATGATATATTCCTTTTCCACTACGTCTATACGATTGGTCAGTTAAAGCCCTTCGCCAGCAACTAAGTACTTTCCAAACTGCCTTAATTTAAAGTTTTAATTAAATGAAAAGTTGTACTGCCAAAATCAGAACTTTTGTATTTAAAACAGCCTTGGGCAGTTCATACGAGTAAAACTTTGTTGTTTTATTTTTGTTCAATGAAAACTTAAAATAGCTGCATTTTCTCTTGACCCAAATTTCAATGGGGCTTTATTTGATGTTGTCAAAAAGTCCAACAAACATAGAATGCTAAAATTCAACTTGCAATGACGTCATTGCTGTGTAAGCATTTTATACAATGCAACCAAAACTGAAAAAAAAAGCACACGAAATTTACTGCAATCGCATAGAAAGATTAAACCCGGCGAATAACCTATCTCAAGGATGTTGACCTAAATGTCCTGCGTACTAACTCGCAACGGCAAATACCAAAGACAGCAGGCAACAGCACTGCACAATTGCAAGCACAGTAATTCATGGAGCTGCTTCCATTAAAAAAAAAAAGCTGAATAACTTTTCATTCATCTTTATGAGGCGAAATGGGTGGTGTGTGATGCAGTTTCTGGCTGTTGCGACTGTCTACGTTGCACAAAACTGAATGGAAGTATCTACCCTTTTGCTTAACTTCCTTCTAACTGTAAAATGTGGCAAGCAGAATTGCTGTTTTCTTTTCTTTTGTGAATAAACTGCTGGGGATATATAACTTTAATGTGGTATATAATGTTAGTGCATACTGGAAAGTAGGCCGTATTGAAGGCATTGAACCTTGGCTGCTTGTTTTGCACACAAGAAAATGCTAAGGCGCCGGTTTTTTGGGAATAACTTAATTTTGTATAGAGATGTAGTTTAATTGGCTCGTGCATTTTTGGAACAAAACTTAATTATGTAAAAATTATGTTCACTACCTTACGACACATAAACTCATATTAAATATGAAATTACAAATTCTATCGTATAACGAATATCCTTTGTCTATCGCTACTGTTCATATCTATGACGTTAATACAACGCAGTACAGCATTTTTAGTTGTACTATAACACTAATGCTATGTGCTTGCATCACAAGAATATACGAATATACGCAACAAGGACACGTTGCTTTGCACGTACCGGTTGTTAACATTTATTATAAAATAGCAAATGAAAAAAAAAAAGAAAATTCACAGCGTCCCCGATGGCATGCTGCTGCTTGAACTTTTGCTCCAATTTTATGTTACTCAAAAATGAAGCCATCTCAATGTGCGTCAATGGTGCTGATGTCCTTGTTGTTGCAAGTTATGAATGCACTCAGTTTAGAGAAAAAACAAAATGACAACAGTTTTGGCACCAAGGATAATTGCTCTAAAAATAGCTGCAACTGAATATTCTTGCCAAGGATAATTCGTTTTTTTTTTTTTTTTGACAATCTATAATTGGTGGTTTTTAGGTAAATGCCTGATTTTACTAATTACTGAGGATATCTTTTTCAACCCTGACCAAACAGAGAGTGTACTCTTATACCGAGTGTTTTTTGTTATTTTGAATTGACTATGGCTATAAAACCGGAACCTTTTTTTGTCATTTCTTTCCTTGAAATTTTGTGAGTATCGCAAATTCGGCAATCAGCTAGGATTTTAGTCTAGGCCTTGTTTTTATTATCAGAGCGTTCAGAAAACGACTGCCATAAGCCGAATTTTTTGTTAGCGTAAGCAAATTTTTTCGCGTTTTCTGTTTTTGGGTCTCATTATGACTGTACTAGCAATTCGCCTAAGGTTTAAGAGAAGTTTCTTTTAGAGCTAATGAAAAAATTTACCCTTAACCCCACTTGTCTTAATCCGACTCAAGCTCTTTGTTTATCTTGCTACAGATATAGAGTCAATGACCAAATTGAAACATTTCAATTTCGCCACTGTTTCTTATCGTTCTATCGCTTATCATCGACAAGACAGTGGGTTCGTACGTAAATGCATTAATGCGGCAGTACTGCAGCACAGTCAAAAACAAAGCGTTCGTAAAAGCAAAATGTTTGACATCACTGTCTTACGTCAAGCGTTTTTTCAGTGCAAATGTTGGCATCACTACCGCAAATTTCTGTTATGACAGAACATTACATTTGCTGATGCAATGGGTACAAGAATGGGGAATGCAGATTTGTATGTTTTTAATATTAATTATTATTTTTATTATTATAAATGGCTTATAAGCACAAAATATGTTACATCAAAGTAAACTAGTTTACACTATAAATGTATAAATGTGATGAGAGGTAACTTTCCTTGTGTATTCTTTTCTGATAAATTTAAAAATCAAAGTTTTGTTTCTAGAAAACTTTTTCATATATATAAATATATCCATCTTTTCGACTTTTTCACTTTAAAAATCATATCTCGAGCTGGAAATGCCCAATTTAGTCAAATCTTAAATTTTAAAACATCTCGAATTTTTTCAATACTACGCGGTGTTTTTGGGACTTTTTCGATATCTTTTACTATATTCGAGAAATTGCTTCACAGGCACGCATACTTCTCATACAAATAAAACACTTAAAACGCTAGTCTGGTAATGCGACTAAATATCTTACGAATATCACAAATTTTTTTTGAAAAGTGTGGATGAAAATGGCGTGACATCTGATATTCAAGCAAAATACCCCCACATCAAAACGATATACTGAGAGAGGTTATTTAAAGTAATGCAACCAAATTCCATGCAAACAGTAAAAAAATTTCATACTCTCTTTTGTGCTTTATCTTTTCACGAAACTTGCGCCTCCATAAAACCGTTTCAGCATGCGCGATCAGCAAGAGTCTTCAATACTTTCGCGATTCGCGTATTTCCTGCTATTGCGATCGTTTGAAAGGCCGCGATGATTTAGAAAGGCCGCGTTTTCTGTTATCCTGAGGGTTCAACTTAAATGCTTCGCAGACTTCAGTTGATGATTTCTGGTGTGCCGAATCTAATTTCAACTTCGACGCTTAATTTGATTGAAATTGGATCTAGACGGCATTTAGTAAGCAATTCGATAGTAGAGCTGATTCTACGCCATCAAATTGTCAGAATCCTTCGGCGAAGACAATTACTGGTGAACACTTCTAAGTGTACATGAGCATACACTTAAAAATGTAGTTTCACTTCAGGGGTTTGTTCCTATCACAAACTCTTCCATTATTAACGTTTGCTATTTTCTTAGCATTTCCTTTTCTAGTGCTTAAGCTATCAAATCCCAAGTTTAAGCTGTGTAGTTAATTTTCCCACACAAAAGTTTCTTATTTCCTCTTCTTTTTCGTTTTTATCTATACCGATTACTTTAAAAAATGCTTACAGAAGCTGACAAAAATCTCTTCCTCTGCTGTTGCCTTAAGTCTTCCCACCGAAAATCTCATAAAGACCCATAATAGCTTCTCATTAGTCACAGCCAAATTCAACTTCATTAGAAAGCAACAGCAACGTGAGTAGCAAATCCACAAAAATGTTTTTTCGTCTTTCTCTTTTTTTTTTGGTTTTATCTAAAACCCTTACATCTTTTTATGTTAACCAATAAACCATTCATCATTTATAAAGGTCGGAGACCTGGTACACACACACACATGCAGTCGATTACCACAATGAATCCCTGACCCAGTTTTACTCTGCCCCTTCAACAATTTCAACTGACTGCATCATCAACATCAATGGATGGGAAGATTCATTCTGTATCCTGTCGCCATAAAACACAGACACACACGCAATCAATTGTGTGTGTATATCCTTGCGTTAGACACATTCACACTGTCAGATAGCCGCACACACGAATCGTTAGATGAACAAAGCGAGGTTCTATTTTTAGCCCGGGAAATCAAAGTTTGTGTTGCCTCTTACTGCCATTTTGTGTTATTTTTAGCAGCGTCCGTTTAAGTCCATGGTGGCAGTGTTGCCATGTGAGTACTTTTTGTGTGTACTTTGTGTGTGTGTGTGTGTGTGTGTATAACTATGTTAATATTTATTTATGCCACTCAACATTTAAGTTAGATGGTCCCCAGTGTGTAATAAGAAACTGAAGGAGGAGAAGTCCTTAAAGGGCAAGTTACGTTATAACAACATTATTTAGGACTTTCATGTCCATGCTGTGCAAATATGTTGTTGTTTTTTTGGTTTTACTGATGCTTGGACATAGACTAAAGCAGTTTTGTCCATTGTCAAAGACCAAAGGGAAATTTCTTTCAAATTTAATGGAAAAAATGGAACAAAATTAAATAAAAACATTTCTTTCAAAAAAACATTATTTTCGTTGAGAAATACCAATTTTTTTTTTTGTATAGTAAAATTCACAAAAATGTGAAACCCCCTAATAAAATTTATTTTTTGTGATACCAATTTTTTTTTAAATTTTGTATCATTTTAAATTTTATTTTTTTAGCTCAAATGACTGCCCATAGTTTCGAAACATTTTTCGTTTCATTCCACGCTCTAACAAAATCCTTCTACAACAGAAAATGTACACAGTCCTTTTGCAATGTCCTTGCATATTCTGTTCATTCATTGATTTTTCTCTTGTGTTGAGAAACCTCATTGAACTGCTGTTGAATGACGCCATCAATGGGAGAGCAAGACAAAAAAAGACCACGTTCCACATACTAACCACACTTCATTCACGAGCTGTGCTGCAATTGTGGAACTGGGTCAGGTGGTGTCTCTTTGGCTTCAAATGATGAGGTGGCCCCCACTGCTTGGCAACAGTCACTAAGTTGCTTCTTCTTCTCTGTGCTGTGCTGTGCTGTGTTGTATTTTTTCTTAGGGGTGGTTGGATTTTCTTGTTTTTGTTATAGGGGTTGTTTGGCTTGACTATGGATTGAGTCATCAGCAAGCAGCAGCAACAGTCGTTAACTCAAAAGGAACATGCTCTCTCTTGGGAGAGAACTTTTGCTACGGAGCTGCTTTTGGTAGTGTACACTGGGCCTTATCGTAAACGAATTTAATTTTTTGTGAAGTTGAGTTATTTAATATTTTCAGAGCGTCACTTTTCTTCGCTGACAGGGTTAGCTATATTTGCACATTAAATGAGAAGAAATAAAATTATAAATTTATTCGCGATGCAAACAAACATTTCAAGTCCAAAGGTTCACAGGTGCACAAAAAATCAACGATATACTTAAAGGGTGAGCCACCACTTATTTCGTTTTTAAATTATGCACTATAAAATAAACACCATTCAATGTTTTAAAGAAATTTTTCATCATTAAAATAAGTTAATTTTGTGATAATTTGTTCGAAAGAATTTTTTAAAATTCCCAAAAATGTTGAAAAAATCATGAACGTATCACGTAACCAACATAATTCAGTATCCATTGTCTTTCATAGTAGGAGCGCTTAAAGGTCTTATATTATTATTTAAGTGGTATATATCCGGTTTTTTGAGGAGTCGCGGCAAAGGTGATTGATATATGCACAAGTGTCCACCGTGGCTAGCAAAGCCGGTGTTGGTTATACTAAGGATTTATAGCAAGCTGAAAGCCATGGCCAAAGACCTTACAGTTAACCGAATTTTGTGCAAAGGGAGTCGTAACGTCCAATGCTCATGCAGCCATTAGTAGCTCACTGCATGACAGTCAAGTTCTTAATGTAGATCGCTATGTTAATAGTGCGGTCGAAAAAGAGCCAGATACCTGCATATCAAAAAGCCTTAACATACGTTTGAAATTCTCATGTAACTGGACGCAGTACCGACATTTTAAAAGTTCGAAAAAAATTAGTTTTTGAAACTTACAGAATCTAGGAAGATAGATTGAAGTCAGAAACTATAGATTTATATCAACATATAGTTCAAAGGATGAAAATGGACCTATTATTAAGAAATATGTATTGTAGCTATGTTGCATCAAATTTGCCGCCGAAACAGCAACCATATATAAGTAGAGTATGACGTAACACGAATTTAAAATGCTCTACAAGACTAAGCCTATAAGTGGAAAGAAGGAAATGTACTTTCGTCTATGTATGATGTTTTGTTAAAGTAAAGTCAAAGAAGAATCTTTAAGATAAATAACAAAATGTTTTGGTCCTACTGTATTTCATCACTGAATTTATGACTTAGTATTCACTTTAAAGTTAAATTTTAACTTCTTATACAATAGCAATATTTAAACTACGTATTTCAAAATAAATACTTGAGCATCTTACATAGTTAACGATCAGAATTGGATGATATGTGGTTACGTTGAGGTGACAAATAGGAGCGCCAAGGGATGCCGATAGCTCCCATTCTGAGGAGAGCCTGCTATCACAGCAAGCGCTATAAAATGCCTCATACGAGCACCAGACTCTACGTGTGTCCAACACTGCTGACGGCTGATCTAAGGAGAATTTTTCTCAAAAGCTATAGCTCCCTAAAGCAATGATCGGCAGAGCGCAAATATCAAATATTTTCTTACGCTCAAAAGGGAGAGAAATGACATAGCTGCAAGCACTGAGAAAAATTCTTGCTCTTTTTACTGTTTACTTTGCATGTGATTTCTTATCACAGGGCTTGAATTTAAGCTATAAAATGCTTTTCTATTTGAAGTTTATTAACTACTCCTAAAAATTGCTTATAGATTAAGCATCAAGCAAAAAAAAAAAATTTCGGCAAAAAAATTATTAATTTTGCCATTTGATTTCAAGTGTTTTAGCAGTGCATTAACGAAACAACCAGCTTAGTTTGTAGTTTCCTTGCTCTCGCTTAATCTCTTCGTTTGCTCGTGAGAATAGGGGTGCCGATCATTGCCCTAAAGCTGTAAACTTAGGGGACAGCGAGGCACACCAATCAGATGAACTGAGTGTGCCACTTTCCAAAACATTGCATATTCCACTCGCCAGACGTAGCCTATAGGTGAGCAAAGCCAGTTTTTTTTACTACGAGCCCAAGCTTTATATTCAAATAATGGTAAATGATATTTGGACACACATGGTTAAAGTATCTGGCAGGCAAAAGAAGCGACTCAATTTCCATTAGATTAGCTCTCTGTTTTAATAATTTTGACTGTTGATATCTTACGATCAGAACTGTTAGATTTGATAAAATTTCAATATTCTTAGTTTTCGAAAAACCTTTAAATAAGTGCGCTAGATGGCCTTAAATAATCGCGACCATAAAAGGACAACACTGTGTATGTTCATTTGTACCCGTTTAAATATTTGGGTATACATCATGGTTATTTATTCATTGATTGACTGAGCGCCATTTCGTTCTTGTCCTCGTCATTCTTCAAATGCAAAAAAGGCAGCAATGCTATTTTTAACTTTGGTGGAGCATCATTTTATTTTTTGTGTTCTGTTCCAAGCTGTAAAAATGGTAATTTCCGCTGTTGAACATCACTAAATAAGATTTTGAGACAATTTCCTATATCCTATAACGGATTAAAAATTCATTTTGAATTTCAAAATGTCAGCTGAATTTCTCGTGCCTTTTCAAAATTTCATGTGGCAGCAACATGATATAAATGAATTATGAAATATACTGATGTTGTTGCAAAATGAAAGGATGAATGTTAGAGTTCAAATAGAGAATAACTTGGGATATTTAAAGATTTGAAACACTTACGATGGTTAAATTTTGAAACATTTTATTGGGTTTAAATATTTTGTTTAAAAAAAATAAAAAAAATTTTATGTGGATATCAAGAAATTAACTTTTTTTGATAAAAAATTTTATCACATCGTATGATTACCTTACAAGCCATAATATCTTTAATTTTTATTAAAGGATTATTTTATCATATTCATGTTCATTTCTTATTTCTATATTTTTTTAGTGGCCAAAAACAAAACATTTAATATGCACAACTTGTCGTATGAGTAACCACCAATTCATTGCGGGTTTCTTTAGTTTTATAGTTTCATTTATTTTGTGTACATTTGTGGGTACAAACTTTAGAATTTAACAACTGAATTTTTTTTTAAATAATTAAAGCTAACGCTTTATTCCTGTCCAGTTGCCAGTTGAAGTGCTGACCTATTTTTCTTAATTTAAAGCATATTTTTGTATGCATGACGATTATTATGAACTTTCGCATACGAATTTGTTGTTGTTGCCAAAATAAAAATAGACCTTTAAATGGTAAAGTGGTTGTTCTAAGTTCTAAAAATAGTTTAAGCAAATTTAAATGTCACCACGAACATATGTGCACTTAGAAAAATATTTTTAGAGAAACGGAAGCCTTTAAGCAATTCAAACAAAATAATTGTGATGAAAGTAATCAATTACCGGTGAACGTTGGCGCAAAAAGTTTACACAACTTAGCACTTTCTTTAGTATAATGCAGTGATGAAAAATTTATGAGACTTTGCAATCTAAAAAATTCATTTCACGGAAACATATCCTCCACTAAGCAACATACATTTTTGAGTAAAGTTTTGAGTGGAGTCTGATATCTGATATAGACGCAGAATAATAATTATAAATAAGGCATAGGTTTAGCTACTTCAGCTTGTAGCCTTTTTAGCTAAAGTGAAAAATTGTGATTGTTATTTTTCGAATGCACATTATTGTTTCAATTGCATAGTCTCATAAATAAATCATTTATACAGAAAACTTCAAGCTCCACTACTGACAGTGGTCTAGCTCTTTTCTTTTCTTTCCTCTTTTTTTTTTGGAGTGTAAACACAATATTTTGTTTGCTTGTATGTGTGTGTGTCTACTTAAATAGAGTTATTGTTTTTGTTGCATGCCAAAATGTTCTTTGTATGTGGAATTTTGTAAACAATTTGCATACCAAATGATTCTTAGAATTTCGGTTGTGTGCGTGAGTTAGGGTTTTTATTGTAGTTTTTGTTAACTAACGCTCACAGGATATTTTGTTAGTTTTTAGAAGTTTTTTGAATTCGCAGTGTGACGTCAATTGCTTGTACGTGCGTGTGAGTGTTGTGTGTTGATATTTTAAGTTAAAATTTTATTTGCACTTTAAAATGTGTAGTTTTTTTTTCAAAATTTGCTATTTACATTTTTTCAGATCCAAGTTTTTTGTGCCTCCTCGGCAGGTCTGCATTAAAGTATTGAGTTTCAGCGAATCGCATATATATATAGAATATAAGAGAAATTTCATAAGCAATCATTTAATGTTCAAATATTCACTTATTTCACATAGCTATCGGTGATAAATCGAAACTTTAAAACGTTTGAGTACCAGGGACTATATTTCAAATGAGGTATGTAATGTATTAATTGAAACCATAATGCGATTCTGGAAATAGTCAGACCTTGGTAACGTTTCTCTCACTTTTGACAAGTAATCTATTTTGTACTATTTCTTATGCAATGATTACGCTTTAACAGATCTGCATACTATATGTATGTCACTAATTTTAAACATTTTTTTTTTATTTTTAAAAAATATTTCTTAATATATCTTCCACATAACCTTTTTTCTGATTTATTTTATCTCTTCAATAACAGATGTTTTTTATTTGAAGAATACCATAGACGTACATGTGTCTGTGTAGATGCTTACCACATTTTTTTGTCTAAATATCCACTTGATAATTTAATATATAATGATTTAATGAAATCGGCAAATATTATTCAGCATATTTCAATATTTTGATATCTTCATAATGCAATGATATACTACTCATTGAAAATATTTTTATTCAAAATTTTACACAAAGGTCGAATCGCATCAAAATACTTTCGAATTTAATTCACAAACTATATTTGCTACATGCGAAAAACACTTTCAAGGTAAAATTCAGCTCATTAAATTGAAATTGAAATATTTTAGGAAAAATCCCCAAACAATCATTGAGAAGGCCCCAAACTGCTTCATGGGTGTCATGAATGAAATTTTTGCAAGACGCAGTCACATGCAAAGGCTACCTACTTCAAATGCAAAGGAAAATTTAAAGAAAAATTTCTTCAAGGCACGTGCTTGCGTCTTCAGAGCCACTATATGCATTCAAAACGCACACATACAAAGCCAATGAAAACTGCTTTGTATGCATGTATTGTATGCAGCATGGTAATACACACTGCATGCAACCATATCTAGAGCACACGTGACGTCAACAATCGTGTAGCTTTCAGTGTTGCTGCTGTTTCTGTTGCTGTTGTATGGAAACTATGCCATACACCGGGTGCGGCCACTGTATTCTGCAACACTGATTTTTCTCAATGAAAATATAAAGACAACAACAACAATAACAAAATAAAAATATTGAGCGCAAAAACTGAATGAATTTGGCTTCCTTTTGCATTCAATAAAATTAAAGAATGAAAAACATCGTCGTTGCAGTCATTGTCGTCGTCGTCGTCGTCGTCATCATCAATGACCGGAAGACCTTCGAATGTAAAAAGAAAATCTCAATGTACAAAAAGTACACTTCTCATATAAATAAATTTAATTTTTTTTTTCGTTTAATTAATGGGCAACCAAAATTTGGTTTTTACAAAGTGATATAAAGGACAGCTTTTTACATAAATTCAATTTTTTTTATTCAAGGTATATTTGTAGTAAATAACTTACCGAGAGTATTTCACAGGCTTTTGACTCAGTGCTGACTCTATGGACTTGAAAGCAAAAGCTAAGATCAATTTTCCACCTATATTTACTAACGTTTAGGATAATATTCAAAATTTTATCGAAAGTCCATAGAGACACACTTATACCCAAAATAACGTATAACATTCTTACCACTGCGAAATATAGTGTTATGTTAATTTATGCAATTGCAGCAACTTTCGTGGGAGTGTGTTGGTCAAAAAAAGACGTTTCGGGTCTGTCGGATGTAGTGCTTCAGCGTAAGCATTGTCTGTCCGATAAACGATAACGAGATGATATTACAAACAAATTATTACTCGTTTGGCGGATGAGGAGCAAGTGGCCGCTTTAAGGCGACCAGGCCGATAATTGCATATCGTAAATTGGAGTATTTTTGTTATATGTTTTTAATTTTTATATATGATTTTAAAGACAAATTACTCTTTTCGAGAAAAATTATTTGATTTTGGCTTCGTTCTCAGCTTAGTTACCCTGAGCATGAAAAAAATCCAGCAATATATCGCTCTCGGTGATATTAATGTGTTTGTCGTGTGATAAACAGAAGTGCATAGGCAAAGCCGCCGGTCCAGTTAGTAATCTACTATATAAAATTCTGTTTTTGTCTGTCTGTTTCTTATGGACGCGAAAACTATTCGGCCGATTTTGATGAAATTTTTACAGTATGTTAGTATCGATCAAGTGGGTATAAAAGTTTTATGACGGGTGAATATTTAGGGTGGCCCTCATACAAAAATATTTATAGGATATCATTTTCACAAAGACCGGTTAATTGATTCGAAAGGCATAGCTAAGGCAAAACTTTTATTCAGGATGGCCCTCATACAAAAAATATTTTTACAATAGAATTTTCACAAAAACCACTTCATCGATTCACTTGGAACTCACACCACGTGTCTTTTACATAAATAGGCATAGCTTAGGCTATAAAACTTTTATTTAGAATACATATTTAGGGTGATCTTCACTCGGAAATATTTTTAAAATATCTTTTCGACGGCTAATCGATTCACACCGTATCTACACTATGTAGCGGTTATATTATGTGGCACAACATAGACTACAAAACTTCTATTTAGGGTGGCCTCACAAAAAATATTTCTAAAATTGCATTTTCACAAAGACCACTTTAAAAATTAGGACAAATTTTTTAATTTAAAGACGATAACAATATAGATCTAAAATTTCTCGTACGAAAACAAGTACGAGACGATATGTTTGGTCTCAATACGAGCACTGGACGATAGTTATTGAATTTTTGAGCTATCGTATCGTTCCCTTATCAATGAAGCTCTAGTCAGATGTCAGCCTTATATACATATTGTACCACAAATTACTGACGTTCAGAAAAGGAAGGCATGGAAAGAATGCTATTCGAATCACTTCCATGAATCTTCACTTATTAGCTCTGATAATTTATCAAATTTTTTTTACACACTAATCCGAATTGGATGTATTTTTTTTAGTAAATAAACCTATAGCGCTCTCTTGCTTGAGTTCAGTCCATTTCCTTTTCAGGCAAATCATTTATATAAATTCTTTAACCCATTTATTGTGTTTTTCATATATGTAATATATTTTTAAAAAAACAAATTTTAAGAGAAAAGATAATGATATGGAAACAAACTTTTCTGTCAGGGATATAGTTTAAAATATGTGCTGACGCTCATAATGTGGTTCGTATTGACATAAAATATTGATGGAATTACTAACTTGAATGTATTGTTGGGTCAACTTTTAAGGAACTTCCTGTATTATTTATTTAATGTTTTTATTCTAAGGAACAAACATTTTTGATTTAACGTTTTACACTTAATAAAAGCTATATAATAAAGAAATGACTCAAAAATCGAAAAACTCAAATTCGCCATTTTTAAAAACTTTAACTCTTGAACATTTCATATTAATGAAACTTTGTATCACATTTCGATTGAACTTCTACCAGTTAGCGAAAATAAATTTCCGTATGATGATCACATAAAAGGCAGATTTGTGCTTATTTCGCAACTTCTATCTGCGTTTTAAAAGTTCCCCTATATTTAAGTATGAATTTATTTATTTGCTCTATATCAGTTTGTTTTATTTACGATTTCATTGATCTTCACCGGCTTAGTATCGAACGTCCAAGAGATACGTTGAGTTTATGAATTTATGGCGCCTTTGATTGATGGGCTTTTTAATGGCGTAAGTGGTTATTTCGCATTGGCAAATGGAGCTCATTTATGCATTAATATGATAGAATATTTACATATTGGTTGTTATTTATTATTGGAACAAATGCAAGCATTGTGCTCTTGTCATTTGTTATCATATTCGAGTTTCATATACAAAGATACTTACTGATTAGAATGTAGATTATGGTGCAAATTGAAGAAATTGTGGCCCGTAATTTTCAAAGGCCTCAAGGTTACAAGTAATTGTTTGCAACGAATCACGCTAAGTTCAATAGTATCATATAATATGAATATTTGGGTGAGTAGTATCTGCGGTAGCAGAATGTGAAAACCGTACCAAAAATTTCAAGTCATTTCCATTAAATTTTTTTTTGTGAAAGCTATGCAGATTGCATGTGCATTAAAAATAAAAATCTTAAATAAATTAAATATATAATTTAACTTTTTTATAGGCATTGGAGATATCCGGCTGCAACGATGTTTACAAACAAATTACATCGGGCGTCGGCAGCAACGGCAGAATAACAAACACAAATCGATTTATGAATGCGAAGACAAAAAATATGTAAGTTTACGTTAATTTTGAATTAATGCAATAAACATCATATTTCATTAAAAAAATGTTGCTAAAAACGAATCAGTTTTTGAAGAGCGCAACAAATTTTTCAGTTCAATCACTTACATATAACATTTCGTGGGATTACTGTAAGTAAAATTTGAGAGAAATGTATGGTGAAATAGGAAAAAATTAACAAATATATTTTCCTTAGAGACCGCTAGTGAAAGCTTTAGAACAGGGCGGTGTTTGCCGTACAAATTTAAAAAAGCCGCCATTAAAACTAGAAGAACTGCCTAAAATCAATTTCATCAATTTATTTAATCCACTTCACAATTTAGGTAGTTTTATAGCTTTGCTACAAAGACTAGGGTGGTTCGGATCTGTAGTGCCATATGGAAAATTATATTCCCAGGTTCATTAGGAATACAAAATCGGAAAAGAGAGGTAGGTATATCTTAAAAAACTTCCTTTAGAGTGTACAAAAAAAGTTTGTCTTATAATTCAATTCTCATTACAGGAATACCAATAAGTATGAGTCGTTTTCATACCAAAGATGGGCATCAGAAGTTGCAAAACTGCAAAAAGTTTCAGATCTTTCTTTCAGATGTATCTTTTTTGTTCACTCTGAAGACATGATAATGACTCATAAGACCACAGCTATCGATATCTTTATATGACTACCTCAGAGGAATAAACGCAGCAAAGGCTGTACATGAAGTAGTATTGAATTAAGAATACAGAATGCAGATAAACATCAGAAAGTCTATCACAGTTAAGATAACACAATAGCCTTACCAAACTAAGCCTGCAAAGCAGCAGAGCTATCTATGCGTAACAGTAGTGACATATGCTTGTGACTTGGTAAAAATATTGTCCGTATTGATTCTTAGAGCTAACTTAACAGAAACAGAGTGTGTTACTAACCCCAACGTTTATTCCTCCTAACTTAAATGGAGAGCCAAAAACAATAATCTTTGTAGATAGCCAGGGTCTACATTCAACAAGTTGATAAATGCAAGGTAATGCTTTCCTAGTTCGAACTGAATCTCCGGAGACACTCATGCCAGAGTCCGAGCACACAGCAACATAGAAACACTATATAAATCAGATGAAAGATCCAGGCTCAAAATTGAACCAATAGGTATCCACTTAGTAAGGCCTAAAGAAATTGTTTTCTATGTTTTCATTCTGAAGTAATTTGTATCATTTGTACAACCAAAAAGGTCGATGGACACCAAGAACGATATGGCTCGCTGAGGATAAAATGAAATCGATATTTGTCATAAAAATCATTCGCATGGATATTTGTAGACTTCTTATAATAATAAGCGTCCACTGGCCTATCGGTGAGCATGCAATTTAATAAGCACGTTGCTGCTGTGTTGAAGCATAGGCGACCAACTCTTCCAGATTACTTCTTCTGAACATCCTAGAAATTAGTTCTTAGATAATTTTCAGGGCAATCTCAAATATGAGGCTTGATGAATTTGTTTCTTGATAAGGATTGTAATGAGGAATATTTGAAAATAAATCCTAGAAATCGCCAAAAAAATCAAGCCAAAAAATATAAAACGTCCAAAATTTTGCGTAAGCCCCTTCGGAAGAAGTTTTTTTTTTTGTGGAATATTACTTTGCGACATTTCACACTACATTAAAACTTTATTGATATAAAAATAAAATGAAAGTAATCTGTGAACTTAAGCGTAATTTATGTAAATGATTTGTCCCAAATTTTTATCAGAGTTAAGAAAATAAATTTAAAAATTGTGCGACCGAATAAACAGTTCCAAAAAACTAAGCGCTTCCACCTACTAAACTTCTAATTAATAAAAATTTTAAAAAAAAGTAAAATTTTTTATTACAATAACTTTGGACAATCTATTACTTTTGTTTTATATAAAAATTCGGCTGGAATTTAAATGAAAACACAAAGAGCGCAACCATATTGATTTGCATTATGATGTTTTTTCATTTAAACTTGCAGTGTGCAACAACAGCAACTGCAACAAGAACTGGAAACAGCAACAAATTCATTGCCAATGTCACTGCCAATGCCAATGCCAATGTCTAGGTCACGCCTCTTTGCAGGCAAATGCAGCAACTCCAAAAATAAACACAAAAACTACAACAGCTATAACGAACTATATATTAGTTAAGCAACCCACACTATGGAAATGTCCTTCATAGGATTCGTCAGCATTGAATCATTCACAAAAAAAAAAAGTAAACTTACAGACACACACACATATGCGCGGAACTACACTTGCGGCAAAGCACAACCCCTCTCAAAAAATACATCCTCAAGTAAATCCAATATGGCCGCCACTTCCTACACAAAATGCAATAAAATGCATTTAAACGCCGCACCCCACTCCGCAGTATGGTAAGTTTTGTGATGCTGACCTTGAATGCAAGTCCTTCATTGGCGTTACATGCACTAACTCATTACCAAGGTTAGGCCTCCATATGTTGTGGTAGGCGGTTGGCTATTAGCGCCAATCGGACTTTGATTTTTTTTTTAAATTTTCATATGAATTTTTTTTTTGGTTAGTGAAAAATAGGCATGTCAAGACATTAAAGGCGTGGCATTTAAAAGTTAAGAAATACTAGGCCTATCACAATGAAACCACGTGCAATTGTTTATACTGCTGCTTGTAAACAAAATGATTCAGACAAAATCTTCAGTGTCATTAGCATATGTGCATATTTAAAAAAAAAGTTTGTTTTTTCTTTTTTATTAAAACCATTTTTTTGAAAAAAAAAAATCTGTCTTGCATGTTAGAAATTCAAAAAAAGAGGTTTGTATTTATTAAAATTAAAATGATAAAGCAATTATTACTTGAAGGCAATGGTGGATCCAGGATTAGACCATCGGCTGAATTTTACACTAAAATGTGAAATTTTCATCCCAGTAAGCGATTAGATTTCTACTGATCTTTATTAAAAGTAGTAACAGCTTAGGCTTTCTTTAATATGCTGAGAGTAAATAGCGCCTTTGATATTTTCGTTGCATAAGTTATTGCTTATGTTCATTTCTAAATACGCTGTTGTTAGAACTGATTAAAAATAATAATCAAATTTTAACACTGGCAGGTATATTAATTCAAAACTCTTCTCTTGAGGATGCAAACCTGTTAACTGCAGTAACTTCACTTAAAAAATCTGAAGCTCTGTGGAAAGAATAAATCTTTTTTTGTTTTTTTTTATTTTCTATTTTTTGGGTTACAACTAGCGGTGTTCAATGAATTATCTTGCCAATGAAATAACTAGTTACAATTAATGGTAGCATTCGATCAGTGGTGCTCACCGAAATAGGTCCTTGTATACATTGAACTAGGTTCCTACTGTAAGTTAGGTTCACAATAAAAAAGGAATAATTGCAACTTATAGCAAAAGAAAAACCAAGCTAAATACAAATTTTAATGAAAACCAAGACAGCGAAAGGTATTGAATTGTTCGAAAAAGCATTGAAAAAGTTTAAGAATATTTTGAATTATCGAAAATCATCGAAAAAATAGATACCTAAATGTGGAAAATCATCAAAACATGAATAGTTTGCTCCTGAGATATTATTAGTATATTATTCTTAAAAAGTTTCATGCTTAGTGTTCCAACACGATTCAATTAAAATCAGTCATATATCTTAGGATGCTTATAAATTGTCACTCTAACCAATGCATTGTTTTTATATAGAAGTCGAATAAAAAAAAAAAAATGCGTTTTTCCATTGCCTTGAGAACGAAGATACACAAACTTTGATTTTATCCCAATACCATTAATCTTATTTTAATTGTATTTCTTTATACAATAAAACCCATAGATAATGTTACAACTCAAAAGATATCAAAGATATCCTTCTCAACTACGAGTATAAGCGAGTCTAAACTATGAATTCGGCATTTCTTTATCTCATTTGAATAATCTGTTTTAGTAAATCAGTGATAATTAAAGTTAAATAGTATCAATAGTAAAAGTGTGCTTCAAAGTCAAAATGTCCGAGCAAAATGTGAACTTTTGTTGTAGTAGTCCGAACGAATTTTTTAAATTTAGGCACGTAGTTCCTTAGAACACCTCAGATAAATGAGATTTTTTAATTCTTAAGGGAATTTCACATTTCTGCGAGCAGCAGACAGCACAATAGCACAAGCTATAAAAAAGCAACCAGTGCATAAAATCCAACTATGGATATGGATTTCTCGCAATCGTGATTTTCGTAGTCAGACAAACTGATGAGTATGGCACAAACGACTAAGAAGATGGCGCTGATAAGGAATAAACACATCGGTCAACTTTTAAATAACTGCTCACTTTAATTTGTTTCTAGTTGAATGAAATTATTAATTAATTGAATATAATTTGATCGAATTCATTAGCAGAAACCGATATTCATGTGAAATTTCACAAATTGGTCAATGCTTCAAAACATTGTACCAATTAACCAAACTTGGTCTGATGTGGATATGTATATTTATGTACATAATTGGTGATAGCCGAAACATATGTCACCAATTACCAGGATAAATTGTTCCAATTGTTGTCTCTGTCATGTTTGTTAAAAAGCATTGACCGATTTGTGAAATTTCACATGAATATCAGTCTCTGCTGATGACTATACAATTCAATTAAATTATGCACACCTTATTTTTTTGACTATTTCGAACATTTTTTGAAACGTAATATCTCAAATCCTATGGGGAATAGAATAACAATCTTAGGACCTTTTCTGTTAAAAAAAATATTTTAATTTTGTGAATCAAATATTCAACTTTAAATAAATTTGCTTATACACTAATTTTTTTGTTCATAAGAATGTTTTTCAAAATATCTTCGATATAACAACTAGTTTTTTTTTTTGATTTTTTGTATTATTCTTGAATCAATATTTCAGTTTTTGAAATTCGATGAAAAATATTTATTACCTCGCCGATCACCCGACGCACGAAGCGTCGTAGAGACAGATGACGTTACCATAAACCACAAAAATACATATCATTACCTGAAGAATTGGGTATTGACATTTGAATGCTGCTTTTCAAAATTCGTATGGTGGTAAAATGCCATTTATGGCTTCGTAAGCCTTGTGGGAGGACTACTTGCTTGTACCCCAACTGATAAGAACTTCAATTTACATGAATATATTGCTTGAATGGGTCTGAAAAACAATATATAGGAAATGTGATTTTCAAGATTTTGTTTCATATAATTATATCAACCCTTTTGAAAAATTCAATAGTAACCTGAGAACCACATTAAATAAAATCACCGATTAAATAACGCACAAATTAATAAAAGTGCTACAAATTAATTAATAAAACTCTTTCTGTGAATGAAAGCATTTCTACTTATCGTTGGCTAAATGACATAAATAAAATTAAATTCATTCATTTATATCTGGCAGTTACATTGATAAATTTCCCGAAGGTTTCGCTGCACAATATGCATTCAACGAAATTTGCAGCTTTTCCTAGTGCAATAAAGCAGAGAGGCAACATTTGAGCTGCAAACTGCACTATACCTTCTGAGCATAGACCAATATTTGAAGCGCAAGTGCAGAGCATGAACAGAGAAAATGCCAAGCCCAATACACAATCACCACTTCCCATCGTTTGGCTTTGCACTATTTGAGAAAGGATATAATGCAAGGACAAACCGCAGCTAGCTAAATGTAAAATGTAGTTTTCAAGCCCACCCACCCAAAACAATCAAATGTCCGTCGAGCCACCCCATAAAACGAAAGTGCACGATGCCAAGTGAATTTCGCAAAAATGCAACCAATTTCAATTTCGTTTAACATCGTGCGCGCAGTTCGTTTGCATTTTGCAGTTGCAAACGTTGCCGACCTCAGCCGAAAGTCAAAAAGGATACGCGCGCCTATACGAGCAGCTCTAACGACAAACAGGACGAATGCCAAATACTTGACACGAATCGCGTACAAACGAATGGACACGCGACGAACAGCATTTTCATATTTTCGTGTTTCATTTATTTTCAGTTGGAGTGCGAGCCTCAACGTGAATTCAAATCGAAGTACCCACAAATTGGCGCGTAAAACCAACAGAAAAAGATCAATTTTATCCAAAAAGAAAAAAAAGTTTTTTGCCCAAAAAAAAAAGACTTGGCAGGCTTGTTTGCCTAAGAGTATGCAATTGTGTTTGAGTTTATGTGACGCTATTGAATTACTAAACATTTTGCATTGTTTTTTCATGCCAAAAGTATTTTGTGTGAAAAAATTTATGTTTTACTAAATAATTAAAAGTTGAATAAAAATTGCAACAAATACTCATTTAGTCAAAATAGAAGACAAAATTCTAAATGCAATAAATCGGTCTTAGAAAAGTTTACTTCAGCCTTGAACATGATATTCCAACATATAAGTGTACATAAATATATATAATATCATTGGAATCCAACAAATCTTATTTCAAAAATATAATAAATTACAAATTAATACGGAAATAAAATAAAATATCAACTCATAAACATTCTCGAGAAAGTAGATGGTGAGTAAAATTATTTGATTCACATTAAAATAAATAGTTCGACAAGTTTTAGAATTAAAAATTATTTAAATATTTTCAAAATCATTTACAAAAAAACTTTAGCTGCAAGTAACCAATTTCTATATACTACTGCTACTGAAAATAAAACATACAGTAGTTGGAAAAAGAGCGTGTTCAGTTAATGAAATAAACCTACCTTTGCTTGGTAAATGTTGAAACAAAGCTCAAAGTAGGTTTGATCTGTACAAAAATTTACTTTTTTTTGTTTCGCTCTTTCCAAATACTTTAAGCGCCGTGCAGTGAAACCAATTAATGTCCGTCTTCATTAAAACAGCGCTGAACTGAACTTTGTGAATCGCTTAAATTGATTTTTTAGCAAACACAATAGAAAAGTGATACAGATACGGTTGGCTTGGAAAAGTGAATCAGTACAGACGATAATTTCAGCCCTCAGGCGATAACTTTTTTTGGGATCATCAAACTCCGTACATATATCGTGCTAAGTAGCAAAAAGTGTTAAGTGACAAAAAAGTACAAAGTGAACAAATTCTTTATTTAAACAACGCTAAATAATTGATTTCAAATGATGGGTCAGAATACGGGTTATTTACAAAAATGAAATGATTATCCTGATTTTAATAAAAATGTTTGAAAAAGAAAAATATTTGTTTTAATTAATTGTTGCTCTTGAGCCTATGAATTGAACTGTACAGAAAGTTGGCATATTAAAGGGGACGAATTGAAATTTTATTAATAAAATGAAAATTTTCAATAAAATAATTTTTCTACAACTTCGAGCTCTGTGTCTACCGAAAACTTAATTCATAATGACTTTTTTGAAGAAAATTACCAAGCCGTGCAGCATTTTTTCATCAGAACTCCTAATAGAAAATGTTTGCGGTATCCTTCTCAAGGCTTTAAAGCGCAGCAAAATTTTTTTCATGTTTTTAAGACACAAAAAACTAAATAATATATAAAATAATAATAAAAAATATTGAAAAAATCATATTTTTTTAATGTTGCACAAACGGAAGGATATAGCTATGGAATATATAATAAGAGCTGTACCTTCTTACCAATATACTTACAGTACTCTATCGACCGTACGAATAAGCGTTGCAATACCGACGCTATCTTCTGTCTTTAGCTAAACTGTTAAAGTTTGAATGAATCTACTAAAGGTTAATAGGTCGGACGTAATACAGCATTATGAAACAAAATTGTTTTGCATTACCTTAAACTCAAAATTTAACTGCATTAGTGCGATATTAGACAATCAAAAGCATGGCTATAAATCAGAGACTTAACCTCCTCAAATTTGCAGCGTTTTGTAGACAGCATGTGAATTGTCTGAGGAAATAATGGGGCGCATAGAATTCGACTTTTCCATTTTATTTAGGTGATCTTTGTATTAAACGATTGTAAATAATTCCCTGTGGTCCCAGCAAACATTTGGAAGATTTTAAAATCATCCACTTTTATTACGATCAGTTTATACTTTTACCAAAAGTGTTTTACGCTATCAAACTTCAGCTCTATTAATAAATGAACTCTTTGACACATTTTGGAGATTGTATATCAACAGTAATAAAGATTATTGACTTTGAATTAAGCATTTTATTGTTTGGTGTCTTTTCTAGAAGTTTATATGATTCCATATTCCAAGCCATGAATTTATAACCCACCCAGAAGAACTAAATTGCCATTTCAGGTATTTTCAAAATTTAATTTATAGCAAATTTTTATGATTCGGTATTACTTTTTTGTATTTATTGACACCATATGTAGATAAATGGTTAGAAGTAAAGAACGGTGTGAATGTTGCCAGGCTGGTTCTCTGTTTCATGTTATCTTAAGTCTTGTTTTGTGTAATTGTTTTGGCGAGCCGCTGATTCCGGACAGTTTCTACCGAGTAAACTATCGCCTGGCAACAGAATATGAGCTCGAAGTCACCGTCACGGAAATCGATATATGGCTCTTATGGGACTTTAAATGTTTGCTGGGGTATGATGCGTTAACTTAATGTTTCTTTATGTTAGTATATTAAAATATTAAACTGTGTCGGTAAGTCGCATATTGTAGACTACTATAGAAAAATGTCGTACAAATTTTCCATCCAAGCTGAAAAAGCAAAATGTTAAAAACACAAAATATATTGGAAAATTCTATAAATGAATTGCTTCTTAGAAATCGCGGAAAACTGTTGAAAAGTCGAAATTCGGAATATACTGAAAGAGCTGAGTTTTGTTAACAAATCAAAAATGCTGAGAGTTCCAAAAAACTCTGATGAAAAATGTCGAAAAATTTTCAATGAGTCGATAATAATCGAAAATAATCACAAAATGCTGATAAAGTTGAGGATGTCGAAAAACATTGAAGATTCCGAAATATTGAAATATCCAATAGATGTCGTAACGACCACTACGCGTCATCGTTGCCTCCAGTATAGATTTCCGTTCATATACGCCAGTAAAGACGTTCACACATCAAAAACTGCACACCATATGGCAGCGTAACCACATGTGTGCATTTCTAATGAAAAAAAAAAAAAAAAAAAAAAAAAAGTTAACGCAGTATCACCGATAGGCTTAAATGAGTCTAAATATTGAACGCATGCTATTTGTTGATTAGATACCGATGATATCAAAGTGTTACAACTAACACTACAACAAACGCTTGCAGTCAGTCTCGCATAGGTACGCCGAATCTAAAAGGTCATTTAACGATAAGTTGTGCTTGAGATAAATTTTTAGAATCATCACAAGTAACACGAGCGAAACGAGCGAACGAGCGAGCGAACGAAAAAAGTGTCAAATTGTTTGTGTCAATATTTTTCTTTTTTCAATTTCAAAACGCTTTATGTGCTGTTCATAATGACTGCTGATCGATCGATCGGTCGGTCGCTTGTTCGTTCGTATCGCTTGTTGGATTTGGTAGGTAGGTTAACGCAGTACATGATCGGCTATTGACAATTGCTAAGCAAATAACCGCATATTTCTAACGTGGCAGCGTTGCAGTTAGATGTTTGATTACGCAGCGATGCATTGCGAACGCATTGTTTGCTAAATGCATTTGTGTGTAACACGGGTAGCTAAGTGCGGGGGTAAAAATGCACAGGATTTGTTTAAATATTCTATTTAATACATAAAGGTGTAGGCATGAAGACAGCGTATTTTAAAGAGAATTTTCCTAAAAAAAATTTTCTCAATAGGTTCGAGGTCTACCTCACTATATATTTTTTATTTAAATGTTATTTTGAGCCTATCACTTGAGAAAGTTAACATTTGCAACATCGAAAAACGAGCCACCAATGATTGTCGATAGTTTTGAGCATTTTCCAATTTAAAGGCAAAAGATTTTTTTCCTCTCACAAGAAGTAGCCTGTATTCAAAATAAATTTTGGATCTTTTCCAATCTGAACGAAGCAAAAAAATTCGATTCAAAACATATAATTTGGTAAAATTTATTACATAATTTATAATTGAAGCTTTGCGCAAAATATTGGGCAAACAACTTTCGTCTTAAATTGAAAAATCTTTAAAGAAAAATTATAAAAAATATCATATAATTACATTGTGTAAAGTCCAAGACCAAGGATTTCAATTTTTAAAGAAGAATTTAGTTATTATTTTGTTATAAAATTACCATCAGTCACATGCATCAAAGTCTGGCTGGTGAGTGACATTGCGTGAAACGCAAACACCACGAAAACAGCATTTTTTTTTTGATACATAGCGAAACTTAACCCTTAAGTGTCGAAATTTCCACAACATTAATCAAATTTTCCATTTTTATTAATTTTTGATTCTGAAATTAAATTTATGCGCAAAAACTCTTCAGTAAGTCAGAATTTTAAATTTTTTAGCTAATACGCATCAAATATGCCATAATTTGTAGTTTTCTTTTTCACAAAATGAAGAATCTCAAAGTCATGGTAGAGAGATTTTGTGACCGAATTTAATTTCGGCTTAAAAAACTCTATTAAAAAAATTAAATTTTGTTTATGTTGCTAAAAATTATGGTGTGTTCACATCATGGGCTAAATTGGCATTTTTGCCATTAAAGCTTGAAATACAGAGTCGCAAAAACGATTTGAATTTTCGGGTTCGGAGGCTCTTTTATTTTTTGGTGTATTTTTTCACGGATCTCTCTATATTTTTCATCTTGAAAAGAGGAAAGAAAACAGAAAGCTAAAGAAAAAGGAAGAGGAGACGTAAAAGGGAAGGAAAAGGCAGGGAAAATGAAAAAGTTAAATGAAGAGGAAAAGAAAATGGAAATTCCAAATTTTAAGCAACATCCAATTATACTAGTGCTATCGATGAACTAAAGAGTTACATATACATATATATCATTGTTAAGCTCATGTATTCAGAATCATTAATTGTGGTTAGAGTATCTAAAATTTGCGTTAAATGTCGTAAGAGATATGTTTAAGCTCGGTTCATAAAATGGTTGGTTTTAACATAAACCTTCAATTATATAAAAAAAGAAAGAAATTTTGAAAAATTTGCGTAACAAATCAGGCATTCTTCTCAAAGTTAAAATGAAAAACCCCTTCACTGAACAATGGAAATATAATAAAGTTCATAAAATTAAGTAACCGACAGCAACTGTCGCCATTCAAAAAATATCCACATCTTTATAGCTACAGCATTGTCCTTGAGATTTCAAAAAGATCTACATACAGTCGATGTAGAAAAACTGCTCCAGAGGCTATAGGTCATTAAAAAATCACTTAAACTAATACTTCAGACGTTCAGTAGAAAACATAAAACACGACAACAGAAACAGTAGCAAACGTTGCAACAAAAAGTTCTTTCCCTCTCAAGAGTTTACTCATTTAATCCCAAATTCCTTAAGGAGCGCACGTTTGTCGTTTGCGCATACGCATATAATCACTAGATCACAATAACAATAAAAATAACAAAAACAACAACAACAACACCAAGTCTACTTTGACCAAAAGTGTTAATTGAGCGTGAGGCGTTGAAGCTCTGAAAATTTTAGCAAAGCAGCTGCAGATCTCTGTTTATGGAACTTCACTTATGCGCGCATTCAGTCCGAGGTACAGACAGAGACGATCTTTGCATCTTTCTAAATTACAACAACAGGATGCTCACATGAAGAAAAAAAAGCGAAAGAGAAGCAGCAGCAAACGCAAAAAAAAGATCCACTAAAGTGAATTCCAAACTGCTTAAAACTTTGAGTAGGGCATATCTAACAAATTACAAAAAAAAACCCATCCAAATCAGTGAAAAAAATCATCATAAATTAACGTGTGTCTGGCAACCTTGAAATATGACCACTTTGTGTTTATTGTTATTATTGTTGCAACCTGTATTTCAGATCGATCCTTTCGATCGGTAAGCCACACTTGGTGCACAATGAGTTAAGACTGCTTAAGTTGATGTGATTAGCTGGCTACTGGAATTTAGCTTTGGCCCTCAAGTGGCTGGTGGAGAAATAAGACACAGATTCTCCAGCAGCAGAACAAAACGGATTTATTCAAAAACATTCAACGTAGCATGTTATTTTTTTGAAAATGCAAAAAGCTGTGCAATGAACAATGAGCCCACTACTACTACTCGTATGATGTGTTTATGACTTTTAGCTGCTTGGCATGAGAGCACTTAAAATGATCTTGGCTAATTCTTTTGTTAAGGTGGCAAATTTTTCAATAATTCACTTAGACCTATCCATAATTTTAAGTAAAGTTTATAGACCTGTGTAAATTTTATGATTATTTCAATAATATAAATCATTCTTTTTATATTTATCATATATGCGAACCCAATAAGTCCATTTGAGGTGGTCAAAAAGCGAACAATATCAAATATCCAAAGTTATTTAGAGATCTGAGTCTGGTTCTTAGAAAATTCTCGATATATCCTTTATTGTTTCCAACAATAATGCTGCGTTGAATAGTAAGGGTTAGAGTGCAAGGACGTCGCTGTAAAGGCATGTCCACGCGGTCATATAGATAAGATAATTCCTTCCATAAGAGCTACTACTGGCATAGATTAAATTTTTGTCTTGTAACATTCCTAAGAAAGATATTTGTTTCACCCATGCGGATATAAAGGGTTTTTTTTGTGGAGGTTTGCTTTTGATTTGACAACACTATTTTTAGTAACAGGCAATTTTGCAGTGACAGTTTGTGCTCATTTTTAATAATTTCACTCAAAGTTTTAACTTAAAGAGGCCAACCTAGTTTTTTAGCCTGAAAAATAAGCAATTTTTCAGAATTTATTATTTCAACCGCAGTAGTAGGTATCAAAGAATCGTCTGATATACAAAACCAAAAACAAAATTAGATTCATCCAGTTGCAATGCTCAAATGTCCCAAATCATATCTAAATTATAAATTTCATCAAATTATACAGCTAAAATAGCCACAAATCGGATAGTTTCGAAAAGTTTTTGTGTTTTATTTCAATTCCAATTCACAATAGTCTAAAAAAACACCCTTTATTTTGCTGCAATGAGGTTTGAACACGAGCCTAGAAAAGCACAATCTTTCGAGAATAGATCGAACTTGCATCAGTGCTGAAAAAGTATCACTTCAAGAAATAGCAGTTAAAACTTTTACGTGTACCACACGTAAAATGCTTAATCCGTAAAGCCATACACACACGCCCACAACAAGCCGTCGCTGCAAACATTACCTGAAACTTGAAATCGCGCTCGCCACTCGCTCGCTTGTTCGTGGTACCTTTAAATACCCTACACGCAATTTCTAATTTCCTTTTCAATCAAAAATTTTATGCATAATTGCAAGCGATGTAAATTAGTTTTGCATTGCAGTGTAGCCAACTGTCAAAATGCTGCCACAACAACAATAACAACAACAACAACAATAACAACAGCAACAAGTACAACTACAACTAATCAACGCAATGCAATGCAATGCAACGCAACGCCGACGCATTGTGACAACGCTATATAACGACAACGATGTTGACGCTGACAACAACCAAATATTGCAAACGTATGGCAACACTGTCCAAGTACATTTTAATTGCGTATGGATGGAAAAGGCGCGCGCGTAGGTAAAACATAACATAAAATTAGAAATAAAGCAAAACTACGAGCAAAGATGAATAGCGGCGCAGGAAGAAGTATTGCACAAAAAGTAAAATTTCACTTTGATAGAGCGCAAGTGACAGCGGCAACAACAAGCTGACGACAACAACAACAATGAAGTGTTCGCACATCAAATGCACAAATACGGCAACGCTGTCACGCCAACAGTTTTTCCGCTTTTATCAAATGGGCGCGCATATTTATTTGAGTTTGTGTGTGTGTATGCAACTTTCATGTGTATGTGTGCGTTAAGTTAGCAACAGTGAAAATTAATGCAATCAACTGACTTGAGTTGCGGCGGCCTACCTTTAACTGTTTTTTTTTTAGAATTTTTACTGTTGGTTTTGTTTGCGCATTTGAACAATGGCGCTCCGGAAGTGACTTTTTTTCTTTTGAGTTAGCAACAAAAAAAGAAAATAAATTTTCTATTGTAAATAACTTTTTACTATGCAACAAAAAAAAGTTGACATTTTACTAATTACTTGCAACTTTTAAATTTCTTAAGAAGCTTTTTATTATATTTCGCATAAGAATGAAAAGACGAAGCGCATAATAACAATTCATGAACTGTTTAATAAATATATTATTATTATTTCAAAATACGATTTTATTTACTTTTGTCCATCCATATACAGGGACGCCGTGTGAAGTTTCAGCCCCATTGAAAGATGAAAAATACCATGTCTAATGAGTTAAGTGTAAAAAAATCAAATCCTAGCACAATGATAGTCTGGCATTAGTCTCTGACGGAATCACTTTTGTGAAAAAAGAAAACATGAAGAGTCCGTGATTTATTAAACGCACTCATAATCATCACATTTCTCTTTTCCTGATGGCTCTTTTCTAAATAAGCAAACGAATTGGAGAACATAAAACCACAAAATTGCTATGGACCAAACTACACAATCAGACTTCGCTATAGCGAACACCCGCAAAAATTTATAAAGTTTTTCAAATAACGCAAGAGATAAAAGAAAATAGCTCATATCATAAGATAAGAATATAATGAGATAGCTAAATGTATATGATATTCCGTATCATTAAATAAAAATGACATGAGAGAAAAATGCAATGTACACTTGGGATAAAAATCACATGAGATTAATCAATTTGATAATGAATAGAAAATGAACCAAACATTTCAATGTCATTTTTAACATTCTTGCTGAGCTTAACGTAAGCAGTTTGAATCTAACAATAATAGGCAGGCTAGATAATTGAAATGTCTAAGAATAAAAACTCATAGGTATTGATCTATTTAAATAAAGGAAGTTATCTCCGTAGATAAAAATAACATGCGATAAAAGTTTCACTAAACAAAAATTGTTCGGAACAAACTCTCATACAAATCTGAGAGTGTCTCTTGCGATAAAAATCTTGGATATTCATAAGTTTAATGTGTATATTAATGAAATAAAAATATTCTTAACATTTGAGATGAATTCCATATGCTCTCTTCAAATCATATTAAAATTACACTTCTGCATAAGAAGCGGATCAAATTTTCCACATGTTGATACCTATACTACAATTGAATGATTTCTTGAAATCGAAAGCATTACAGATCAAAGGTACCTTAAACACTTAATCAGAAAACCATTTATCAAGGAGTAAAAAACATATTCGGCTCTGAACTTTGATTATTTAGATATAATCAATTCACACAATATATATAATCAAATTCAATGTTTTTTAATTTATTTTCCATACAAACGTGGAGCATTGTTGGAGTGCTATGGCACAATCAGCTCCTTGTTCAAATTGGCCAAGCATATAAAGCTAAAGTTCGACTATACGTCTATACCTCTGGGGGTGCTTGTGAACTTTCTGAAAAGAAACACGTTCTTAATTTGGTTTCTATCTTATATGAAAAACTACGTAATTTATCTATGTATATGGGAAACTACATAAATAGTCTTTCTATGTACTAAAATTTCTACAATAAGTATAATAAAGTCCTGAGAAGTTGAAGTGTTACGACGTAAAGGTTTCATTTCATATGAATTTATTGAGACCTATGCCAATTACGATGAAAATATATTTATAAATAATAATAATAATAATAAAACATCATTAGAAACAGCATTTTGATGTTTATATGGATATTATGCTCCAATTTCCAGCAAACCTGCTGCAACAAATTCATTCATACACTTTGGCCAGACAAGGGTTAATTTAAAAGTGGATATCCAAAAATCTTTTGTAGTATTTCTCATAATCAAGAAATCACAATGCTTGTATTTATCTTTAAATTGACTCACTGGGGATGAAAGTTTTAACAGCCATGTTATATAGCTCTGAAAGTAATTTTCCTGCAAAACTCAAACGAGACTGAAAGTAGCCTAAATGCAGTAACTGAGAACTTTTGGATTCATTCACAAATTAAACTTTCGCATTATAATTGCTTATTAAATGAAATTTTTCACGGGGGACAAACCCCCAATTTCGAACCTATTCGTAGCACTGGCTTTTTACATTTGTACAAACACTCAGCGCATCCGACGCACGTTTCAATTAAGTCACAACATAGCGCAATGTGACACAAAACCAACATTACGTTACGTCCGGTGTGCGTTCCAATTTATTTATGTAGAAAATAAATTAAAAAGCAAAAAACTTACAAAGGCCTAGCTATACCAAACACTGATTGCGAGTGAAATGTAGGTACTTTGTATTGTAGCTTTCTATTATAATTGAAAAGGTTAAGTTGCTTCAAACAAAAGCATTCAAGATCGATAAGGCTCGATTTGCTTTTAAATAATAGACCGTGTACTATGCTTTAAACCAAATATGTGCAGCTTACCACCTCGGTCCTTGTTATGTAAAAACATATTTTCTGTTTCCTGTTCCTATGACTGAAGAAGGGCCATTTTCAAACCCCTCCCATATCCGAATTTCGCGATCATTTCGAATAGTTTATGATTCTTACTCAGTTTAAAGTGCTTGCCAGATTCTGCTGAAGTAAGTGACAAGTTGTTCTTTAAATTGTAATAGAATAAGTATCAGCAAATGAAAGTTTGATATTTCAACCAAAATATGATTATGATATAAAATATGATATATGTTTGTTGAGAAACTAATTGTTTGCTCTAAAATAGGCTGTGCCATAAAAAAGGCTCAAATGGTATTCGAAGCTTAACCAGCTTTAATTATAAGTATTGTAATGAGAAAATACGTGACAATATCAAATACCGACACAGAACAAAAACACATGCATATATTTCCAACTGACATTAATTTGGCTTATAATTTAAAAAGTTGAAAACGAAGCTATTGACTGGCCCATCATCAATTCCATCGACGCACCAAGTGTCGATATTTGCTTAGCGTGTGCATTAATAGGCAAACGAAAGCACTAGGTGGGGTAAGCATATGACACTGACCGACACAAATTTCTGCGCATGGGAAAAATACCCATGTATGTCTTGTTTCAAATCAATTTGTTAACTTTTGCTAGCGCAAGTTTGTGTTTTATATTATAAAGGGTGTTTTTTTTAGAGGTTTGTTTTTCGAATAGAGATAAAACTGGCATTTTACGGTAAAATCTGGCAATTCTAATGTCATTTATGTTCAGTTTGGTTTGCCATTTTATCATGAACAGGTTGACAAAAGAACAACGCTTGCAAATCGTGTAAATTTATTTCGAAAATAATGGTTCAGTTCGCGAAGTTTACCGCAAGCTCCGTCCATTTTATGGTCGACATAATCGTCCATCAGAGCAATTAATTCGGTTAACCATGGATCGTTTTCGCACTACGTTTACTCTATGTGATAATACGCATCCGCAGAGACGTCGAACAGTGCGCACCGAAGAAACAATTGCCGCTGTAGAGCAAAATGTTGAAGAGGACCCGAATGAATCGATTCGCCACCGAGCACAGCAATTGGAGCTTTGTCCATCAACTTTATGGAAGATTTTGCGCAAAGATCTTGGCTTGCGACCTTACAAGATCCAGCTTGTGCAAGAATTAAAGCCGCGAGACCATGCAATGCGTCGTGATTTTGGTGTATGGGCCGAAAATGAGATTGATCTCGATGCTGATTTTCATCGCAAAATTTTGTTCAGTGATGAGGCTCATTTTTGGTTGAATGGCTACGTCAACAAGCAAAATTGCCGCATTTGGAGTGAAGAGAATCCACATGAGACCCTTGAGACGCTTACATCCACAAAAACTGACTGTTTGGTGTGCTCTATGGGCTGGTGGAGTCATTGGGCCATACTTCTTCCGAAATAATGCTGGAGAGTCAGTTACCGTTAATGGAGACCGGTATAGAGCCATGATAACCGACTATTTTGTTCCCGAATTGGATGGCATGAATGTGGATGAGTTGTGGTTCCAACAAGACGGCGCTACATGCCACACAGCGCACGTCACAATCGATTTATTGAAGGAAACATTCGATGAGCGCATAATTTCGCGGAATGGACCTGTCAATTGGCCACCAAGATCGTGTGATTTGACACCATTGGATTATTTTCTTTGGGGATATGTGAAGTCGCTCGTCTACGCCAACAAACCAGAAACGTTAGGGGACTTGGAAGCCAACATTCGTGGCGTTATTGCCGACATACGGCCCCATATGCTCGAAAAAGTGGTTCAAAATTGGACCTGTAGAATTGGCTTTATTCGAGCCAGCCGCGGCGGCCACATGCCCGAAATCAAATTTAAACATTAATGGCATAAAATTTTCCTTCCAATAAAGTCAAATTGATGGACATTAAAACGATTTTCTTGTGTTTTATTTCAATTCGAAGCTCTATACCTCTAACAAAAACACCCTTTATAAATGAAAATTGTTTTTTCTGTTATGATAAAATAAAATTAACGGAAATAGTTTTTAACAACTACATAATTTTGTTAGAAATCTTGTAGGCTTATTTTGATGATTAATGGTTCCAGGACTTGCAATACGGAAAAGTGGCCAGCATGTGTCGCTAGAAGTGTTAGCCATGTTTTCCACTAAGTTCATGAAGATTTGGTGGAAAAAGTCGAAATTTTGATCTAGAGAAAATTTATTAACAATCAGCGCATAAAACGCTGGACTCATATCTTTGACAATTTCTTCCATCCGTTGCCCAGAAAGTTTTGGGACATTTTTTCATGCTATTGCCACATTCAAAAATTTGTTTATTTGAAGGTCATTGAAAATGCCTGAAGGTTAAGAAATCAGTTAAATGATAAATTTTTAATGTTATTTTTACTTGATTACTTACCTAGGCTGATTTTTGCTTCACTTAGTTTTGGAAATATTATTTTAAAGCCTTCATTTGCTATTTGTTTATTGTACTCGAGCAAAACTTGGCATAGGACTTATTTTAATGCGAAGAGGGTGCATAATAATTTTGCGCGAATCCACCAATGGTGTACGTTATCAACGCCAAAGTGAACTAATTGAAAACTTAGACGCAAAATAAGCTCAAAATTCTTTCTTGCGCCCTCTCGAACATTGGTATTTCATATACCCCATTTTCGACTGGCTTTGTGGCATAGTGATAGTGTACTGCGCTTTCATGCAGAGATTCTGAGTTGGATTTCTACTTTGTTTCCATTTCATTTTCTTAATTTTTTGAAGGTGTATTCGTATTATATCCCAATTAGCATAACATTGAGCTTTCCAGATGTGATAAGAATGTATGGCAGGTATTTGGAAAAAAAGTGCGATTAAATGAGGATTTATATACTCGTTGTTGTCCAGAACTAAGTACATACTTCTAAAATATACGTTGCTCTGTAATTAGAGCTCATTTCTACTGCTCTGTTTCCCCTTTCAAAGCTAACGCACTTCGTGTCATCGGGCTATCTTCTAATGTGCCAATTTTTGAGCTTCCCCTTCGAACTTTTTTTCAAAATTTGCTGTTTTTTCGTGTGCTCCTGTAGGAGTAATTTTAATGCAAAACAACTTTCCGTTTAAATAAAATTAACAAATTGATTTTCTCATGCATGCAACCAAAGGTTGACTTTGGTCGGACGGTGTAAAAACAAAGCTGCGCAAACACTCGCTAGTCTGATGCAAAAGCAGCGACCAAATGAAATAGAATTTTTATTAATAAATTAATAAACTGATTAACGAAACTAGCGCAAAACAAGTCAACAAGCGACAGTCGGACGAACTTCAAACGCCATCAACGCCGTCATCGCCAACACCACCGACGCCATTCATAGCAACGACGGCACCAACGACGACAACGGCGATGCCATTACAACGACAAGAAGTAGCAGCAGCATCAACGACGGCAATTTGATTTTGTATTTAGGCCGCAAAATCAACTATTTACGAATACATCTAGGCGACCCAGCAATAATGCCATATACCTACTACGTATGTGAATGGAATATGAAGCTTTTGTAGTTGATAGAGTAAAGGAATTGGAGTGAAATGAAATTGAAATATTGCATTAGCTTGATACTTGGGAAAAAATATTAAATTAAGGATATAAAAGGCCGTTAAGCATTTTAAGCGTTGATGGACGCTATGTGCATTAAAACATTACACGTTGGATGAACAAGTTGGATGGCAAAGTTTCCTGAAGTATTTTTATGCAAAATTTAGATTTAGCAAAGTCGAACTTAAGTTTTGTTTTTATAAATCCACTTTTTTGTGTCCCCGCATCGTTTGTTGCCAGAATAGCATACATTTCACATTAACACAGGTGACATCAGCCTTTTATGTTCTGCAATATTTTGAGCTCAAATTTGTTGAAAAATCTGAAAAATTTTGAAATTCTCGAAAAGTGTTTGAAAATGTTCGAAAACTACGTAGAAGTTGGATAATTTGGAAAATGTTGGATAATATTGAATAAGTCGAAAAAAAAAAACAATTCAATGAGTCAAAAACGCTGAGAAACATTAAAAACTCCATAAAATGTTGAGAATGTCTAAGATGCTAAAGAAATCTAAAATTCAAGGGCAGAGGTCGCGAAAAAATATCTCGTGCACATCGCGTTTCCTTTGCTCTGACTGACATTTGAACTTATCAAAAAGTTGTAGAGCATAGAATTCTCTATTAATTTTGTCTTGTGCAATATTTTGTACATGTGACCATTCTTGAGGTAGAGCGTTTTCTAGTTATTTCACGCCCAATTTTCATATTTCGCCTTCTTTCTGCACAATTAAACATATTTATAATTTACAACATCTTGCATGGCTTGCGAGCTATAACGTTATAAAAATTTGAATTTAGGGCGGTGCTACACCCTAATTATGGTCGTCAAATAATTGAAACCTTGTGTAATCTTAGTTTTGTTCACAAGTGCAGCAAGTTCTTGAGTTTCATCGCTTTCGAGATAAATTTGTACTATATATTGAATTCCATATACTACATAGAGTTATCGCTGATACGGCTAGGCGCTCCCCATCCTTCGCAATTTATCCTAATTAAAATCAGATCCTAATTAAAATCCAAAATATCATAAAGCTTAGGAAAAACTTGACCCATTGCAGAGTGGGACCTACGAGAACGCGAAATTAAATCTTTATGATAGAAAGCAACAACTTAATTATAATTTTCGATTTTTATTTAAAATAAATTTCTGAACATTTGAGATCTCCATGAATTCTTTTTTGAAAATTTTTCGGCAAGTTTTCTTTATATAAAACTGTATTTTATTCCATTTGTATGAAAAAAAAATAAAATCCAAAAAACGATGAAATTAACATTCATGTGAAATTTGAGTTTCATTCCGTTTCCTCGAAAAAAAGCTAATTGTAAATTTCAGAAAAACTTTTAAGAAATTACCAAAAAGATTCTTTTAAACTCTTTTTCATGTGAAAATTGTATTTTATTCCGCTCTGATAAAAAAAAAAACCATGAGTAATAATATCCGAAAAATAAACTTTTTAAATAATTTTAGGAGACTTTTTATCAATGTATTTTCAAATAAAAAACATAATTTATTCCACTTTTATGTAAAAATACCAAGCATGAATAGTTTCAAATGTTTAAAAATAGAACCCATTCAGATACCAAGTTGAAAATATGGTACTACGCAGATAAACGGAAATTGGTAAGTTTCAAAATAAAGAAAAAATAATAAAAGAAATAAAAGTATTTCGTATTTCCGAGAAGGATATAGTTTCGATCTGCCTTAATGGTCGATTCAACAAATATGTTTTTTTTCATGACAGTATCTCCATGAAAAAACCTTTAGCACAAAAGTGACAACTAGAATTTTATTAAAATAACATTTTTATCATATCTCAAAGTATAACCATGCAAACTTGAAGCCATATTAGAATAGGTCGTATCCATGTAAAATGTCAAAAATTAATCGAATTACCCATTATTAATAAGTACAGATATACTTAAATCTACAGTTAAACTTTTTTAATAATTTTTATAATAAGTTGACGTATGATCATTAAATTGCACATATACATATATTTTAATACTGTCAATAAATATGTACATGCTTACATATGTATGTATGTCAGCATATGCATGTATGCTTTACTTTATTGTTGTATTAAAAGTACATGAAGCGAAGCCATGAAAATCCACGCCGCAGACTGATCGTCGCCATAAATCAGAGTTTGTCTGATGCTTTAAAAAATAAAATAGAAATAAAAAATGGAAACACCAACAAAAATATCACATTTACTCGATTTATTTAGTATGCTCTTTTTTATTGCATATGTTATTTAATATTTTTTTTATTTTATTTTTATATTTCAACTTAACATGCAAAATGTGCTGAGTTGAGAAATGAAAATTACTATGACAAGATAAAAAAAAACTTTAAAGATGAGCTGCAAGTTAAAGTGGTAGGTGCACAAGTTTAGATTTAGTACTTTCGAGTTAATAAATTATAGTCCCATTGACGTAAGTAATTGATTTTATATAAATTACAATGAAAAACACAGTTCAGTTTGATCGGAAAGCAGTTAAAGTTAAAACCCAACTGATTTCTACTTTTTTTACATCAGTTGAGTACCACTTTCTTGAGAAATAATTTAAGATGTAAAAAGTCTATACTTCATTTAGCACAAAAATAAATATTAGAAGCAACTCATTTAAATAGCTTTTGTAGAACAATTACTTTTGCGTCAAATTTTTCAACAAAGTTTCCACATTAAAAGCCCGAAATATCTCAAAATGGTTTTATATTTATCCAGGGAAATTTTCATATTCGAATATTTAAAAGTCGGTCAAGACTGAGAACCTTTTTTGTATGAAAATGTTTGGGTGCGTTCTAAGTTTTGCTTAGGATGAATATATCGTATTCAAGTTTTCAGAAATGAGGTTAAGGCTTATATCGCTATTGAGATATATTTGTACTCAAATATTTTAAAAGACAAATTGCCCCAACTTAAATTTCATCAATGTTAAAGCCTTAGAAAAAAACTCAATAAAAAGGCATTCTAACTCCCCAAAAAAACTCACCAGAATCACACATATCAGTTTAATGCATCTGAAGATATATATTTTCTAGCATATACATACATAAGTATACCTGTTTACCATTACGATTCACAGTCACTATGTGGTCGTCCATAAAAGATGTCAGCAGTTATGGAGGCGTCATTTGAAACAACGGACAAAGTTGCACAAGCAGAGAGGGAGGTCAAGACCTTTTCTGACGTCCATGTTCTTCGTATTCTTTTCATAAGAAATGAATAAAGACTTTAGCAAAATAAATAAAAGGGGGTAGCAAGATCCTTGAGAACGTCCTATAGCGGGGGAGGTGGGAAAATCAGGCAAAAGTACTTTCTGTTTATTTGTTCAAAAACACGGATTACATTTAAAAATCTTGTGCTATTCGACGAGCCGTAAATTTCATACTTTCGCAAGTTTCGATATTTTTTATAAGGAACATCGCTTACAATACCCAAATCTTATGACCTTGGCATGGGTTCAGAAATTAAAGCTCCTGAATACTTTTTTTTGAATTTGTTTTATCTATTGAAGAAATCGGTCCAGTCGTCATAAGCCTAGTTGTCGATATCTCACTTTATTTGCACATAAAAAGTTTCTTTATGATAAAGTATCTGCATCAGTTAATAAAAATTGGAAATTGCTTCCCGAACTAAACAGTTTTGAAATCATTTATGGACATTATTGAACGGTATGTGTTTATAGTACATTCGATTAAGACTATGTTTTTATTACTTATATTGTAATGGCTTAGAAATTTGATTTTGAAACATCATGTCAAAGTGATCACATACGACTCAAAATTATTAAAATATATTTGGGCTAAGCAGTTGGCTAAACAATGCATTTAAATGAGCTTAGATGTTGGTATGTCATTATATATAATTTAAAACAACTTAAGAAATACTTATTCAGGTATTAATTTAATTCCGATGCTATCAATCACACAGACTCACATTTATATCAGGTTATCCATTTTAATTTCCCCAGCCCAATATCTCGCGAACTGAGTGAGATAATGATGAATGATGTTTTAGGCAAAAGCTGTAAGACTTCTTAAGAGTCAAAAGGTAGTGACCTCGGCTTAGAACTTGAAGGCAATTTTCATTGTCAATTCAAGGTCAACTGCGATTTTCCATATACTAGCCTGCATTTTCCATTGCTGATTTGTGTTCCATAAAAAAAATAGATGTTATTGTATGAAAAATATTTCTTTATGACCTTAATGATAATGTCTATTTGGGAAATCACAGTTGAACTCGAATTAGCTTTGAAAATTGCGATGAAGATCCAAAGCAAAGTCACTGTTACTGGACCTTCTAGAAAACTTATACCTTTTCCCCAAAACTGCTCGTATTATCTGCATATCTTACTTAGTCCACGAAACAATAACCTGGGGATATTGAAATCACACTATATGGTGGATCAAATCAAACATCTCTCGCTTAGCTACAAATCTAAAAGGCTTTTTACATGAAAACCTTTTTTTGTTAAATTCATTCTTTGCTTTAAAAACTTACTAAATCATTTTTCTGAGATACGAACTGTGTGAGAGATATTTTCGTAAAATCGACATAGAACCATTTTCTTCGATCTTTTCGGGGTGGCGTTGGCCTTCTTTAATATATAAATATTAGAATAAAAAACTCCTATCGCAAAAGTATATTGAAAATGTGCTCTTCATGTTCCTCTGGAAAAATAAAAAGCCATATGAGTTCGTCGTCTTGCCTGGAAGTTCCGAGTTGGCTGATGTAGGCTAATGTACTGAAAGTCTTACCACTTTCAGAAAGTGGTGCAGCTAGAAGTATGAACTATTTGGTTTCTTCCCTGATTTCAGCGGACCTCACTTGTAGACTTTTCTCTCGAAGTGTTAAATAAAACAATGAGTATTTTTAAATTATATTCGCTTACTATCAAGACAATTGACCAAATTCTACATAGTAAAATTAAATTTTTTTTTTAATCTAAAATCATCAGCAATATGTAAGGTGGCAACGCTGCCTTAACGCACACCTACTAATTTACATACTGAAATAGCAACAGAGCTAAAAATTGTGATAAGCAGCTCGTTTAAATTTTATGAATCAAATATTTTTTCATACTCGCGTTGTAGGTACGAATATAGATATGCATGTGTATATGTATGTATGCCGGTATGCCTGTAAATAAGCGCAAAAAAAAGAAAAAAGTTTCCCCACTACGAAGCGATCATTTCATACTAAAGCCAAAACCATAGCCAGTTAGCTTAGATACATTTGTTTCTTTATAGTACGTGTGATTGTCGTGGGTTATACAGGCCTACATATGTACAAAAATAGATACTAAGCTGACTATAAGATACATATGGACGGATGGATACAAGTTTGCCTACATAAATGAGCGTAGCACAGCACAAATAGCGAGCGAATGGCGACGGCAAACGGCAAATATGTGTCCGAATTGGGAAAAGTAGATAAAAAACGAACAAGAACTACGACAATTACAAAAATCATAGGAACAAATTATAAGCATTTGAAAAGGCTTTAAGTGAGAATGCGTTACTGAAAGATACATTAAATGTTTCGGTTGATCCATAAGCTTTGATTTCATTTACGGAAAAGACTCTTACTGGTGACAAATGCTCGAATAACTTTTGAGTTATCGTTTAGGTCAATATGATAAATGAAATTTCACTGCGGTGCGTATACTCTCCCAGTATAGCGTTTTAAGATATTCTGTTGCATAAAAGGTGCCACGCCCCCATATACGAAACTATCATATCCAACTATAATATAGGGTGCTTGAGTGAAGTTTGATTGCAATTATTAGGATAATTCTCTCGGTATAGCACTTTAAACTTTTTGCCCATAGGTGCCACATCCCTTTTTTATATAATGAAGAATTTTGGCTCGATATTAACGAGATAACCCCAACATGTTGGAAAAGTTACGAGTTTGGTTCGGAAACTAAAACGTCGTAAGCATATCAATGAACGATTTTCGCCCATTTTCAGGCCCACGAGGTAGAATTGGAGAGGTAGCTATGCTTAGACCATATTGAAAAAGGGTTGGATTATTTTGCATATGGTAAATGCTTGTGTGGAAAACAGCAAACAGGTCGAATTTTTGAAAATTCCTATTCTCAATCAATCAAACAACTGCACCAACATTTTTGATCGATAAATTCAACTGCGCTGGCTGACACTGTATCTACTTTATGTGAAATATAGAAAATATAAAAAATAAACTTGAGAAAAATTACAACAACTTGTGAGCTAATGACAAAACCTACGAACTTATAAAAAAAACTAAATAAAATATCTGCAACCCACAGTGTAAAAAACTCAGCGACAATAAAAATGTATCTGTTAGATACACACTCACAGACACATATATGTATATACAGACCTACATACTTATATGCATACATGTACGTATGTATGTATTTCTACTCTTGGCAAGCGAAAATCGAAAAAATTTTGTTTGCATTCACGTAGCGCGCTGCTCTTCCATTCATTATAATGGCACTGCTGCTGCCGCTGCCGCTGCTGTTGGCTTCCACGTCGTCGTTGCTTTCGTAGACGTTTTTGTTTTTCCTTTTGTTGTTGTTGCTCTCATCGACTCTCATACTCTAGCTGCTGGCTGCTTCATTCATAAAAACCCGCAATCAGCAACACAGCGCGCTGTCTATCCCTCGCCCCCAGCACTGCGGCGAATGTAGCGGCGGTGGCAAGTGAGGCCGAATCGAGTCAGCCAACGATTTATACGTCCTCCACGTCCGCAGCTGCTCGAACGTCGCGTCGCGTTACGTCCTACGGCATGGTAGCACCACTGCCCCTTTGTATGCTACTCTCTCGATTCAATTCAAAATGCTTTGCTCTATTCATCGTTGGTTTCTCCTCCTCCTCCCCTAAACCAACCTCTCGCTCTTTTGCACCAACACTTTAGCGCAGTTTTTGAATTCGTGTTGGCACGAATTCTTTTTCGCCTCGCTGTTTTTGTTGTGTTTCAGCTACACATGAATTGATATCGCAAATCGCACTCATTCACAAAGTCGCTCACTCATTCACATTCACTTGACATACAGTTACAAAAATGTATACACTCAACACGCGGCGAATTTATCTACAAACGCAAATTTGTGCGAATTCGCATACATTTGCCATGCAGTGAAAATGCAATTGTGTTGGAAGCAATAAGAATGTATGCTAAATGAGCGTAACTTGTTGCTCTCTTCTACTCAATTCAATCGCAAATATTGAATTCGCCGCATTGGCTTCTCATACAATTCATAAAAAAACAGAAGAAAAATCTCATTACTGCGAGCACCAAACACAAAATTTCAATTTCTAATTTGTCGCTTATGGTGCACAAATGCATTTCTACTGCTTAAAAGCCGCCTACGCCCCCCAACCCCACCCACTAAGCGAGTGCGACTCTTTGTGCAATGCGCAGCTGCCTTAGGCTTCTAAGGATTAAGTTAAAAAAAAAGTTTAATATTTCGGTTTGTTTTGAAGAATAAATTAAAATTCAGCGCACACGCCACACACTTTGTATGCTCCACGTTGTTACCCGCCCATATTTGGCAAGTGACTTCCATTTGCTGCAGTTGAATTTTCTATTCAATAATTTGGTTGCTATAAAAATAATTTCATATTTTTATTTGAATTTTTTCAAAACTTTTTTATAAAATTTTAAACTTAAATTTAAATTTTGTCTTTTCATTAAAAGATAATTTATTTATTTTTATCTGTTTTTTTTTTTTTGTTATTTTCTTCTAATATACTTAATGTTATTTTTAATTCATTCTTCATTTTGTCATTATGTTCGTTTATTTGTGCTTCGCTTGCTTGTTTGGCTTATTAGGTGCTGTTTTTGTTGCTGTTGTTGTTTTTGGAGCTGGCTCGTTCATACGTTTAGCCACTCCATTCCATGCTATGCCTGCCTGCCATCTCTACCGCTGCTGCTGCCACGTTTTTTTAGCTTTTTTTTTATATTTTGGTGTCGAACGAGCTAAACTGCTACTGGTTTTGAATCTTCAGCTCATCATAGAGTTGCCAACATGCTGGCATTTACGATTTATTCAAGAATATGATTTCTCAACTTCTGTTCTTAAATATAAAGAAAACAGTTGGTCTTACTAAAAATCTTATATATTCAGGCCTATTCTGATTCCGTTTCAAATTTACTTCTGTAACGGAAATGAGAATTGATGTTCGAAGTTATTTTCAGAATCATACAAAATACGAAAATCCATCAAATGATCGGAGCTATAACAGCTCAGTTGTAAGTAGAGAAAAAAACTCCATACCAAATTTTGACCACTCTATTAATAAGACTAAGTTAGACAACTTCTGACCTAAATTCCACTTCCGAACAAAATTGGCATCAGAATAGACCTGCTGATAAATTGGCGTTCACGTAAGAGATTCTCTGGTGAAATACTTTTTGATCTTGAAAATCCTAGAAATGGATGAACGCGCAGGAAAAGTATACGTGGCTATGAAGACTTCAATACACTCTAAATAAAGCTGTCAAAAATATCCTACACATATGGTGTGTTTAATAAGTTTACTCAAAAATGTGCCAGCCTTGTCAGACTTTCAAGCTGGGCTGACAAACTTTGAATTAAAATGGTGAACTCCGATAAAGCGGCAAGGCACCTCAAATACAAGGAAAGTCTTTAAAACGCTAAACTAAGAGAATTACTCAAGGAATTGAAACGAAATTTTATTCCAATAGAGGCGTTGTACGGGAAGCATTATATGCTTAAGATAATGGAACATTTCATAAACAGAAGGTGGGAGAATTTTGTCAAAAGAGCGTGTTGCTCTATACGCAATTAAAAATATTTAACATTTCATTTAGGAGCAATCATGTATATAAATATATATATAACGTCTGCAAATGTGACAATTTATAACGGGGGGGAGGGACAAATTTTTCAAAAAACAGCCTCTCATACCTTTGGTTAATTTGTGCTGGAAAGTGTAAGCCAATCATGCAATTTATTAGAACATACATACAGACACATAAGTGGTAATAACCGAAACACATGTTACTGATTGACAGGTTGGATTGATTCATCTATTTTGACCTCAGAAGTGGAAAGGGCGTATTTCAAAAAATGCATGTTCGTGATTCTTATGGCATCAGATAGCTTAAGAAAGATAGTCCAAAAAAAATGTTTGTTTTTTGTTGCAACAAAGTAACTATGGGAAAGTTCTGAAAGAGGACATTATCCTTATCAATATTGAAGAACAAATTTAAAGACCAGCATAGCACATCCCATTTAAAAATTTTTGTCACAAAAATTTGTTCTTGATTTTTAAGTTCGCTTCTCTGTGGCAACTCTATCAAAGCAAACAAGTCTTGTTTTCCTTCTCAATCAGCGTACAACAACTCGACAAAACAACAAGAAGCAACAACAATTACAACAGCATAGGCCGCAAATCCAACAACAACAACAACAACCATCAACAAATTCTCACTTGTATGTTTATTCATTCAGTTTGCCCCACAATGGCTCTAGCGTAGTGCTGCTGTTGTAATGCCAGTAGACTTTGTTGGCAATATGTGTGTTGCATAGTATTGCCGAGGTAGTTGTAAATTAAAAACAAAATATACGTAAGTTTACATAAAAATTAAAAATTTATTCCATGTACTTACATTTTATTTGGAAAAAAAAGCAACTGCCTATCAATAGAATTCTAAGAATTAAATTATCTTTTTTTTCCGAAAATTGCTCACGCATTATATTATAATAATATATTTTAATTCAACTCAGCTCATGTAATATTTTTGCAGTTGTCGTAAATCAAATCCGTAGGATTTGAACAGTTTGGTCGGAAGATAACCACCACATAAATATTAAAAATGAAAAGAATTTTCAGTTAATTTAATTTATTACATATAATGACATACAAATCAGACACCTACATTTTTCGCATGGCTCTGTAAGACCTTTAGCACTAGCCAGCTGAGATATCGAAAAATAATTGTCTGCCTTCCATCTTTATATCACACACGATATATTATTCCAATAAACCAGCCAAAGTATATCAGTTTCAATAAGTTCGTGATTTTTGTACATAGCATTGACTCCACAACCCTCTTTTTCATAGCTCAGCGATGTCATTTATTTTTAATTGTCAAAAACGATATTTATAAATATTTTGATTGCATTTGGCTCGCTTGAAGCACCTTCTCCCAATAAAGTTTAGCCAAATATTTAACCTTGGTCAGTTGCTAAATTAGTTCAATAACTTATAGTAGCTGCGACGCCTGCCATATGCAAGGGCCCTAAACAGACTTATATTGTCGTGCCAAACTGAAATCATCTCGCAAAGTGCAACTTATTGAAGAAGTCGAATATGTAGTATGACAAGAAATTTAAAAAACAAAAAAGTTAATAGCGGTCGAGCAGTATCAAAAAATATCGAGAAAGTCTAATAAATTCGAAAACTCTCGAAAAGGATCAATGATATTAAAAAATTATTGAAAAGTCAACGCTAGCTCAAAAGCAATGATATCGCCTAGAAATAAATAAAGTGAAGTAATAAATCAAAGTACGTCAGTCGTATCGAATAAGACAGTATTTGGCATTGGGAAGTTTTGAATTTTAATTACACAGAGCATGTCTGAAAGATTTTTGTGTGCTCAGCAAAACCTCAATTTCAGTATTTTTCACAAGCCACGATTTTAAGACCTACTTGCTTAAAAGTGTGATTAACGAAACAATAATCTTGAATTAACAACATCTTAAGCCACTAAAAAGGTCAAGAGACAGTAATTTTGGAACAAGATTACCGCTGTCAGATTTCATGAAAAAAGATCATATAATTTTGTATCTTCAAATTACTTGAAAACAGAGGGATCCCAATCCTGAGCAAAGGCAGATGTGTAGCATTAAGACTGATGTCTGAATACGACTAGGAACAGTAGAAGACCGGTGATATTTGTATACAAATTTTGGGCGTATTTTCATTGTACTTTTTCCGTTTAAGTATATCAAACAAATTTCAATTTAGTGCTCTTAAAGAGTTTTCTCTTTAAAGAAGTTACAAGCCAATTCGATGCATTGAAATCCAACCAAAATAAATCGCAACAGAAAAAATTTAAAACCTCCTCAATGTTGCATTGAGCGAGCGAGCAATCAACGCCGATACGCAAGTATTTTGACGACAACGGCGAAATATTGCGGCAAACGAACGGCCTACACAAGTGGGTTAAAAGTAGGGTTAAACTGTTGGGGCAGCAGACAGAGGGAGCTGATTGCGCGATGCAGCAACCACGACAAAGCAACGAACGGGTTGCTGCCGCGACTGCGGTTATGATGATGATGACGACTAAATTTTAATTGATAGGATAGAGAGAAATTCATCCATTCAGTAAAAAGTGGGAAAATAAAAACAAAATAAGAAGGCGATGAAATTTTTCAATCAATCGTACATCTTACGAAAAAACAACAAAAAAAATCAGCAATAACAAAAAAGTCAACAGCAAAAACTTGATTGCTGCCGCTGCTGCTGGCAACACTTCGCAAGCGACGACGATAGTCAGCGCAAGCGGTTGGACAGACAAACGGATGGACGGTCATTCATTGTAAATTTTCAACATTACAACGAAACGGCAACAACAACGCAGCAGCAATAACTCGTTGTATCTCTCTATCTATCCACACCCATTCGTGGAAAACTTGTTCGACATCCGCTGAATGCTGCTGCTGTGAATTCGCTGCAAATGTAGTGTGCATTGTGTTGGCAACTCTGTCGCCACACACAGCAATCATTCATTTATTTTTTAACGCTTGTGTATGTACGTGCTAGGCATGATTATGCTGCGGCGATTATGGTGCTTTGTTGTTGTTCGTAATTTAAATTTAAATGAATGAGCATGCGAATTCGCCGTCGCCGTTGGAGCGCCCACAAGTTGGCATATTTTCAATTTCCGTTCTTACACATACAGTCAGTGGCAGTTTTTACACACGTACAGTATGCAGACAGTTAGTTTGTGTGTGTGTGAAGAAACACTCCCGCGGCGAATGTATCTGCAGCGAATTAATATGCAATTTCAGTGATTTTTCCACGGACACACAAAATTCAATATGCAAATGTGCATTTTAGCAATGTGCGCTTAGTGCAGCGCTTTATTTTCGTGTTAAGATAAATTCGCCGCAAAAAAATTACTTTGCTTACATTGTCACACTCTCGCGCATATTGAGTGCGACATTTGAGTTGTAGGTGTGACACTCACTCGTACACACACTTCCATGCGCTCAGACACAGATTTGTGAATTCGCCGTATATTCAAGTAATGAGTGAGGGTTTCGTTTCGCTTTTGGTTTTTGCTGCTTTAATGAGTGTCCGGTTGGTTTTTGTAAGTGTTCGTGTCGAATCAGTCGCAGTCGTTTGAGAGATTTGTAATGAGACAGACGGTTGGTGTGCGTGATCTTTTTATTTTGTTTCACATCTTCAGTGAAATGTTGTCAAAGTAAATATCAAATAAATGAATAAGGTTTATTATTTATAAAAAGCAAAATAAAATTTTAATTGCGTTACGGCCAAAAATAAAAACCGCAACATACGCGCGCTACGAGCCTTGGCTATCACGCAACAAAAGGCCTTCGCCGCTAAATTCATTCATTAAAAGAAATAAAAACAACGAAATAAATTACAATTTAATTTTCGCCGTATATATTTTCTCATTGGACTGTGCGCTGTGTGCCTTCGCCTTCGCGCTCGTTCGCATTTAAGCATTAATTTCATATTCTAAGCTAACGCAGATACTTCTACGCCAAATGTATCCAGTAGATACGTATACGTAAAATAAATATGCGCGCCTGACGTACGCATAAAACGACAAAACTCGCCGCAGCAAAACTGTGCGTAGATCATTGAAAATGTTGCCGTCGCCGTCACCGCTGCTGTATGTGTGCTGCAGCGATTCGGACTTCGCCGCATTAAATTTGAGAATGAAAAATTTTGTTTAATTAACAAAAATCGTCCACAACAACAACAAATAAAGTAACGTACACAAATATAACAAAAAAAACGACAAAGTCGAAAAAGCAAAATATTGCCATTGCGGCGAATTCAGTTTACCTTCTAAAGTGGCACAAGCACACATAATCATACAAACATAAACGTATACAACGTACGAAATCAAGTTACGATCGCCGGCATATATGACACAGGTATAGCAAACGTTGTGCGCAATTCGCCGCAACACATTGAGTTGCTGAGTGAAAACAACTGCATTGCCGATAGCACACTCATTGCTAGCCGCCATTAAACTCAACATTCGATTCCTTGCGTCACGGCGAATTTAACTTCACTCTTTCTGTGTGTGCCGCCGTGCCATGTTGTTGAGGTTGTCGGCTCCGCTTGTACGCGCAATCAATTCATTTCGCTTGAAAAAGGTTGAGCAGTAAAAACTCAACATAGAGAGCGTTCGCGATCGTGCGGATCGGTTCGATTGGCCTCTGTGCGTTTTTCCCGATTTTTTGTTATTTTCCAACGCTATCTGTTGTGCGCTGCGGGCCACATTTTCTATATACGATATAAGTGGATTCAAACGAAATATTGAAAAAATACATATATATTAAAAAATATATAAAAAAAAATTCCAAATATTTTCTAAAAAAAAGAAATAGAAGAAATTACAATACAAAAAAGCTAAATTATTTTGTTTAACAGTGTAAAACGAAAAAATTCCACTTGAAGTCGAAAAAGTAGCAAAGAAATAACGAAGCACCGAAAATACACAAAATGTAGTTGCTAAATTGTCGAAGCAAAAATAAAGCGAAAGTGTAAATAATTCATAAAAAAAAAATTGTATATTTTTCTAAAGTCACTGCATTGAAAATACACATACATATACACACGAAAATAAAGCATTCATTTACAATTTACAAAACAAAAAATCAGCAAAAAATAAAATAAAAAGCAAAACCAAATTAAACTCATGTGCCTAAAAATAGCAACAAAAAAGCAAATTTTGTAAATAGCATAAAAGTAATAAAAGAGAGGAGAATACGAGGAAAATCAAATTAAAGGAATCAATCGGCGGCACGAAATAATCAATAAAAAAATCTATGCTGTGCCGCAAAATATAATTTTGGTGGTTTTAAGTTCTATATATTTTTCTCACAACAAAAAAAAAGGGAGAAATTTCAAAATTCCTTAAACTTCGAATTAATCGAAAGAAAAGTTCAAAAATTTGCTGCACTTAAAAAAAAAAAAAAAATCAAATCAACATTTTAAAATCTACGACTGCAACAACTATACACCACCAATTAAACCCTTGTGGATTAATTTCGAACGCTTGTTGTAACTTTGCCGCATAAGGATCATATTTTTATTTGGATTTAAAAGAAACAAAACAAAAATTTGGAACATTTTTTCAATTGCCTTTTTGAAATTAATGTAAGTGTTAACGAAAATCTTTTTCTACTTAAATATAAATTGGGATTAGGATTGGGATTTTTGAATATTTTATTCAACTGAATTCTACATAAACATAACTTGAGTGTTTGAACACAGACTTTTATTCGAAGAAGTCTGAATAATTTGAATCTGGTTGGCAATTTTTAATTGTTTCAGAGCAACACTTGATCTCATATCAAAAAACATTTGTTAGTAGCTATGTACATTTTTATAACTTCGAAACTTGCTATTGGAAAACAACTGAATATTTTCGATATTTTTTTATTTGTTTGTATGATATATCAATCGTAATGAAATTATATCAATTTTGTATACTTTGAGAAGAAATTTCCCAAGCAAAATTAAATATCTATATTTTCATATATTTTGAAGAACATAGCTATGTTGTTTTTTCGAATAAAGCTGCACAATATTTCATGGTTGTTAAGACGTCTCACATTTGAATAGAGAAATCAATTCTGCTAATTGTTAAGGAGCTCTCACCAGCTTTTGTTACTTTTGGTTATTCAAAGAAAGCAATAGAAAATAATTTTGAAAAAGTTGAGCTTCTTTCGATGTTATATATGAAAACATACATATATTTAAAGCAAGCAAATGGATTAATTGAGGAATCAACATTTTTAACATTAAAAGGTTATGCTTTGAAAATTGCACATTTTGAGAAAATTTTATGCCAATTATCTTATAGTAATCCAAGTTTCTTATATCTCAGACACAATATTGCAAAAATTATATTTTTTATAAGAACAGTGGGATTTTTTATTGGAAATAGTCTGAGTACGCTTTTAACAGGCTTAGCAATAATATATCTTTATTAATAGTTCAGTTATTTCCTCTGAAAATCAGAGTAAAGTTAAAAATAGTAAAAAAAAACTCTACAAAATGTTTCATAAACATAGAAGAGTGCTGACTTGAAGTCAGAAATGCCAATAACTCTTCTTAGTCTAATGATCGAAATTAGCTATGAATTTTATTTTTTTTAGCTTCGAACATTAGCTGTTATAGCTCTGATTATTTAACGGATTTTTCCTTTTTGTATACTCTGAAATAAACTTCGAATTTCAATATCCTTTCCAAAGTAAATCCGGTACGAAATAAGAGCAATCTTCATTATCGCACTTTAAGCTGTATGTAAGATTTCAATTAAAAAAATAAAAAAATCGCCGTTTTTAAAATTTTTTTTTGTCATTTCACTTAAGCTTTTTAAGAGAACTGCACAGAAGTGATATGAAAATTTGTTTAAATTATATTTTTCTTTTGCACCACTTGAAAGAGTTTTCATGCAAGGATTTCAAGACATGACATTTTTAAATCGATATGCCAGGCATTACGTATATGATGTCATATAACGTATTCTGCAGAAAACAATTTTTAAAGAATAACTCAAATTTGTTTTGTAGTGCCATACTTGCAGTTTTAAAAGACTTTTTCAAATTAGAAAAAAAAGTTCAAGCCTCGTTAGAGATCACAAATCTGAATAGTTTTTGAAAAGTTTTTTTAAAAATGTTCCTCCATAAAATTCTCTTAACCCATGCAATTCGTGCTGCCGCAGCTGCTTGCATGCAAACGAGAATGAATTGGCCGAATATTTTTTTTACAGTTCTGCGGCTTTAGCCGGAACCTGACTTAGGAAATCATTTCTTCAATGACCTCAGCGAGTTAGCTGGAATTAAAATCGGCTCGCAACTTAACGTCACGTAATCTAGTATTAAGTAGGCACAATTATTGCTACATAGGGTTTCTAGGCTGTTTGCTAAGCCACTGCACTAACTTAAACTAAATTCTCTTAAAATATTTAACCTCATTTAATAATATTTAACGTAAGCCAGCATGCGTTTGTATCTAAAATTTCGAACAAAGTATCATATTTATGTTTTGTAATTTGCTATTACAATTTGCTTTTAAATTGAGGTAGTGCCAAATTATACAACTGAACACAAAACACTGCTTTAGTATAATAATTTAAGTTTCTCAATTTATTATTTCTAATTTTTTTTGATAAGGTCCGTTATTCAACCGATAATTCAAAGCCCAGCATAAAATATCAATTAAAACATTTCTGAAGCCTCATAGCTAGGGACTTTGCAATACGCAACTACAATACAATAAAATAGAAACTATTTCATTCGGCTGTATATGAATTTGCCAAAATTGGAATAATTTTGTACAAAATAAAAAAAAAATTCGATTAATTTTACATGGGAAAAAAGCATATTCGATGAGTGTTTTGCTTAGTACAAAACTAAAAGCCTAAACTTGGCTATTAACAGATTGATTCTTTAATGATAACAAGATAAATGCGAGAAAAAACGTATTACAATAATTCAGCCCTTGCCCACTTCCAAGTGCAGTCTAGCAGCATAAATTGTAGCTTTTGCTTGTGTCACATTATGCCCACTGCCAAATCGGTACCAATAACAAATTCATTTATTTTGATTATTTTATAAGGCAATCATTTAACCAAGTAGATGAATTTGTTATTGAAACTGATTTGGCGAAATTGGCGCTCAACGAATACTATAAAATTCATCATGGGGTTGTGAGTTCACAATTGTATGCTGACTATAAAATAGGAAATATGTTATGTATAAAAACACAAAATAGGGGAGCATCCATCATATGTACGTTAATATCTTGCAAAAAAAAAAAAATAAAAATCTAAGAAATTATGTGTCAACCACACATAATTTCACATATCAACTGGTGGGTGCATTTTAGAAAGGTTTTTTTTTTCTATGACATTCATTTTATTTTCAATTCGACAACAGAAAAAGCTGCTTTCAACATTTTTTAACAAAATCAAAAAAAAAAATTATGTGTTAAGTTTATAGTCAAAAAAGAGTGGGTTGAGTATGATTGGATTGATAATGAGCTACATATATTGCACATGCCAACTAAAATTTTTATAAAATATGCAACTATTAAAACCGACCAACTTCAGAAAAACATTAATCGCAATCATTCAAATATCAACTATTTGCCTCAAAATCGAGTATAGATTGGATTTGAGACATAAATGCCGAGTTAATCAACAAAAACTGTAGAAGTAGCGGAAAATATTCGCGTGTAACATTTTATAAGGAAAAATATCGTTATAGAATTACATTAATTTTCTATGGAACGTAGTTTCAAGCGGTCAGAGAATAAAATCTTCTTTGAATTTACTAAAAACTTAAAGTTTTTCAACAACAATTCGAAGAAACATAAATAAATGTCATAACAAGACATCGTAAATTTTTTTAAGAATTTTTACTTTTTACATTAAAAATGAAAATACTCGTAGCAAATCAATTATTTTTGACCTATTAGTCTTCAGGACTCAAACCATTATTGCAAAAATGCACTATTTTTTGCGAACAAAAATTGCAATTTCTTCAACGAATTGAAAACAAACCAACTTCTCAATGTATTCGAGAAATTGTTTTGATACCTAGTTATGCATAAAATCAGTAGAACTCCACTACCAAGAATAAATTTTTGTATATCAACTTGGCCCACCCACAGCATATGTCATTTTACAGGCACATATGATAAAATTCGCAAAAACAGACTGTTACCACTTCTTCATTCCGGCTGATTCCATTTGCAATACATAGAAAAAGGCGTTGTAGATTTTGTAAAGGTTATATATGCTTGACGGACAGTTGCCCTAAAATCTGTCCGTATGTCCAAAAGTATGTCTCTCCGTTGTTTAATGAAAATGCCGCTTAGTGGGAAACGAAATGAAACTTAGCTATATCTTTAACTATAGCAAATGGGCGCAGTCTCTGCTCGTACACGCCTACCGCCCATTCAAATGAAATACTTAAGGCGCAGCAAAGTAATGCAAAATTATTTGCAATAAAGATGAGGATCATTGTCGAGACTAGCAATAGACATAAAGTGCACACATTTTCACAAGAGGTGGTCGTGTCCAATAGAAACAACACTATTATTGAGAGAATATTTAAGGAAAGGCAACCAAATTTAATACAAATAATAGCAATGGTTCAAGCAAGTGATACACAAATAGTGCGCAAATTTATCACCCTTACCTAGTAGTACAAATTCCGAATAGTCTCTATGAAAATGTAAATTTTTCATTGTATTGTGAGGTTTTTTTTTTCTTATGCTACAGTATGCAAAATGCTTTTAATTCAGCAGTAGTAATATTTATATTGATATTAATTTACACATTGTATAATATGTATACACATATATATAGTATATCATATATACATGTAACCAAATTTATAAATCTATTTATACATACATATGTTGTGAAGCAATTACCTCCTATTTCTACACAAAGTTAAGTTTTAATTAGCGTTTATTGTAGATAAAACAAAAACAGTCAAGTTTCAGGCGCGGTTGTTGAGTTGACAACAACTATAACAACAACAACATGTCACAATTTGTATGCATCTGAAAATGAACATAACTTCTTAAACATTTTCTATAAACATTGGAATTTTTAATAAGACATTTTTTTTTTACATAATTGCTTTGCAACACTGTAAACTAAATTCCGTACTAGGATATACTGTATATTAAGATCTAGCTATATATGATATATGTATCTGTTGCATCAATAATTAGAAACGTTGCCTATTGTATAGAAATTAGTTTGACAACGCTTTGTGTCTGGATTTCCTTAAAAGTCAATTTTTTCTTTTGTAATATTTGTAATGGTCAATTTTATGTTGCCACCAAAAATCGCCAAAATGTTTATAAACATTTTCTTTGACAACGCACCCGGTATCAACATATTGCAAACAAACAAGTATACATGCGTATACGCATCTCAATGTGCAGAAATTACTCAAAACCAGTTTGCGATATTGTTATTGTTATTGTTGTAATTTCAATTGCATATCGATCTGCATAGCGGCATGTACTGTTGTTGTTGTGTTGGCAAGAGAAAAGAAAAAAAAAACACCCACGCTAACTCTTTTGGATGAACGCTAAACTTCTTTCGTTCTTTCTGCGTAAAACCAACGAGGGATCAACATCTGCAAGTGGTACAGCATTAAAACGTGATAAAAAAAAGTTTGTGTTTTTTTTAAACCTAAATTGAAGTCTTTTGCAAAGAAATGCATACATTTTGTGTGTAAAAAGTTTAACTTATTATACTATAGATTAAAGTTAAAAACAACTATAGTTCTTTTTTTTACTTGTGACCAAATTTTTCTTTTTTGGCAAATAAGTTTGCTAACAACTACTGTGAGTTGAAGGTTATCTCAAACTCCAAAACCTTGAAATTCTTATTGGACTTTTGCTCAAAATTTCGAATCATTTTGGTGAGTTTTCCATTAGGAAATGTAATTTTTGTAACCTGAAAATATGGTTCTTTTAGGGCTACTATGCGGGTGCTCCAACCTGTGGTGTCAGTTGAAATTAACCTTCAACGCCGCATAGGGCGCAACCTTACTTTGACCTGCCGCCATTTGCATTGCGACATCGGATTATATAAGACTCGATCATGCCATACAACACCAGACAACAACAAAATTACCTAGCTTTTCAACTTTATTAGATTTTCGTAATTCCTTTTATTATTTTTATATTATTTTATTTGATTTTTATCTAACTTCGTTAACCTTAAATTTAAATGCGGAAAATACTTTAAATTAAATTAATTTCTTAACCATTTTGAAAATTAAATCAAGAAAAATAATCGCTTCTAATTTAAACTAAAAATATTAGAAATTTTTAAATTCAAATAATCTTAAAATTTAAATTAAAATAAGACGTTAGATAATTTTATTATTTATGTAAAGAAAGTATATATCTAAATTATTATGAATAAGGCAATTAAAGCTTAATACTACGAAACCAACATCACATTTCTTCGTATTTTCGCTGGGCCCACCGATTTCTACGATGGATGTACATAAATCAAAGTGAGTTGTAACGAAAATTCTTATTCGTATTCTTTTTATTTTATTTTGGATAATTCAAATCATGATAATTTTATATGTATATTTTCTTTTCCTACTTATCTTGAATTAACTTAACTTAAAATTTTTCTATAAATTCATGCAGTCAAAATGGATACAACTACTTACTACTAGCCTATTTTGAGCTTAAGCTACCTTAAAGCATATATATATATATAACTTATAACTTAGTTACCTACATTAAAATTTTAATAATATGCGCTCAACAAATTACCTTATACCTAATATCTTGAATTGTTAGAATTTTCATTTATATTTTTATTTTTCGCAACTCCCTAAAATGCAGACTTAGATATCTTCAAAAATCTTAAATAAGCTTAAGATACCTAGTTTGTTTTTTTTTTTTTATATAGAACATAAAATGCAGGCTTATTGCATATTGTTGTTGCAATCAGCCTAGAACTTTTTCTCTCATTAGGCTTATATTTTTTTATTTATCTTCTTTGATTTAATTTTTTTTTGTTACTTTGCCTTTGCATGTTATTTGCAACTCTCTCGAAATGTTAAATTTCGTATAGTATTCTTTTAATTAGTATAAGAGTTATACACTGAATATAAAAGTGTTATACTGAATAAAATGTGAAGTTTTCGCTCTGAGAATAATAATTATGTCTTTTTAAATCATTCGGTTTTGTCCGTCAAAATATCAGCATGTGCAATGTTAGTTGCATAGATTAAATTTCGTGTTAACTTGCATTAGGGGCAATTTCACAAAGCATTCCGAATTGCCAAGGTAGGGTGGGTAAAGACGGGGACCACTAACACCATTGGTTCCCCACAAACTCAAGTAAAGTAGCAATAGGTTAACCTTGGTTTTGTCGGGTTATATTTTTTTTTGTTGACTTATATCTCTTATCTCAAAGTGCACATAATTTTATTGTGGTAGTGGTCATAGGATTGTGGATTAGGGAAGATCCCCGACATACGACGAGCTAGCAAGAGCATAGCTAGATGTGCACGCCATCCGATATCCGCATCCTTAAAACTTGTAGAGGTTTAGGCCTTTATTTCTAAGGAACATCATATGTTCCTAAACACAGGTATTTTTTTAAAATTAAAATATCAAGACAACCGGAAAACAACACCATTACATAATAATGGCGCCCAACGTGGGGCCTGGCAGTTTTTTTTTGTTCAGGTCCAAACTCAAAAATTTTCTAGCATGTGATGATTGCTTTCTGTCGTCACATTATCTCTTCTGATTTGTTTTTTTTATATCGTTATTCTGTCGTAGTTGTTGCGATTTAGTAGAAACTATCTTTAGGATTTTGCGATTGCAATTCGAGTTTTGCGGATTGGTCGACCAAAGAAAAGAATGTTATTTCGTATCAATACAACAGAAGACAAACTTTTCTTTAATTCAATAATTATCTCTTGGTTTTAAGTATTATTTTTTTATGGAAGTATTTCTTTTGGAATTGCGGAGTAATTGACTAAGTTTGATACTCTGACCATTGATTTACTTTAAATCTTAATTCTTTACCTTTTAATAGTGATTTCTTATTAGTTTCAATAGTTCTTTTTGTTAACCATATGCTATTTACTTGATTTGTGTACACTTTGTGCATGCTGATTTTTAAGATGACGGATGTTTTAGCCGATATTATTGAAACAATTATGTCTGTGAGACACAGTAAAGAAGATTTGAATTTACCTTTACTAAATGTAAATGATACTTTTTGTGGTGTTTGTCATGAAGAAATGAGAAGCAATGACATTCTCAGCGTCACTTCTTGCAAGCACAAATTTCATAAAGAGTGCATTTTGAATTACCTGAAAAATACAAATTCTTGTCCGCAATGCAGCCAACATTGTGAGGCCACAAAATTAACTACAAATACAAATAGTGAGCAAGGCATTTCCGCTTCTTCTGAAAATGGAAATTATACCTCCATTCAGGGTGATTTTAATCAACCCAGTGCTTTTGACAATGTAGCACAGAAATCAAAAAGTTATAGGGGGAGAAGTAAAGGTACAACACCTAAACGTAATGGTCCAATTACTCGGTCTATGGACAGTAACCAAAACATTCTTGATTGGACAGTTGCAGACTCTGGTACGAATAGTCAGCGAGTCACATTTTCTAATTCTGCAGGAAATGCAAATAATAATGAAATTCCTTTAAGTCTGAATAATTACAACTTGAATCATATTGAGGTTATGAGCATTGCTCAGTCAATTGTTCAAACTCAACAGCAAAATATGATGCAAGAACTAACTTCTTTTATATCTACAACTATTGATCAAACGCTTCATAAGCAGTTAGAATCTTTAAGGATTCAAAACCAGAATAACTATTCTGAGAACCAGCCAAATTTTCCACGGGAAATACCGCTTCGGAGTGATTTTCAACCACCACTTAGAGTCAATAGTAACAGCCTGAATCAAACACCTTCACAATCGTTAGGTGAAGCTCAAAGATATTCACGATCTATGGTTAGACCTCACTCATCTCTTGAACCTGGGAAAGTGTCAAATATTATACAGAACTGGCATTTAAAGTTTGATGGTTCAAAAGACCGAATCAATATTAATGAATTTATATATCGATTACAATCTTTAACGGAACAAAATCTTTCTAACGATTATCAACTTTTATGTGATAATCTGCACTTGCTTTTCATAGGCAAAGCTCAAGATTGGTTCTGGAAATTTCATTATCGTCATCGTCATTTCAGTTGGGATACTTTTTGCACAGAATTTAGAAAAAGATACGAAGTTACTTTAACAGATTTTGACATTTGGGAGAAGATTAGAAAGCGAAAACAGAAAGAAAATGAAAATTTTGAAGAATATCAAACAGCTATAGAAGATTTAGCTTACCAATTACAGAATGAAGTTTCTGAATTTGAATTAGTTGATATTTTGATGAGAAATTCTAAGCCCAACTTGCGGTATGAACTTTTGCATTTAAATATTCGAACAATTTCCAAACTTCGTGACGAAGTTAGAAAACACGAAGCCTTCTTTTTTGAATCTGGTACACAATATAATAAGCCTAAGCAGCAATGGCAACGCGGCCATATTTCAGAAGTTGAAGACGAATATCGAGACGATAGTGTAAGCAAAGAAGTTTTTGAGATTCAGCGCTCACACTCAACAGTAGTATGCTGGAATTGCGATAAGCTAGGACATCGTTATGATGACTGCCTAGAGCAACGTAAAATATTTTGTTACGGTTGCGGGAGGAAAGAAACTTTCAAACCCCGATGTTTTGTTTGTTCACCTTCGGAAAACCGGAAACGGGATGCGGCAAGCAACACCATTTTGACGCATCCATCGAATCTACAGTAGAAACTAAAACTCACGATGTTTCTACATCTACCTCTGAAGTTTCAAAATTCGAACCAGTGCAAGACACTGACAACTTTGAAATTTCTAAGCCTTATTTGAGACCTCTAATTCCTTTTCATAAGCGACTTGAACGTTATAATCAAGTTCGTCAACGAATTTTCTCTGATTTTACAAGTCAACATCTATATAGAAAACCTAAGCGTTCAACCAAACGCTTGCGGCTATTTTGGAAAAATTTAATGTTGACAAAACAAAAATTATTGTCAGCAATTTTTAGAAATACTGATAATAGATTATATACCGATATTGAAATTTTTGGCAAATCTTTTGTAGCATTGTTGGACTCAGGCGCAACAATAAGTTGTATTGGCAGTGATGCTGCAAAACATGTTATATCTAATGGTAAAATTAAAAAGTCTTTTGGCGACATAAAAACCGCCGATGGTTCCTCTTGTTCTGTTGTGGGGAAAACTTGTGTAAATCTTTCTTATAAGAAAATAACCAAAAGTATAGAATTCTTTGTGGTCCCTTCATTAAAGCAAAATATTTATTTAGGAATGGATTTTTGGTTAACATTTGGTTTGACTGATGCAATCTTGAAACAAAACTTTATTTCGGAACTGGATGTAGGAAAAGATGATACTTCTGCTCCAGAACCTCATATGCATGTGCTTACTGACGAGCAGAGCAATCGCCTTAAAGCTGTTATAGACATATTTCCATCATTCGACAGAGAAGGATTAGGACGCACATCTTTAATTGAGCATTCAATTGACGTGGGTAGCTCAAAACCCGTTAAACAACGTCATTGGCCTGTTTCGCCAGCTGTAGAAAAGCTTATGTTCGCTGAAGTTGACCATATGTTAGCTTTAGATGTAATTGAAGAATCTTCTAGCCCATGGAGTAGTAATTGTGTTTTGGTCAGGCGTGGAAATAAATCTCGTTTATGTTTAGATTCACGTGAAGTGAATAAACATACTCTTAAGGATGCGTATCCACTTCCTCATATAGATGGAATTTTAAGTAGGCTACCTCCAGCTAGATATATTACTGGCTTAGATATGAAACATGCCTTTTGGCAAATACCTCTTGAAGCAAAATCTCGTAGTATTACTGCTTTTACTATTCCTAACAGACCTTTATATCAGTATAAAGTTATGCCCTTCGGATTATGTAATGCGCCGCAAACACTTTGTCGTTTGATGGATCGCGTATTGCCGGCTGATCTACGAGACCGCGTTTTTATCTATTTAGATGATCTTCTGGTTTTGTCTGACAACTTTGATTCTCATTTAATTCTCTTGCAAGAAGTTGCACTACACTTACGTAAAGCTAACTTAACCATCAATATCGCTAAGTCTAAGTTTTGCATGACTGAAATCAAATATCTCGGCTTTATTATTGGGCAAGGTCAAATCAAGACTGACCCTGAAAAGATTGATGCCATCATTGATTTTCCTGTGCCGTCAACTGTGAAACAATTACGGAGTTTTCTCGGTTTATCAGGATGGTATAGACGCTTTATAAGTAATTTTGCCACAATAACTTTTCCTTTAACTGATCTTCTAAAGAAGAACAAAACCTTTGAATGGAACTCAGAAGCTCAGAAAGCTTTCGAGCAACTTAAAACTTTATTAACTTCAACACCTATACTTGTAACTCCAAACTTTTCGAAAAAATTTATTTTGCAATGTGATGCAAGCTTTGCTGGTCTTGGTTGTGTTCTTGCTCAAGAAAATGAAGATGGAATTGAACTTCCTATAGCATTTATGTCAACGAAATTGACAAAAGCGCAACGAAATTATTCGGTTACGGAACTTGAGTGCCTGGCTGTTGTTCAAGGCATTAAAAAGTTTCGTGCTTACATTGAAGGCCAAGATTTTACGGTGATCACCGATCACGCAAGCCTTCAATGGTTAATGCGACAAAAAGATCTTTCAGGACGACTAGCTCGGTGGACACTTAGGCTCCAAGCCTTCACTTTTCAGATACTGCATCGTAAAGGCACCGAAAACGTTGTTGCCGATACGTTGTCAAGATCACTGGAAAATTCTATAGATGCTATTGAAGACATTGGCCCTATCATTGATTTAACCTCTGAATATTTTCAATCTGAAGAATATATTCAACTGAAAACTAAAATTTTGGAAAATTCTGCTAAGATACCTGATCTTAGAATAATCGACAATTATGTGTACAAACGAACAGAACATTCTACAGGAAACACGAAACAAGAAGAAAGTTCCTGGAAACTTTGGGTTCCATCCTCATTAGTTCCACAAGTTCTTTTCCGTGCTCATAATCCGCCGAACTCCGCTCATTGTGGTATAGCTAAGACTATTGAAAAGTTAAAAAGATATCTCTTTTGGCCTAAAATGATAACTCAAATTCGTGATTATATACGAAACTGTGAAACATGTCAGTGTACAAAGAGTCCAAATATAACGTTAAGACCACCAATGGGAAGACCATTAACTTCTGAGCGCCCATTTCAAAAACTCTGCTTAGATATTTTAGGACCTTATCCTAGATCTAAACTGGGTCACATTGGCATATTAATAGTTGTGGATCATTCAACAAAATTTCACTTTTTGCATCCTTTGAAGAAATTTACTTCAAACAGCATTTGTGATTATTTGGAAAAATTTATTTTCTTTACTTTTGGAGTACCGGAAACAATTTTAACTGATAACGGCGTACAGTTTAAGTCAGGTATGTTCGAATCTTTTCTTACCCGCTTTGGAATTCAACATATTTGTACCGCGATCTATTCACCTCAAGCAAATTCATCCGAACGCGTAAATAGATCTATTATATCCGCAATTCGAGCATATATAGGAAAAGATCATTCTACATGGGATACTTATCTTAACGAAATAAATTCTGCTTTACGATCATCGGTTCACCAAAGCACAGGCTATGCACCTTATTTTCTTGTTTTTGGACAAAACATGATTCTCCATGGCAAAGACTATAAGCTATTACGAACTCTGAATTTAATTGAAGATGACTGCAGGTTAGATTATCCTGATGCAATCAAGATAATCAGGCAAACAGCTAAAAACAATTTGTCTAAATCGCACGAAAACAATGCCAGAATTTACAATTTACGAAGTCGACCTATTCAATATAGCATTGATGAAAATGTTTTTGCCAAAAACTTTGCCCAAAGTAACGCAATCAAGAAATTTAATGCAAAATTTGCACCTACTTTCTTTAAAGCAGTTGTTAAACGGAAATTAGGTATGTCGTACTATGAACTCGCATCTGAAAGTGGTAAAATATTAGGCGTATATCATGCGAAGGATATGCAGAAAACAAACAATACCTTAAAAACTTAAAATTTCCTTTTTCCAGCTAATGACTTCTTAAAATTTCATTAATACTATTTATCTTATTTTTATAAGCATTATCTGTTTTGTAATGGTCAATTTTATGTTGCCACCAAAAATCGCCAAAATGTTTATAAACATTTTCTTTGACAACGCACCCGGTATCAACATATTGCAAACAAACAAGTATACATGCGTATACGCATCTCAATGTGCAGAAATTACTCAAAACCAGTTTGCGATATTGTTATTGTTATTGTTGTAATTTCAATTGCATATCGATCTGCATAGCGGCATGTACTGTTGTTGTTGTGTTGGCAAGAGAAAAGAAAAAAAAAACACCCACGCTAACTCTTTTGGATGAACGCTAAACTTCTTTCGTTCTTTCTGCGTAAAACCAACGAGGGATCAACATCTGCAAGTGGTACAGCATTAAAACGTGATAAAAAAAAGTTTGTGTTTTTTTTAAACCTAAATTGAAGTCTTTTGCAAAGAAATGCATACATTTTGTGTGTAAAAAGTTTAACTTATTATACTATAGATTAAAGTTAAAAACAACTATAGTTCTTTTTTTTACTTGTGACCAAATTTTTCTTTTTTGGCAAATAAGTTTGCTAACAACTACTGTGAGTTGAAGGTTATCTCAAACTCCAAAACCTTGAAATTCTTATTGGACTTTTGCTCAAAATTTCGAATCATTTTGGTGAGTTTTCCATTAGGAAATGTAATTTTTGTAACCTGAAAATATGGTTCTTTTAGGGCTACTATGCGGGTGCTCCAACCTGTGGTGTCAGTTGAAATTAACCTTCAACGCCGCATAGGGCGCAACCTTACTTTGACCTGCCGCCATTTGCATTGCGACATCGGATTATATAAGACTCGATCATGCCATACAACACCAGACAACAACAAAATTACCTAGCTTTTCAACTTTATTAGATTTTCGTAATTCCTTTTATTATTTTTATATTATTTTATTTGATTTTTATCTAACTTCGTTAACCTTAAATTTAAATGCGGAAAATACTTTAAATTAAATTAATTTCTTAACCATTTTGAAAATTAAATCAAGAAAAATAATCGCTTCTAATTTAAACTAAAAATATTAGAAATTTTTAAATTCAAATAATCTTAAAATTTAAATTAAAATAAGACGTTAGATAATTTTATTATTTATGTAAAGAAAGTATATATCTAAATTATTATGAATAAGGCAATTAAAGCTTAATACTACGAAACCAACATCACATTTCTTCGTATTTTCGCTGGGCCCACCGATTTCTACGATGGATGTACATAAATCAAAGTGAGTTGTAACGAAAATTCTTATTCGTATTCTTTTTATTTTATTTTGGATAATTCAAATCATGATAATTTTATATGTATATTTTCTTTTCCTACTTATCTTGAATTAACTTAACTTAAAATTTTTCTATAAATTCATGCAGTCAAAATGGATACAACTACTTACTACTAGCCTATTTTGAGCTTAAGCTACCTTAAAGCATATATATATATATAACTTATAACTTAGTTACCTACATTAAAATTTTAATAATATGCGCTCAACAAATTACCTTATACCTAATATCTTGAATTGTTAGAATTTTCATTTATATTTTTATTTTTCGCAACTCCCTAAAATGCAGACTTAGATATCTTCAAAAATCTTAAATAAGCTTAAGATACCTAGTTTGTTTTTTTTTTTTTATATAGAACATAAAATGCAGGCTTATTGCATATTGTTGTTGCAATCAGCCTAGAACTTTTTCTCTCATTAGGCTTATATTTTTTTATTTATCTTCTTTGATTTAATTTTTTTTTGTTACTTTGCCTTTGCATGTTATTTGCAACTCTCTCGAAATGTTAAATTTCGTATAGTATTCTTTTAATTAGTATAAGAGTTATACACTGAATATAAAAGTGTTATACTGAATAAAATGTGAAGTTTTCGCTCTGAGAATAATAATTATGTCTTTTTAAATCATTCGGTTTTGTCCGTCAAAATATCAGCATGTGCAATGTTAGTTGCATAGATTAAATTTCGTGTTAACTTGCATTAGGGGCAATTTCACAAAGCATTCCGAATTGCCAAGGTAGGGTGGGTAAAGACGGGGACCACTAACACCATTGGTTCCCCACAAACTCAAGTAAAGTAGCAATAGGTTAACCTTGGTTTTGTCGGGTTATATTTTTTTTTGTTGACTTATATCTCTTATCTCAAAGTGCACATAATTTTATTGTGGTAGTGGTCATAGGATTGTGGATTAGGGAAGATCCCCGACATACGACGAGCTAGCAAGAGCATAGCTAGATGTGCACGCCATCCGATATCCGCATCCTTAAAACTTGTAGAGGTTTAGGCCTTTATTTCTAAGGAACATCATATGTTCCTAAACACAGGTATTTTAAAAATTAAAATATCAAGACAACCGGAAAACAACACCATTACATATTTGGCTTCCATAAGCAGAGCAAAAGCTATGGAATATAAAATCTCCTATAGGTTAGAGTATAAATAATTTTTAAGAACATTAACTTAACATGATATTTAAGGTCAATATTGAAAAAAAAATTTTCATAGCTAATTTTTTTTTTGGGGAAATCGTCTGTATTATAACCTTGTAATGACCGGTACGATTGATAGTGAGCGAAACATTATCAGAAAACTGATTCTTACAACGTTTGACCTACAATATATTGAAATTTCGGTCACTATGAGCAATTAATATTTAGTAGACATAAAATTATCATTTCAGTGAATAATATTCGCTCTAAAAAGACTCATATCATCATATTAAAATGATATTTTTAATAGCAAAAAAATCCCTCAAAAATGGTGACTTGAAAAATCATAAATTATTTCCTTAAATTTTGTGCCATTCTTATTATGAAATAATACCCAAACTTGAATTATGAAATTTTTTTGCTGTAATATTTAATGTTTTTATTTTCCTGAAAGAAAGTAAAACAAAAACAAAAAAAAAAATTTTTTTTTTTAATGTAGCCATTAAATTTTGAGTAATTTTTCTTTTGAAAATAATGCCCAAAATGAAATAGTTATTCTAAAGAATGTTTTTTCCAAGTTGGAAAGTTCGTGCGAAATTTTGTTTTGGGCTTTAGACAACTGATCATTATTTATGTTTCCCAAAATTTTTTTGCTAAATCTCAATTGTCTTAATTTTATTCTTAGTTTGACGACACTATATATTTGGGCTTAGCGGTCTTTCAATAGATAACTAATTTTGATCATATAACAAGAAATTAATTATTGTTCAGATTATAATTATGGGTTGGTTTCAAATATTTAAAGCAACTTTTTCTTAATAACAATTCATTGCACAAACATCAAAAATTGGTTTGGTACGACCGACCGAAGTTTCTTAATATGCTTGATATATAGAATAAATCATCACAAAGTGATATATCATCTATCATTTCAGAAGTTTGTTTTATCTTTTCAATAAAACCAAAAAAAAAAATATTACTCATCAAATTTTGATTTTTCATTACATCCGCTGAGTCCGTCCTACGCAAAATTTTGCTGCTTTAAATATTCTAATTATTTTTTTCCTTGATACTTTTCACCTAAAACTGACACCATTTCCACTAACAACATACAACAATGTTGCATTGAATTTCGCTGTGCTAAACAATTTTTAAGGCAACAGCAGCAACAACAACAACAAATAGTAGTTAAAATTATTATTTATTTAAAAATGTGTGACATACTAAAGTTACGCATCGAGCAGCAGCAGCAGCGGCGGCAGTGGCGGCAGTGGCGGCGGCATATGTGGGCCGCGCACTAAAAATTATGCACTTTGCATTTTTTCATTGTATCGCACATATAATTGGTACTGCACATTTGGTGTTTTAATTAAAAACATAAATTTCTATTTAGGTTAAATTTATTTTCAGTTGTTGAAATGAGAAAAAATACAAAAATGAAAAAAAAAACTTAAATAACTCAAGGTAAATTTTGATTTTTTTTTATTATTTGGTTTATGTTTACATTCAGCTTTTTAACACAAACAATTTGTTTGGACTTTGTTGAGTTTAGGGTAGAAAAAAAAATAATATACCAAAATTTTTTGTTGTATTGAAAGAGTAAAAAATAAATAAATATTATAATCGATCTTTATTTTTTTTTTTTTTTGTAAGGCTTATCAGTAAAATTCCATTTTAAACGCACAAATGCAAGTAAAATGCTTTATCAGTTTTTTGTTTATATATAGGGTATGTAGCTAGGTGGGCAGGTATATACGATATATTGTCAAGCAACAACATAACTATGTTGTAACATATTTTTGTTTTTTTTTTAGCATTGGATATAAAAAAAAAACAAACCAAAAAAAAAAAACAATAACACAAAATGCCTCAAAATATTTTGATAAAACTTAATCGGGCAAGATTATATTGATTATTTGATTTTATAATATGTTGTCGGTTATTGGGGTTACATAGCATACGATCATATACCAAATAAGTTTGAAAACTTGCTTCTTTTTCTCCTTCGCAATCAAAGTTGTTGTTTTTTTGCGAAACTAGGAGTTGTTCAAAGACTAATTTCTAAAAAAAACTATTGTAAATTTCAACAAAAAAATTTTTGATACATCAAAATTTTTTTTTGAACATGACTTACGAAACTTCTCAAATAATAATATTTGTCTTAATGATAAATATTTTTTTTTAATTAAAAGCTCATTCCAAACAAATTTTTTCTTTGTATATATATTTTCCCAAAAATAATTTTTCCTGCACAAGAAATTTAAAAAAAAAAAAAAAATTTAGTTTCTTTGTAAAAAGAAGTTTCTTCGAAAACATTTTTTTTTTAAATAAAATGTTTTAATGTTACCAACCGAAGTCTGGAAAAGTTTTTGAGACTGCCGACCACTTTTCTTCCGCTAATCAAATTTTGCGTGCAGTCTAGTTGGCATAAAAAAAAATTAAAACAAAAACACAAAAAAATTAAATTTTTAATTTGTAAACTCAGGCAAAAGTTGAAAGAAACTGCAAAATAAAAATCAGCAAAGGAAAAGGCCGCAATAAAAATAGCAACAGAAATTTCTACTACAAAAATTTATTGAAAGAAAGAAAAAAAAATGTTTAAGGCATAAGAAAAAAATGCCGAAAAACGCGACAGTAACGCAAACAGTCGCCGCCATAAAAACGATAATGATGCTCATCATCATCATCATCACGATGAAGCTGAAGGCATTAATGATGTTGATGATGATGTTGTTGTTGTTGTTTTCAAGCGGCAGCAAAAGTAGCAACAAATAAATTTATTTAAAAATACAGCAAACAACGTACCAAGAAAAAAAAAAGAAAATATTTTAAAAATAAAAATAAATACGTAAGCGCAAAATAAACAACAACAAAAAAACTATACACATATGTACATATATATATATGTATATATATTATATATATATAAAATAGCAACAACAATATTGGCGAAAAAATCAGCAAAGCACACAGTCTCAAAATGTGAAGGAAGAAAAAGGCAGATGAGGCTACAACAACAGCAACATCGCTGATTTACTGAATGAAGTTGAAATGTTGAATCGAAGCGATCGTTTGTTATCAGCAGCAGCAGCAGCAGCAGCACCAGCAGTAGTCTGCGCTTTGAGATACGATGAATTTTTTATTGTTGTCTGTCCTCTTTTTTTTTGCATTTTGTTCATGCCTATTAGCAGATACAATTTTAATTTCATATAAAATGGCGCAAAATTTATTTTTATTGCCGCTAAAATCTTCACGCCAATCAAAAGTTTTAGTGCACATCAAATCAATAATTTCTGACTCGCATCAACTGTTTCGATAGAAAGCACCAAGTTCAACTGGAAAACGTGAAGTCATGGAATGGACATTTTTCTATTGTATTTATCAATAGTTGAACTTGCAGGAAAAGTGTAATATCAAATGAGTTACGAAAATATAAACACAACAAAAAAGAGAATTTTGGCCTTGCTTCATTTCACTGTTTGTTTAGGCTCTCAACAGATCTATGTAAAAAGAAAACTATATCAGACTTTGAAATACTCACTCATCGGCTTAAAGGTCACTGATGATTCCATTTAGCAACGTATCAAACTAATACGACTAGCTTTAGCCCGGTTTTTTGGTTTTGTTGATGTTTTTGCAATTTCTTGGGTATTATCACACATTGTACTGAACAGTAAGGTCAGTAATATAACATCAATCAATAAATTTTTAAAACATTGAACGATTTGTTGAAAGTATATGTGCTAACGGCCAAACTATTTTCCAGGATATACTAGTTTTTCCTAGGCCAAACTAGTTGATTTGTATACCCGAAAGTATGAAATTTAATTTTAACTTAAATGAGCTGCGTCCGAGGGCTGCCCATTTACCCTTACGTACCGCTTGCTAAGCATACAACCAAACTGATAAGTTTTATTTTCTTACTTTTAATCTTCACTTGCCACAGCGCTTTTGCATTAAGATTTCAATGCTTATCTGTAGACATAACGACACCTAGTTTGGCCTAAAACTAGTTTGGCCGGTAACATGTATAAATTCTTAAATACAAGCACGTGCTGAGGGCTTGAGAGTCTCAAAAATATTTTTTTCAATTGCTAAGTATAACAACTTCTACTTAAGTCCTACAATTATGTACCGCGTAATAAGTTAGTGAATGATAATAACGCATTTACAACAGCAGTTTTCAAACTTCTGATAAAACGCTGCCGGCAGTAACGTTAGCTTGAACTCAAATAACATGTTAAGTAAAATAAAATTTCAGCTCAGGTTAATGCTTTAAAGATGTAGGCAGACGAAAATCCATCACTCACTTGTTTCGAGAAACATAATACGAGGACAAGTGCCAATCCAGCGGTCGAAGTATATGAATTTATGTCTCAAAAATTGTAAGAATAATGGGATAAAATTGAAAATGTACTTTTAAAAATAAATAGCTCCAAAGCCGTTCTTAACAAATAAAGTGTCGTTTATTATGAAACACAGGATCTTAAAAGTATAATCCTTACTAGTAAATATAGCAGCTGTTTTGGTTTTTTCTTAAAAAACGTGAAAATGCAAGATTACATGACTCTTTTAGAAACGACCCTAAACATTATGTGGTGGTTGTCCCGATATCATTTGAAATCGTCTACTGCAACATTAGGTTTTCCTTATCATAAAATCATGGGAATTTCATTGGTTCAAGTCATTTTCACCTGCTATGTTTTAAAACTTTATGACAATGATACATTGGAAAAGGACACTTTTATAATTTAGTCTTATGAAGTATAGAAAGGACTATTACTCTATACATCTAATTGTAGAAAGCGCACCAAAGTGTAATGTTTTCTTCATCTTCTTCGATTCAGCGTTATAGGGTCATATGCGTACAAGGCTTGATAAGTGAACCGATTTTCCCACAAACTTTCAACATAATTTACTTTTAGTTTTTAAACGATTCGTACAAATACAAACACGTACTGCAACTATCTCATAGCTTTTCAAAATCAGCACTTTCAGTCAAATCAAAAGCACAGAATATCAAATGTAAAGATCACTCTTTTGCAGCTGATCTTACACCCCACTTTTTTGAAAATATTTTTTTCAAAACGACAATATTTTTTTTTTTATTTTTGCAAAGCATAAGATTTTCAATTGCTATCTCATGTTTTCGTGCTTTCATTTCTTTTTTTGCACTTTTTTTTCTAAGTTCTAAAAATAAAACTGTGTTGCATCGTCGTCGACGTAGCTGTTGTCTTCGTCATCGTCATCATAAAATTGCCGCATCTTTAAGATATTTTCAGTACTTCATAGGAGCGTGTTTTTTTGCGTATTGTTTTTTTTCTCCTTCTTTTTTTTCAGCAAATGTAGGAAAAATGAATTTGTATTTTTAGCTTTTTGTGAAAAAAAATTATAAAAAAAAATTTGTTTTTGCAGATTTTATGCATTCGCTTTATCTTTATGAAATTTTGTCTGTCGCAAATAGAAGTTGCATGTTGCAACAGAGAAAATTTGCAATACTTTTGCTGTATGGAAAATTTTTAAAATTTCATTTCAGCTCATTTAGGGCCGCCGCGGTTGCACTATATTCAGTTAAATGTTAAGTAAAACTTTTACTGGCAGTTTGGCATAAATTTATCTTTTTAACTGGAAGTTAGTGAATGGAAGAGGTCCTCAATGTTTGTAGTGAAAACGATGGTTTTGAGACGAAAGTTTCTTGTGGTTACTGCTTTATGATTATTGATTATAAGTGCATTTATTTTAACAACAAAATTAAAAGAGAAATTTTGTAAATTTAGGAACTATAACGTAAATAAGTGAAATATTTTCAATTAACAGTCAACTCGGTTGACAGCTAAGTTGGCATTTGTTTTGAGAGCATTAATATCATTTTAAATGAAAACTCTTAGCGGCAAAGTATTGAAACCCACAAATAATTTAGTAAAAAAGTACCAACTTATATTCAAAATATTTGCTTAATGTTGTATTTACTACATAAATTATATTCTCATTATCATTTTTCAAGCATGAAAAAATCTGAATATTAAGCACATTTGAGTTTAGCTACTACAGCTATTAGCCTTCTCAGCACTTTTAGCTTGAAGCTATTAAGAAAGCTGCACAATGGAACTGTAAGGATGGACCGATTTTGATAAAACTTTGGTTAAATATTTATTATGTCATATTATATGAAATCAGAAACAAGGTGCTAGTAAATTTATATTTTTGAGCCTATAGTTTTGCGGAGCATGAAGATGAATCGATACTCAAAAGGTTTGAGGTCAGCTTCATGTTTACCGCTCGGAATCAAACAGTGGTTTTAGAAGAGTGTTTGCTGGGCTCTGAGCGGCTTTAGTTAAAGTTTGGCTAAGAAATTCTGTGATTTTTACAATTTATTATTTAATAAGATTTTTATCTGATTTAAAGTTTCCAGCCAACTAGCTAAATAGGCTAATAGCTGCAGTAGCTAAACTCTACCATTATAATTAATTTTATTATTATAAATTGTAAAGCAGCATGCTTTTTACAGAAACAAATTTTAGCAAGAAGTTTCCCCCAAAATTGTTTTCTTAGTAGCTACTCATATTCAATGCGTTTCAACCAAGATCAGTCGTCAACTTTGTTCGACCAAAATATAACTTTTACGCGCTTTCTAAAAATTTTTAAGAAAATATATTTTAGACTTACATTATTGATGTTAATTTTTGAATATATATTTTGTTTCTTCGAGTGAAATTCCTTACATAACTTTTTCAATACTGAAAGTTTTTATTGACACACATCAAATAAACAGAACAAAAAATTGAGCTGCCTAATTGCTAATAATTCATATTTATGAATTAAAAATATTTTAATAAAATCAAAAACTTACACAAAATAGTTTTTTACATTTATTGACTTTGTTGTTGTTTTTCTATGCACAATCAACAAATATGACCGTCCAGCCGGATATCCGCCTTGAAGTGCCGGATGTGCGCGTTGATTCAAAAAAGAACACACAAAAACATTGCAAGCAAATAAAAAAAAATGTAATCGCAGACACTTCTGAGTTTACAATTTTGTAAAATAAAATCTATATGAAATAAAAATATTTTCAAGCATTAAAATTGGAGAAAAAAACTACATGGTGTTCTTGGCAAAAATACTTCAAAAAAAAACCTTAATAATCGTGGAAAACTTCGAATAATTTGTTTTTGCAAAAAATCGTTTTCAGATTTGCAGACCAATATTGCAGGTTCCTTGAGCCTTATGATATTAGTGTGCTTTCACAATACTAAAAAGTTCATAGCGCGCAAGTACTATTACACTTTTTGTGAAAATTATTTCTTGAGCGAATTTTACTGCTTTGTTTTTGTGGTAAAAATTTCAAATATTACAAATATTTATAGTTTCTATTAAACATTTTTTTTTTAAATTTATTTATAAAAATTTTAAACTTTTTATTAGAAAAACATCGCTATCGTCGTCTTACGCACCAAAGTGCAACGTGCAATGGTGACATTTATTTTAAGACATGAAAATTAAATTTAAATTTTGGTTTTTTCAACACCAACGCATTCTATTCCAATGCTTAGCACTGACAAAATGAATTATCATAAGATAAATTTATTTTGCTAAGTTTCGCCATATCTTATACACGCCTAGCAAAAATTTATTAGTATACGATTTTAAAATATATTTTGATGAGATAACTGACAGGAATTAACACTGACTAACTTTAGTTGTTGATAAGAAATTGACGTGTATTAAAAAATGTGGGAAAATGTGGCAACACCGCATATAATGATATTGCCAATTATTATAAGTCACTTAATAAAACACCGTTTAAAGTTAGACGCTTGCTAGTCATCGTTTATTAATATGGCCAATAATATTTATGCCAAACATTCGTTACACGTTTGTTAGTTATTTTTCAATAATATTTGCGTATTTTGATTTAATAAAATAAAAAAAAAAGTTTTCTTTATTCAATTTTTAATATTTTAGAATTGTTGACGTTCTATTTATTATTTGTTGTTTTCATCCTTATTTTAGCTATTCATGTTTGTTGTTGTTGTTGTTTTGTTGGTTGTTGCTTGCTGCTTGCTCAATTGCTTATATGCAAAATCACCACCACACCACACACAGACAGACACATTTCACTGACAGCCCAAACTAATTGTCAGCTAATAATAGCGCGACAAAGCAACAACAACAACAACAACTGTATTAAATTGACAAAAATTAATTTCCGCTTTGCGCAAACGAAAAAGAAGAAGAATCAGTAGCAGTAGCGGGGAAACCAAAAAAAAAATGGACCTTTTGAAAATTTTTCTTATTCAATGAAATGAAATTTTTCCGAAAAAGAAAAAACGTAATTTCACGCTTGTGACAAAAATGAAATGATGAAAGAGAAAAACATCTAAAACAACAAAGAAAAAAAGCAAAAATTGTAAATTTAGAAAGAATAAATAAATAAAAATCATGGCATTTTTATAGCAAAACGTCATGACGAGAAACAACGACAAAAATTATGGCAAATAATACAAGACGTTGACGTAGTACGAGACAAACATGTGATCTTTTAATTTAATTTGAACTTTGTTTTTTTATGTTTTAATTTTTCTACTTTTTGGGGAAAAACAAATTATTACCTTTGCAGCACACAAGTATTTTGTTACAACAAAAAAAAAAATTTGAAGAGGTAACTTGGTATTGGGCAATTTATTGAAATTAACAAAGCAGTTGAGGAGTTGAAGCATATTTTTACTGATAGCGCCTTCCAAATATTAGCCTTTATCTTAGTACGAACCGTATTGTGTGCATGTGAGCGCATGCACAACTTCGTTTTACTTATTTTTCGAAACAATTAACTAAAACATCGAAAAAGTTATTAGAAAACGCTGAAGAAAGTTCAATTACTCAAAAGCGAAATATCGCAAATTTCTTTTTGTTTTTGCTTGGCGAT